>PVIA01000824.1:0-351786 GCA_004024845.1 Tonatia bakeri
AACCTATTCTATAAGGTAAGCCTTAAACTGATGCCAAAATCAGACAATAACATTTTTTTATCCACCCTGAGGTAGAGGTCCTTAGACAAACAATCCTCAAATCCTTTCTATTGTCATCTGAGTCACATTTTCCCATTCCTTTGAACCTCAGACCCCCACCATCCTGTGTTATCTGGATGACAACCCAAACCTCCTTACTGTCTTCTCTTACTTTCAATTCCCAAAATTCAGTCTCTATACTACAGGTGGAGAAACCTTAAAATGTAAAGTTTGGCTATAACAGCCCTCTATTCCCCCAGGATAGAGTCTGCACTCCTTGACAAGGCTGATAAGATCCTTCATGATCTGACCTGTTGGTCCCCAGACTCATCTCTTATCTTGCCCCTTCTTCATGTTTCTCCCCAGGGTCCAGCCCCACTGACCGGCTTGCTCCTCTCTAACACGTGAGTCAGGTGCTTGCTCTCTCTCTCCTCTGAACTCTGATGTCCACTGTTGCCTCTTCTTGGATTACTTCTTCTGTACTACTGCCACCCTCATCTCATCTTCCTCTGATTGGCTACACATATTAATTTAAGGCAGATTTTCAGTTCTTCCAAAAAACGTTTCCTGACTCCCCCTACCCACCCAAATCTGGGTTAGCTGTCCTCCTAATGCTCCCAGACTCTCTATAATCAGTGGTACTGCTGTACCATTGATTATAATCTATGACAACTGTCTGCTTATTTTCTCACTGGGTTCTCACCTCTTTGAGGGCAAAGACCATGCCTTGTTCACTGTGGTCCTCCCAGTACCCAGAATGCTCTGTAAAATAGAAAGGATGCTCAACAATTATCTGTTAACTGCATAATCAGTTCCACTTATGAAATGTTTACAGTATTTCAAGCATTGTGCTAGGGACTTTATGGGAATTATTTTTTTCTTATCACATCCATCCAAGAGGCACTATTCAAATATCCTACTTTACAGAGGAGGAACCTGAGGTACAGAAAGTGATAAAATTCACTCACCATTACAACAGATATATTGTAGAGACATAATTCAAGCTCAAGTCAATGGGCCTCTAGGTTCTATGCTTCTAACCACAATTGTTTACAAATGAATGAATGAATGAATGAATGATTGAATGAATAAATGATTATTTTAACAGCTACTTACTGAGTACCCACCATATGCCTAGACCTGAATGAGGTGCTGGGTATACAGCAGTGAATACAATGGAGCAAAATCCATGCCTTAAATGAGACTATATTCTAGAGGAAAGGGTAGTCAATTATCAAAATCCATGATTAATTTGATGTGTTATGGAAGGAGCAGAGACAAGAAAGAGATATTGGAGGTCACACGATTTTAACTAAGGTGCTCAGGGGAGGCATCAGCGAGAAAACATTTGATCAGTGACCTGAAGGTGAATAAACAAAAGCTTTTCTAACATTTCAATGGTTTTCAAGCAAAGACTTTCAAATAAATGATAAGTAGTTTTTTGGTTAAGTATGTCCCATGTATAGGACATATTTACACTAAAAATTAATTTCCCATCCTCTGACTCTAAATTTGGCAACTCTGCACTCATGGCAAAGCTCCCTGGTAGGTCAGACTAGGATAAACTGCTTTTCATTACTGATTGTGGGCCTACAGGATCTGCATTTTCCTGAAACTCCGAGAGATGAGATTGCAGGGTGCCGGTGTATTAGCATGCAGCTTTAGCTGAGCTCTCCTTGGCAGGGAACGCAGCTACAGAGATGTGTCCCATAAGCAGGAAATATCATTTTGTAGATCTTGACAGATGGGCCTTGCTGATGAGGGAGGACATTTAGGACAATTCATACCAACTGGCATAGCAACAGACTTTGAAAGAGAGCTATTCAAAATGGGATTGTGTTAGCACTGATTTATGCTGAACAAAATAAGGAAAATAAGGAACCCATTGGAAGGAAGATGGAGGACATTTAATATTTGAGGACTTTGAAAAGCAGAAGAGTGCACAATTAGTTCTTATTTTTGCTAGGTTGTAAGATTTCGCTTTTCAACATATTATCTAAACTTGGGCAGAGCTGGCCATGTGCATATGTGGGTTTTCTCTTAAACACTCTAAATTATACAACCACATGGCAAACTCTACACTGAGAACAGTTATAAGAAGAATACCCCCTAATAATGTGTCTTTCAATTGCCTTCCCTCAACTCCAGTCTCCACAGGCTCTCACCTGACAAATCCTTCATGTGAAGAACCTAAATGTCCCCTTCTCAGCAAGTATTCCTGCACCTCTAGGACTCCATTAAATGTCTGTCTTATCTTTCCCTTCTCATAACACTTTCACACTGGTAACTAGAGGTATAGCTTCCATCCTCCTCACTAGACTGGGGCTGAGTATTCACCTCATCTGTTGCCATCTCTCCAGCACCCAGGATGGTTTGAGCAAATAAATGGTGTTCGGTGAACATAAATTGATTACAAAGCTTTCAAGAGGCTAGCAGCCTCGCCAAGCTGCACCAGGCAGGGAGGAGTCTGGTCTCACTGGGAACGAGTCCGAGTCACAACAACGTCAGGAAGAATGGTAAACTGCAATTCTTTAAATAACAAGTTTGTATGGCATTTCTTTTATAAGGCAAAGGTTACACACATCGTTCATTAGAAAACAAGGGAAGCCTCAGGACTCAGCAGTTTATCTTCTAAGATCAAAGGAGTAAAGGGAGCTAAGTAAACACGATGTCCTAGACTCTTCTTTCTTCCTGAGCTGCATACATATTACAGGATACCAAGGAAGTTGTGATCAACAGATGCACACGTTGATCCACTGTTTTGCACTGTTTTGGTAAAATATTCACCCGATGATAGCATTTGATAATTTATCAGATCTCTTCCATTTATAGTGTTCTATGCCACCATGAAGATATTAATCTAGATTAATAGGTATTAATCCAGATTAAGAGGTATTATGTTCACAGAAATAATAATACCCTTAGAGCTAAGCCAGGGTTTCTCAACCTCAGCACTCTTGATACTGGACAGGATCTTTTTCTTTCTTGCTTTCTTTTTTTTTTTTTGAAGTGGGGACCATCCTGCGCATTGTACAATGTTTAACACCATCGCACACCTGGACTCAGTCCACCCACTAGATGCCAGTAGCACCCCCCTCACCAAGGTATAACAACTTTAAATGTCTTAGGCACTGTCAAATGTCCCCTGGGGGCAAAACCAACCTCTGTTGAGAATCACTGAGCTAATCTTTACTGAGTACTTAAAACATTCCACTGTATACTAAGTGCTCATAGGAGAACGAGCTCATTTAATCCTTAAAAAAAAAAAATTACCACAAGATAGGAGTAAGTAGTGTGCCCATACTATGGGTGGGGAAAAGCTTGTAGACTGTGACAGGTCACACAGCTGGCGAGCAGTGAAACTCAAGCTGGTCATCACTACTCTGTACTTCAAGTGGTTCGTGGGTGGAAAGCGGTGAACTGGGATTTGGTAAGGGAGAGCAATGTACACACTTGGCGTTAGCTGACATGGTTTTAGAACTGTTTTCCAGCAAAGGCCAGCTAGGGACAGGCCTGCCAGGAATTCCTTATCAGACTTCACTGAGGAGGTGACCCTAGGGCAGTCAGAGCCAGTCCATCTTCATCTTCTGTGTGTGAGCTGGCCGGCTGTCACCAGGCTACATGCTTAAGTAAACAAGAAGGATATGAACAGGAAGATGAAAGCCAAAATCCAAGGACTGTTGTTATTGTTTGTCCTCTAACATTTAAAAATTGTGAACCCACACAAGGTTAGTCTATTGCCTGCATGTCAAATTTCAATCTGGGGTGCCAGACCTCAAGTCTGATGCCAAATTTCTGATCCCAAACCTCCCTGACCTCCCCCACCCCCTTCCAAGGCAGGAAGAGCCAGAGGAAGCGCTCAGCCAGGCAAGGCTGAGCACGGAGGCTCTGTGTGTGGTAACGCTGCCTCCGGACCAGTCCCTATCCTGTCTCAGGAACAGAGAAGCAATCCCGGTGACACTGGAGGAGATGCCCAAGATTCTCTGGGGGGTGAGGGAGGGGGCCTGAGACTCCCCCAGACCTGGCTGGTGGAAGATACCTCAACCACCAGGTCAGTTAGTCTCCCAGGAGGGTGGTCAGTGAAAAGCCCTCCCTGAGGGATGTGGCTCTGCCTGGAGCGGCTGCTCCAGAGGTTTCCTGCAGAATACCCACATGCCAAGCCCCAGCTCTGAACCTCCAGTCTGAGACCCTGGCTTCAAAAGTGTGGGCGCTTCCAGGTCTGTAACTGACATACACCAGGAGGCATGTATAGGAATGTCTATAGCAGCACTGCTAACAGCAGTGAAGCTTGGATACAAAACACTGTACAGCATTAAAAATGAATGGGACCCTAAGGATCCTGAAACACCAATTCAAAAGAACCTATACACCCCAATGTTCATAGCAGCACAATTTACAGTGGCCAAGTGCTGGCAGCAATCTAAGTGCCCATCAGTGAGTAGATCAAAAAACTGTGGTACATTTACACAATGAAATACTACGCAGCAGAAAGTAAGAAGGCACTCCTATCCTTTGTGACAGCATGGATGGAACTGGAGAGCATTATGTTAAGTGAAATAAGCCAGGCAATGAAAAAGATTTCACTGCCTGTGATCTCACCTTTAACTGGAACCTAATCAACAAAACAAGCAAGCAAAATACAACCAGAGACATAGAAATAAAGAACAAATTGACAGTAACCAGAGGGGAGGGGAGGAGGGATAATAGGGGAAGGGTCATCAAGGAACATGTATAAAGGACACATGGACAAAGACAAAGGGGGTAGGTTCAAGAGTGGGAGGTGGGGATGGGTGGGGTGGGGGGCATGGTGAGGTGAAGATGGAGACAATTGTACTTGAACAACAATAAAAATAATGAATGGAGCAGCCATTTGCTTTCAGGTAAAATGGCTTATAGGAGGGAGGTTTATCCCACCGCCTAAACAAACAGCATGCGCACACACATACACACACACACACACACACACACACACACACACAAGGAAGGAAGGAAAGAAGGGAAAGAAAAGAAAGAGAGAGAAGAGAAAGAAAGAAAGAAGGAAGGAAGGAAGGAAGGAAGGAAGGAAGGAAGGAAGGAAGGAAGGAAAGAAAGAAAGAAAGAAAGAAAGAAAGAAAGAAAGAAAGAAAGAAAGAAAGAAAGAAAGAAAGAAAGAAAGAAAAGAAAGAAGGAAGGAAATAAGAAAAAGAAAGGGGGAAAGAAAGAGGGAAAGATAGGAAAGGAAGGAAAGGGAAATGAGATGAGCCTTGCAATCACCTGCAGCTCACTGACTTAAGAAAATTTCCAGGCCAAGGGCAGGAGGCGTGTACACAGGTACAGCCCAGCAGACCCCCTAATTTTTGCTTGTAAAATGCAAGTTGTGTCCTATGGAGAGACAGTTCATGTGGGCTGCAAACACGGAATGGTTCAGCCTCTATTTCTAAATTCAGTTCAGTATTCTTTATCCACCTGTATATGTGTGCTCTTCAAATTCTCCTTTGAACAAATAGTAACATCTTACGGGTCCCTCCATGAACTACTGAGTTAAGTAAAATATTTGACTCATGTTCATTTTATATTTATATGAGAGTTATGATTTTATCTTTGAAAGAACATGTTCTTCAGTATGAAAACTCAGGAATAACCTAGGAGACCAGCAAACCACACTGGAAAGGGTATTTATTATTAGTGCCTACTAAATGCTAGGTACTTTCACATATGTTATGCAACAATCCTAGAAGGTACATATTATTGCTATTTTTCAGATAGCAAAAACTGAACTCAGAAAGGTAAAGTGATTTTCCCAAGGTCACAAAGCAAGTGAGGTTTGAGGCTGGGGTTCATACTCTTATTTGAATATCTAAACCCCATACTCTTATTACCCCAGTTTGTCTTCAAAAGGGGAGTGCATGAGCTGCAGAAATACATGTGTGCCTCAGGGATGAGACAATAAATTTTTAGAATGGTGAAAGAAACATAATTATAATTTCTATATTTTATCTATGACAAAATTATTCTGCCACTGCTTAATAAATAGATTGACACTTGTATCCTTGCCCAGTTGGTTTACCATGTGGGGCCCCAAAGTCTCCTGAGGGAAGAGGGGGTTTCTCTGACATGGAGATGTCAGCAATGGTAACCTCAGGTGTACATTTGCCCCGAGGCTACTGCAATGGCCAGTGGTTTAACATTTATTCATGTAAGTAGACTGACAGAATATAATCTAGTTTCAACTAAACTAAAATACATAAAATACACAAATGGCTTTAAACAATTTATGCAAAATTATCAGATCTAAGAAGATGGTATAACATAATTGCAAGAGAACAAAAAGAAAATGGTAGAACCCTTTAACATGCTCTAAACATTATTATGGATAGTAATATAGGTAAAAATAATATAGGCGGTCGTTGCCAGAGGGAGTTGGAGGGAGGCAGAAAAGGGGATAAGGGGGATAAGTGGTGATGGATGAAAAATAAAAAATAATGATAAATGTATATATGTATATGTACATAGCTGTGCATGCTTCAGTCTTTTTTATTCTTCCAGTGGTGTTTGCTATCAAAAGTTTGGTGTACTCCCTGACTCATGATTGATCTCATAATAAGAATAGATCCATGGAACAGAATAGAGCCCAGAAATAGACTTGCATCAAGAGAGTCAACTGGTCTTTGACAAAGGAGAAAAAGCAATTCAACAGAGAAGAGAATCTTTTGAGACTCTTCTTTTGGTGCTAGAACAATGGGACATCCACATGCAAGAAAATTGATCTAGACATAGACCCTTAAACCCTTCACAACAATTAACTCCAAATAGTTCATGGACCTAAACATAAAATGTAAAACTAAAAGAAGTCTTAGAAGGTAACATAGGAGAAAATCTAGATGACCTTGAATATTGAAATGACTTTTTAGATACAATACTGAAAGCATGATCCAAATAATTGATAAAATGGACTTCATTAAAATTACAAATGTCTGCTCTGCAAAGATACTGTCAAGAGAATGAGAAGACAAGCAATAAATTGGGAGTAAATATTTCCAAAAGACATATCTGATAGGGGACTGTTATCCAAAATATACAAAAACTGTGAATTATTTTCTTATTTAACAATAGGAAAACAAACAACCCAGTTAAAAAATGAGCAGAAGACCTAAACAGACACCTCACCAAAGAAGACATAACAACGGCAAATCATCATATGAAAAGATGCTAAACCAAGCATCTTTCAGCATCTTGGATGCTAAAGCAACCAAGATGACCTTCAGTAGGTGAGTGGATAAACTGGTACATCCAGACGATAGAATATTATTCAGCAATAAGAAGAAATGACCTATCAAACTATGAAAAGAGTGGAAGAAACTTAAATGCACATTGCTGAGTGAAAGAAGTCAATGTGCAAATGTTACAAACTGAATGATTCCAACTCCATAACAATCTGTAGAAGGCAAAACTATGGAGAGACTAAAAAGAGCAGAGGTTGCCAGCAGTTAGAGGATAAATAGATGGAGTAAAGAGGATTTTGGGGGCGGGGGCAGTGAAGCTATTCTGTAGGACACTATAATGTAGATACAAATCACTATACATTTTGTCAAACCCCATAGAATGTATACCACCAAAAGTAATTATTGACTCTGAGAATCATGACATGTCAATGTAGGTTCATCTATCGTAACAAATAAGCCTCTCTGATGTAGTGTTGATAGTAGGGGAGGCTATGCATATGTGAAAGTAAGGGTATATGGGGTAGCTCTGTACTTTCTGCTCAATTTTACTGCTAATCTGAAAATATATTCAGTGGGGAAAGGTAATTCCCTAAAAATAACCCAGGGAGTTATTACAAAAAAGAAGATGAACTGTGTGATGGACAGTTACAAAGCATTAATTTCCTACTCTGTCTTGGTAGACAGGAAAAGAATCAGAAGAAGCAACAGAAAGATAAGAGATTTTGGAGTAAGACAAGATCTGGGTTCAGATTCTCATTCTGCCTCATTCTAACTGTCTCACCGTGGACAGGTTCCTTAACTATTCTAATTTATGACCACATCTCAGCATGACAGCTGGGTCTTTCCTGGCTGCCTTGCCCGACAATACAGCAGATGATCGGCTGTGCTCATGCAAGTGGGCTGCAGACTGTGGAGTCCTGTAAGAAAGGCTCATGTACATGAGCTTTCGTCACTGGGAATGGGAATGTTTGAAACTGGGTATCTTTTCAGGCCACTTAGAGGGCTAATGTTCGGAGATTATCTGAGCCTCTGTCCTGAGGCAGCTGGAGCCTCTCAGATAAACTGTCTAACTATCCCAAACCATTGAAACTTTCTATCATCATCATCATCTCAGGACTCATCTGTGTTCTCCCTCTACTCTTTGGCCAACACATTTCCACTTGATGAATACTTTGTACATGTCAAAAGCAGACAAACTGTTTTCTCTCCTTAAAATCATTTGCTTAAAGATGAAGGGCTTCAGGCAAAGATTAACCCTAACAAAGTGATCGTCTATAAACAGCACTCCCAGATACCTGCTGCCCCATTAGCACTGCCAGCTCCTTTCACCCCTCCTCAGCCCTACGGTGTCTGTCTGCAGGGGCCTTATGATAATGGACAGATGTAAACAGTGAACTCCCAGAGGTGAAGTCAGTTACTTGGGTTCCTGACAGGCAATACTCTCAAGAGTTCTGCCACTACTGACTTGATATATGGGTGGCCTCCCAAGTTAACAAAAGCTCAGCTTGTTAGATCAACACGAAAAGCAGATTACTGGTCCTCCTGGTGTTTCCTCATGCTACCTCACCCAGACATTAGTTAATGCACCCATTTATTATGTCATCAGGTTTTTAAATATATCTTGGAAAGTTACAGATGGCATCCACCCACAGAGATACTCAGATAGTGGTGGAGAAGAGTAGTGGGGAAAGTTTATAAGACAGACATTAAGGGTAAGAGTGTTTTGGAAAGACATCAATAATGGCATAACATGCTAGGGGAAATCTTAAGAGGCATTGCTCATTAAGTCATGGAGGAATTCGGACACAGAAAGAAGTAAGAATGGCTTAGGACAATGACATTTTCTTGACATTTTTAGTGTAAATATATTTGGGCTACACTTGGATTTTCTAACAGTAGTTTTAATTTCTATAAAAATTTTCAAAAGTAATTCTTTCCAACCAAATTCATCCCCAAAATTACCTCACTATATACTTTCAGAGAATCTATTCATTTGTAGGATTTATTCAAGGATAGTTTGAATAAAATGACACCATGAATAGGTTCAAGCAACATATAACATAGATTTTAGGTTTGGGGACCTCCAATACTTCTTTTCCTCATATTGCTCTACTTCATTCAACTTCTAGGAGTGACTCCTAAAATGAGAATCTTTAAGAAAGTATAAATAATGAAAGATGTATGTGTCTATATAATGAGATACTATGAAGTGATGAACAATTGTGTTGTAGAATCACATTTCTTAAAGTATGTTTTGAGAAAGAGTGGCATCAGAATCAGCTAGGGGTGTCTATGAAAATTACAGACTTCTGGGTACCCCTCCAGACTCACTGATTCAGGGTGTCTGGGCACAAGAACTAAGAATGGGCAGTTTAACATCCTTTCTGGTGCTTCTTAGGCATAGCAAATGTTTGCAGTCATTATGGTAGAAATACATGTAACATTGTAAGAAATGTTTTCTATTACATGTGCAGAACAATTCCAATTTTGTAAAAATAACAATATGCATAGAAGTGCTTAGGATATTAGGCTAGAAAGCAGAATGGGGCACACCAACTACGAGCAGCAGTTATTTCCAGGATATAGGATAATAAGTGATTTTTATTAACTATAGATCTTGATCTCTGCTGTTGTATTGCCACTTCAAGCTACTTCTTATCATGATGTATTCACTGAGAAAACATTTCCCATGTCTCACAGAGGAGGAATGGATCTATCTCTGACCTTTTCCAGAGCAATCAATGAACAACTACTCACTGGGCACCTCCTACGTGCCCAGCTTCGTGCTATGGTCTGCCAGAGGTAAAAGCAAAGTGTGAATCAGAACCTTTTCTGATGCTTGTTTTGCATCAGGAAGAGTATAACTTAGTTGGAAAAATGTCCGTCCACGTGCCTTGAGCAGGTAGCACCGTGGTGCTGAAGTTGTGGGCAAGAATCGTGCGTGGGACACGCAGGCACTTTGACGTCGGAGGAGCAGCTCACACACTGACCTGAAGGCCTGTGTTCAAGATGAAGGGTGATCCGCCATGTTTCCTGACCACTTCCTAGCAAATTGTGGTTTCAATGAGGAAAGTATTACCAGAGAATGCAACTAGGAGAAAGAAGTTTCTCTGTATCTGGTTTCTAAAATATAAATGTACACCATATTTCTTCAATATTACATTGAAGAAATAAATGACAGTACTCATTCAGTACACCAACCCATTTTGCAAATGGTGCCTTATTTTATGTTTTATACACGGCTAGCATCATACACCCTAGACTCTTTTGTGTGACATGTATCATTAATAAGCATATATTTTGCTTGGCACTGTGCTAAGTATTGGGAAATGTTTGTTCTATCAGGGTTTATTTAGAAATCGACTGCTTTGCTTTTATTTGGTCTCCGGTTCAGGAAGCTGAAATGACTTAACCACTCATATCTCATCAATATCACCTTTCAGATCTTTTCTAATCCCATGATTAAATAGCTGTATCTATGACTCTGTCCCCGACAGACCACAAAAACACGCTGCGGGTGTATGTAACACTTTGCACTTCAATGCATCTGTGGCAAAAGAAAATCAATGGAACAAATAAGCACCGGGCACCGCTGTCGAACCACACACTAGCACCTGTCTGTTACATGGTAATATTGGGAACACATTAAGGGAACTGAATTTATAGTTTTAAAATTGCATTACATATCCCATTAATTTTTCCAACATTATCTTGAAATAGAAAGTGAAGAAAGGAATTCGATTTTCCCGTTTTGCTGATAGAATACATGAGACATTGAGATGCTGATTATTTGTGGTCATGGGGGGAATGTGTGTGGGGGGGGTGATTATATTCAAAGCAACTGGCTGATCTAGTTGGTCTAGTGAAAGAAACAATCAACTCGGGAAGGAGGGGGAGGATCTAACGCAGAGGAGAGGTCCCACTTGAGCACTGTTGCACTATTGGACTCACATCACGACAGCCACTACAAAAGCCATGCGAAGCTCAAACACTGGCTTTTTTTCAAGATGTTGAAACAATTGGTCGATTCAGTTAAACAACAAAAAAAATATGATCACTTCAATTTAAAAAATTACAAATCATTTGTCTTATTTGAATAGAAAAAGGAACCAGTTAATGGTTTGAAGTTGCAAGAAGGGGCAAGGAATTATCTACTATCAAACGTATGTGATGCCTGTCTAATCATTTATTCTCCAGAACAATCATTCCTTGTTGAATAAATAAGCCCACCTATAAAACACAGGCTCTCATGGGCTCCGTGTTATTCTTGAGCATCGGGCCTATTTCCTGGAACTCTCCGAGTTCTCCCCTCTGCGCCCCGCTGCCGTGAGAAAGGAGGCCTAGACCGGTTTCCACAAGGGCTTCCTGCAGAAAAGCTGAAGAGGAGGATCATTTTCTGTTTTTCATGGATGGTATTTGTGAAAGCCCGAGAACTTTTAGGAGATTGTCCTTACTGGTTGCATTCCAACACACCTAGGTAGTTTTGAAGGCCAGAGGTCATGAACTGGAGCAAGTAATTAAGCCCTTCTGTTAAGAAGAGGGTAGTAACACCTATTTGGTAGCTCATTGGAGAAAGTTGTTTATCTTCTCAGAACTTCAGTTTCCTTCTTTATAAAATGAGGGTAATAAGATTACTTGCCCCACAGGGTCTTAGACCAGGCACTATACCAGTGCTTTGCCTGTATTCTCATTTAACTCACAACCATCCATGAGACAAGTATCAATTATCACTCCCATTTTAAAGAGGAGACTAAGACACAGCAACCTGCCTAACACTAAGGGATACAGACAAAGGGTGAACCCAGGTCTATCTGATACTCAGGTCTGTGCTCTCAACCCACACACTGTGCATCTTTACACACAAGTCAATGGGAAGTCCAGCTTTCTTAAGTAGATGGCCTGAGGGAAGGGTCCAGTAAGCCTCAGACTGCCAGGCACATGCATTTGGAAGACAGTGGCCTAAAGAATCGTTTCCTAAATCAGCTGCTATCACTCATTCAGCGTGAGTTGTTAGATGAAACCTCAGCTACATTAGCATTAGCATGACCTGCTGACCTGGGTACCATGGTGTGAGCCAGAAAGTCACCAACATGGACGAGGCATGTTGTCTCTCAAAAGATGTTTCTATTCCAAGTGGCTGGCATCAGACCGACCGAGTGAACCACAGCCTGTATGCACAACCCCTCTCTTTAGGGAGCGTCAGTGCAGAGCAAAATAGAGAGGCTCTCCTCTCCCATGACTCTCTGAAGGAAGCTTAGTAAGTCTCCTTACTGCTTGGGATCCCCACCTCAAAGATGGAGAAAATGCCTGGTGCCCAAGGCAACCAAGGCTCAGCCACAGCCTACCCGCCGCATATTCCCAGGTTTGCTTCCAACAACTACCTCCCACCACGGGAACTTCTCTGGGCCTTGTGGAATTAGTGCTGCTGGACTAGTCCCATTACCATCATGTTGCAGAGAATTGCCAAAAGCCTCACAGCCCCGGGGTGGGGAAGGGGCCAAGCCTCTCTGAAACCTCCCCACCTCCATCATCCCTTTCATATCCCCTTCCCCACTTCCAGCGCTGCCCCCCATGCAGACCCCAAAGATGGCTACCCTCTTTGGCTGTGTGCCTGTGCCCTTCTTGGTGACCCCTTCCCCACATCAAAGCATATTCACCTATTGTCCCACTCCCAGCTAATCTGATAAAGAAATTTATTCTGCTGTGACAATGATTTATTATGTGACATGCAACAACTTACCGAAGTTTTTATTTTTATGATGTATTTTTTTCTTTTTATGGCCCCTGAGTGCTTAGCAATATCCATATGTAAAAAGAAACTGTATCTTTAGCTGTTCTCACATCCTAAAAGAGATCTCCCTAGAACCTTGACAGAAGGTTCCCAGTACTGCACATGGGAACAGGAATTGATGTCCTGTCTTTATTTTTTTAAATGTCCTGTCCTTAGCTGGGATGTACTTGGGAACTCATGCCCTCTGCATCTGTGGGAAGTCCCCCTGAAGAGCGTCTATAAATGGTTTACTGCATGTTTCAGTAGGACTGATAGACTAATTGTTCTTAGGGTTGGGTTTGTTTTTTCTTTGTAGGAAATTCATATCCCTAGGTGCTTATTTCTTCTCCTTGTGCAAACTCTTGTTAAAAATTTTATATGTGTATATTACACACAAGACTTTCCAGAATGACATCCCGGGGACTAGATGCATAATTTAACTTTAGGTTAAATTCACACAGGCCGGGAAATGGTGAGTTGAAATAATTATTGAGATAATTCGGCTAAAAGGGCCCTTTTCTGCCACTAAGGGAATAGCATTTTTCCTTAGGTCAGAATTTTCCAGATTGGCTGTTCATCTTGTTTTCTACTCTCTCCTTTGCCTGTGTAAATTATTTTTCAACATGAATTAATTTTGTTTTTCTGGTGGAGATGGGGGCATTGGGGAGGAATGGAGAAGGAGGAATGGGGAAAACCACATTGTACTCATGGACGTGGGCCCACATCCAGTTCAAGGCCCAAGTGGGCTTCGTTTCTATGTTTTCCATTCCACATCTTCACCTTGGCCTGGTAATTAGATAAAGCGAGACAAATGGGCCATTTGGCCCTATGGTACTTTAATCACACTGACTCCAGAACAAATGCTTCCTCTCTCAATAACCAGTGCATGCCAGATCCGAGAGACATTCATTTCCATGCGCTGGCTTTCCGGGCCCAGGTGATTGAATTCCTCTCCCATTTGCAGCATAAATGTGCTCTCTGTCACCGGCCATTTCAAAGCAGAAATGTTGCCTTAAGTTTGGCATGACCTGGGGAGAGCCTGCCTCATTCGGGGATGATAGCTCCCTGCACAAGCTTTGTTATTGGCATAATCATTCTCTCAAATGGATCCCTGGAGGTTTTTGCCTTCCCCAGCTACTGTGCATTTTCTCAGATGGGTTTTAGAAATAAACAACGAAAAGTTCCTGAAGTCAAGGAATACTCAGAGTTGGCATCATTGTCAAGATGAGTTGAGTATCACAGGGACAGAAGGTAGACAGGTGCCAGGGGGAGGGAGCACTGGGGACTCAGTGTTCCGTGGGTATGGAATGTCATTTGGGGAAGATCAAAAGGTTCTGGAGATGGATGGTGCACAACAATGTGAATATACAAAATGCCATTGAACTCTACACTTTAAAATAGTCAAAATGGGGCTCTAGCTGAGATGGCCCAGTTGCTTTGAGCATCATCCTGTACTCCAGAGGCTGGTGGGTTCATTTTCTGGTCAGGGCACATGTGAAGATCGTGGCTTCAGTCCCTGGGTGAGGTCATAAAAAAATGGATAAGATGGTAAATTTATTGTGATGTATATTTTATCACAACAGAAAAAGTGAAAAAAGTCAAGTTCACTTTCAGCATTGGCCAACATTTTATAAAACAGCTTCTACTGCCACTGAAATGTTTCTTGAGCTCCAGCCCCTCCCCTTTTTGATGCTGACTTTTCTGTGCCCATGGAAGTGTGTTGTTGCTGCCTTTGTACATTCCTATTCAGAGATCTCGTCAAAGATACAGAATGGCAGAATATAGGCTATGTGAAGTCAAACTGAAGATGAGAACGGCTTTCGTAATGGATTGTCTACTGATATAGGACAAGGGCTATGTCTGTGGATTCAGTCATAACTCAAGGCTCTAGAAATCTGAAGCTTCTAGCTGTTTTGAATTGTACATGGAGACCTTGGAATTCCTCCTGGGTTTGATGTGAGTCTTCGCTAGATCTTCAGGCCTTATTTCCATAACCCCTGTGGAGTGCTTTGCCTCGTGCATTTTCTCAGACCCTCAAACTATTGGCTTGTATCTAATATAATGACTTGGTTAAGAGACATTGTTCTACATTTAAATAAAGTCAAAGAAGGTTCACCAAAGAAATGTATTCCTCCCCAGATAAGGTACAAGTTTTGTTTCTTTTGTGGGAGGGTTGTTGTTTTGTTGGTCTGTTTCCTTTTCTTTATTTGCATACCAAAGCCCTTCATCGGTATATTTTAACAAGGAGATGGAACTGACAGGAGAATAAAATAAGGGTCTCTACAAAGATTTTCAGAAATACCTTAATATGTTCTCTAAAGCACTTTTCTTTCTTTTTTAAAAAAATGCAATTACATTTCTTGCAACCCCTAAGGAATTTTGCGTAAGTGCAGAACATCGCTCCGAATGGAAAACAAAGGGAACAGCGAGGACATCGAACCCCCCGCAGAATACCGATCAGTGCTAATGCTCCCTCATGCCTTCTGCTCTGCCATCATTTCCACAGTTAAGTGGTTATCCAACAGCAGCGCTGACACCGGTACCTGTGCTCTTGCATCAAAACCTCGCTTAATGAGACTGACTCGTGCATAGCAACTGCTGTTTTGAATCATTTCTACAGACAAGATGAAGTCATTATGGATAGGCGTTGCATCTTTTTCAAATTATTAATCTGAAAAGCCTACAATGGCTCCCAGCTGATTCAAAGCGCAAGCGTTCAGAAAGACGCACCGGCTGTTGGAGTTGCCACCAAACGCTCCGAAAAGAACACATCAGCCGGTCTCTGAAAGATGTGGGATCTGCGGGAGCAAGGAAATGTGACACGGCCGACTGTGCTGTCGGTAAACGGACGCTGCCGTGACACACGACGCTTTGAGTGGGACCAGCAAATCAGGCATGTCAGTACCTTCAAGCCTTTAACTTGTACATGATGCTCTCAGTCACTGAGCCACGAGTTCAAGGTTTTTGCAGTTGTTTTACTTGGATCCTATTAAATTTTAGGATATTGCCTCTACCTTATTAATCTGCCTCCCAACAGCACCAATATGTTGGGTGGTCCCAACGTACGGACCTCACCGCGTGCTTTATTGACGTATTGTCTGCATCACAAATATTCAGCAATTTATCATTTTCCCTGGTTTGGACCTCAGAATTCTGACTTGATATCTCTGTTGCTCTATATCTGAATCCCCAACATCCTTTGTATACCCCCCAAATAAGAGAAAAGGGGACCTCCCAATGAAGAGCTGAGATGAGGTTATAGCATATTAACTGGAACTTTAAGTGAAAGAGATACTTTTAATAACTAAGTCCATCTTCCTACTGAAGCGACATCTGACAGTCTTCATGAGAAAAAAAAATGTTGTCTTGTTCATGAATGGCTTAGTATTTTACCTGAGTTTGAAATCTCTATGTGGTCAAAAGGAATGGATGGATTCTCTTTAAAGAAAGAAACGAGATGACAGTTTAGATGGTGTTGCTGACTGACCTCCAGGAGAGATCAAGAATTGATTCCCAAACATCATTTGATGGGTTCATAATGCATTGCCTGGAAAACAAGAAATTCAAAAAAAATATCCTAATAATGTCCAGAACTGGCCATGAATGGAGTGGAGAAGAGAGAGGAGAAAGATGCCACTGACCTCACATGTAGGGTCTGTGTGGTCTTTTCAATTTTCATTGAACTGCTGAGGATGATAAGGGATATCAAGAGCCCTTAAAACACCATATTTTACTTCATGCATAATCAGAGCAGCTGCAGTTATAGGGGCTAATTCAACCCAAAGAGAGTGACGCTTGCTTCTAAAAGCATTTTCGCCTCATTCCTCTAGCTTGCATTGCTGTCTTTAGCTTTATTAACACCTTTCTGTTGCTTTGCTTCTTGGATATTTTATCTTTATATCAGATCCTCAATTTTGTCTTCATTCTCTTAAAATCCACTTAGGTGTTGCCACTTTCTTTGTACTCAGCCCTTTTTTAAATCTGGAATTTCATGGAAGAGTGTGTTCCAAGGGCCTATCGGGTGTAGCCAGCTGTTTGCTGAGCTATTTCAAATGGAAAATTGATCCAAGAGCACAAAGATGTTTTTTCAGCTTTTAAAAATCTTTTCTAGGAGAAGTGAAACAAAAGGGAGAACTAAAGGAGTGTGTGTGTGTGTGTGTGTGTGTGTGTGTGTGTGTGTGTACTGAGGAGGCAAATGTGGACGGAAAATCACTTTGCTGCGTTCAGGATAAATGCTCATCATATGTTGACAATTGGCTCTACTACCCCAAAATTATTCCTGCAAACTGTATAATAGCAAGTCTACACATGTGTCTCCATTCTGCCTGTTGCTTGAATCTTCCGCCAGTGTCTAGGTATCTTTTAGGAGTTGAATTGTGTCCCTCCCAGAAAAATAAATTGGAGTTTTAAACCTGAGAATGTAAACTTATTTGGAAATAAGGCCAGTGCAGATGTAACTGGATAAGTCACGATGAGGTCAGTTGGTGGGCAGGTGCTTTTATAAGAGGAGAGAAACCTGGACCCAGGACACATGGGGAAAAGGACCATGTGAAGATGGAGGCAGAGCTACGTGTGATGCTGCCTGCCACTGCCAGAAGCTGGAAGAGGCAATGAAGAATTCTTCCCTGCAGGATTCAGAGGGAGCATGATCCTGCCCCAACTTGATTCCGGACTTCTGGCTCCCAGTAAGAGAATAACTTGCTCTTGTTTGAAGCCAACCAATTTGTGCTACTTTGTTAAGCAAACCCTAGCAAACTAATACAGCACTCAGCAATCTCCAGTTTCCAGTGGAGATTCGACACTGAAGGCAGCCCTGTTAAATGGGTATATAAGACAACCCATGCTGGTTCCCACTCGTACATGGACCTGAGAAACACTCATGCACCCTTTCCCCCCCATATTCTAAGAAGGCTGTTACTCTCTGAGCTACACCTCTTAAGGACTTCTGAGGTGTGATTTAGAAACCAGTGTCTGAGGTGCCCCAAATTATAGAGGCCATATCTCATGTTCTCTGGGCATTCACTTTAAGGCAACTCTTTCTCCACTTGGGCTCCAGAAACCCTTGAGTTTATATATAAAACAACTAGGAAAGATGAAGGAAAGCTTCTGAATCCCAATTATAATTTTCTGTGATGGAGACTATGAGGTCAGAGACCCAGCCCCTACAATCAGCTGTGGCCAGGGAGGCAGGATGGTTTACTCCAAATATCACTACCAGAACCAGTCAATCACTGGGGGCGGAGAAGGCTCAGAGAAGGGGGCTGTGGGCTGGGCAGGCACACTAGACCGGGTCTGAAGCACGCCTTTGAATGGAACAGAGTCTGCTTCCTGTTCACCACACAGTTCTAGATAGCTCCATCCTTTCTGGTTCTTCAATACCCACTGTTCATATTCCAGACTACCTCCTTCTGTGGATATATTCTTTCTTAAATGTGCTAATGCCACTGACTAGGCTGTAGTCCATTTCTTTCTGGATCTCTAGGTAGCCACTAGTCTCTTTAAAGTAACTTTGTATATATTTGATTTCATGCATTAATGTTGCTATAACTAATCTAACTACATTCCGGGGGAGAATAATCGCTGCCATTTGCATTCCTTAAGTTGCAAAACCTCAGTAACATTTAGTTCCTTAAAATTCAGTGGCTCTTAGCACCATTTATAAGCAAAACTTAACTCACTTAAGAATAAATTGCATTAGTGAGTTTATGGTTCTTATGAGAATAAAGTAATTTTTGAATTTCATAAATAAAACACATCATCTTGTGAACAAACCAAAGCACACAATGCATATTGATCTCAGAGTCTTGATTTTCCCAGCATCTCAGTAAATCTGAGCGGGTCAACTCACTCCTCTGTGCCCGCAATCCCCCGTTTGAAAAATGAGCGTTAATCTCATTAAGCAACTAATAACCTGCGTGTGTCCACTAACATTCAGATAGTTGAGATTGACCTCAGATCTACTGAATGAGAACTTCTGGGCTGAGCCCAGGGTTTCTTGTGCACAGTCAATAGAAGAATTGCTAGAAGCCAGCATGGTCCCTGGTAGTCCACGCATTCTGTGAGTCTATGTTCCTGAATTAATCATGTTCCCAACTCAAATGAACCGCATATGTTTCCATCGCTCCTCAAAATTTCTGACCAATTTTTTTTTCTCAAAAGGAAATAATTACATTTTTATTCAGTGCACCGAAGTTCTAGAAATAGCACATACCACTTTGAGTAAAAGTCATTTGCTTCATAAACACACATCAGGAAGTATATTGATTTGAGGATAATAGAATCTGAATTCCCACTCTGGCACTTACTAACTAGCTCTACATTTTTGACAAATAAGTTAATTTCTGTTTCAGGGAATGTTTACTCCTTGGGAGAATGGAAGTGAACATCCCCACTTTGAAGGAGTTGTGAGACTGAGAAGTAGGTGTAACAGCATCATGGTTAAAAGCTGGGACTTCAGAAGCAGTTGAGCTCCAAACCCTCACTCTGCCCCTTACTCGCTGGGGGGACCTAGAGTCAATTTCTGACTCTTCGCTTCAGTTTCCTCGTTTGTAACCGAGCAACCAGAGTCACAGAGCAGAGAGTTGGAATCTGGTATCGAGTGCGTTAATGTGTGTGAAGTGCTCAGAATGGGGCCTGGCACATAGCAAGCTCTATCTAGTGTTGGTTAAATTAAACACAAGCTTCCATACATGACACTGTTTTGTAAAGGACCAACCAAATGTAAGGAATTAAGAAAAAGAACCACGGTATTAATAATCCCGTTCAGAAGCATCCAGGAAGTCACAAAGCTCCCGAAATGTCTCTGAAGTCACAATAGGAAAGAGCTTTAAAATCCATTTTCCAAGTCATCAATTATCCCTTCTGCTGTCATAATTAATTCCTATTGTTATACTTAATAATGGCCAACATCATCATCTTGGGGGTTATTGTTTTATTCTATTAAGCTATTTCATTACGCTCAAACGGGCTGAGGGAATGTATGTAATTGACTTGTGAAAATTATTCAATTTGCAAAAGAAATTCATCCAACATTAAGAAAATTGGGTCAAAGAAAAGCCATGCTAACTAAATTATGAGGCCCTTCTAGTTGCTTTCCCACTCTCCTAGAGAACATTTTATTTGTATCAACTGGGTAGGCAATTGAACATCTCCTGCCCTTCCCTAGCATAAGATCTAGCCCACCAGTGGGCTGACAGTTGGAGAAATAGAAGCAAAGTGTCCCCATCAGTCTGCAAACAGTGAACAGAGCTTTCCGCAGCTCTCTGTTCCTACTGTGTGGTGGCTAGAATGCCAAATGGACAGTATACAATGGTGAAAAAATGGGTACTATGCAATGGAAATGTGTCTGTTTCTTTTGAAAAGGAGAGAATCAGGCATATCACTTTTCATGAAGAATCCTAATCACCCAGATAAATGTGCTTGTGACCAGAACTTGTGGGAATGACTTTGGTTCTTCCTCTGTTTCATGCCAGCTATGCAACCTTGGACAAGTCACTGAATTGTTGGCAATCTCAGTTTCCTCATCTGTAACATAGGTGAAGTGGAGAAGATGGTCTTTGGGAATATAAACACAGCATGGAAGACTCTGGGTAGGCAAATTCCATTCCATCTTGTAAATCTCAGAAAAGGAAAAATACCTTTTACTGTCATAGATGTGAACCAACTGTGAAAATTATGTGAGACCAGCTATGTAAATTGTATAATATGAGTCACAGATCTGCTTGTCCTGCCACAGAGTAAAAGTTGAAGATTTCCCAAGTTAGAGGAGAAAACCCTTCTACTACCACGTACAAGTAACCTGAGCCGCTCCACCACACATGATGTTTTGTCACAGTAATTCCATGACCAGGAGTAGCAGAATGGTGACACTAGAGCCCACCTCTTTTGCTAGGCAAAACAGTTTTCATTCTGGGTGACAAAGAGGTGCGAGGACAGGTTTAATAGTTCCTGTGTCTTACCGCGTGTACATGCGAACACGTGGAAGGCCCAGGCACCATGGTCTCGCTGAAGTCATGCCATGAGTTATCACTTTTGCTACCTCTAAACAGCTGACTCTTCCATGCAGGCTGATCAAGAATTCACACTTCAAAACCTCTGCCAGAATTATCTTTTTTCTGCATCGGAAGTTAGTCTGAAGTTTATTTTTCTTCTTTAGTGTGAGCCCTGCAGAATGGTTTGCACTACTTGGTAAGAACCATCAGGGTTTGGTGTCAGATTTTAGCATCTGTGTAATACTAACAAGATATTTCAACAGAAACGAAAGTGACCCACAGAAGCCAATGAGCAGAGGAAAGCCTTGGACCTGAATTCAAATCAAGGTTCCCTACTAACTAAATTTGCTAGAGCACAATTATGTCCAGGCAGCTGCTGTCTGGGCATAAGTGAATGTTTAGACACAAAAATCCATTGAACCAGTCCTCTTGAAATGTGTTGCATAGATCCCTTATGTAGCAAATTATTCACCTATCTATCCATTCAATCAGAAGCACTTATCAATCACCCCTACATAGCATGGTGCTAGGGACAGAAGACAGAGAGTTGAATAAGACATGTTTTCTTTCTTCTGGGAACTGAAAGTCTTCTAGAGGAAACATATATATTATTTAAAAAATAAGTGGAACACAATGTAATAAGGGTTACAATAGGGATATGGAGAAAGGACTGTGGGAACAGTAATTTGGTCTGGAAAGATCAAGAAGGCTTCACAGCAGAAGTGACATTCATAGTGCGTCCTTAAAGGATGTACAGTTTTCCAGATAGAGAAAGAGGAAAGTGTCTTTCTGGAAAACAGAAACAAGAAGAACCAAGTCACATGGCTTGAAAGTGCATGAATATTGATGAGAGGGAGAGGAACAGTGTGACTATTTAGGATGGGTGAGGGTATGAAGAAGAGCCTTGTATTCCAAGCTGAAGACTTTGAAATGGATTCTGTAAGCTATCAACAGTCATAAAGGGTCATGGGATGAGACTGGGAGAAATTCTTTTTTTCAACTTGGGAGAGACATGATCAAATCTGAGTTTTAGCAAGAGCAGCAGCATGGAGATAAATTGTATTAAGCAAAATCTAAAAACAAGAATGAGGCAGGAAGTTAGTTCAGTAGCCTGAAGAAGAGGTAATGAGCATGGCAATTAGAACTGTGGCCATGAAGACAGCCACGCACATGACTCTGAGGGTGGGTGTCTCCTTAATGTTGCTCCCTAGGCTCCTCACTTACTTCATCCTAGATTATACTTTATTGAGAAACCTTGATCTAAATTAAAAGGAAAACTAAGGAGAGAAACGCAGTAAGAAGGAAGAGTCAAATGTGGACCATCAGCTCACACACGGATGTTAAAATCATGAAAGTGGATGAGACTACTCAGGGAAAGGATACAAAAAAGAGAAGGTAATTTAAGAGTCCAAGGGAACTAAAACACTTAAAGATGGACAAAAAGGTTCCTGCAAAAGTCTCTTGAGTACTTCTGGAATGTTGACAGCATCTCCTTGATTCTGAGAAGAGAAGAGAACTCTCTAGATTGATGGGGAATTCAAGGCTAGATCTGGAAGTTTAAGACACAGTTTAAGACATTTTATGACAGAAACAGCCAGTTAGCTCTCAATATCCACTCTCCTTCTTCCACTGTAAATTAATTTTATCCTGAGCACAAGATATACCCAAATAAAAACATGTCACAGACTTCCTTGAAGCTAGTGTGCCCACATGATTAAGTTCTGTTCAATGGGATGTGAGTGGAGGTGACATAGACAACTTCTGCATTGTTCCCTTAAAGGGCAAGGCAAGTCACCCTCCTTTTTCCTTCTCCTTCCTCCTCCATGCTTTTGGGACAGTGAACCTGGTGGCAAGCCATTTGGGACCATGCACATGAGAGCAATCCACTGCCAGTGATGAAGTCAAATGACAGAGGAGCCAGGACCACTGCGGACTTCCCCATTTCTGCCATCTCAGCTCAGACTTTAACCTTGTTATACCACTAACATGGAGCTAAACTTACATCTTAATCAATATGATGCCAAGGCTATGTAGGATTCTTTAGCATTAATGTGCCTAAAGTTTTTATAAATTTTACAGTGTTTATGGATTCCATCTCCAAAGAACAAAGCTTCATATCTGATGTTGGGGTTTGAGGAAACCTCTTCTCTTTCCAAAATCTAAGCCAAGTGAAAAATAAAACAAAAGGGTAAACTATGAAGAGACAAAAATATCACTATAGTTATTGATAATGTGGATGTTGGAGAATATGTGACCCATGCCTGTGGCAAGTGGGCTTTCTGATACTAAATTAAAAACAATTACTGAAAATTAAATGTGATTACCATTCATGGGACCCCTGGTCCTAAAAACATTAAGGTGGGGGAAGGAGTATTAACTCCTAATATATCAGGTCCCACTGGGATAGCCAAAGATTTGATGTGAAGTCCATTTAGCTCAGAACTAAAACCTGAGATAAGGTGAACAAAGGATCATCAGCACCAGGAAAATTTGGGCCAAAATGCTCTGTCAGCTAAGGTCTTAGTAACTCCGATTGTTCAGGTTTCAAAGTGGATATTACACAACTATTCATAGCAATTCTACATAACCCTCCCTGGAGCTTCTCCACGAGCTCACCACTTTGGATCTGGTCATTATCCCTCCTGGAGATGGGAGTGGAAGGGTGAACCAATTTTCCAATAGAGTTTCTGTCCTCACATTAAAGAAAAGACAGACCTTTCCACAAAGACCACAGTCTTCATGTGGTTAGTCATCCTAACAAGAAAGGACCAGAACTCATGCTAAGAAGAATTCATAACTAAATTATAAATTCCTGCAGTGAAGGTGAGAGGACAGGCACTGGTCTCCATTCACAGGCTAACATGGTCAGAGGACAAATCCTGGTTCTCCGTGACAGGGTGTGCCCCGCTCTGAAGGGCATTCAGAAACATCTGTGGTTGCTGGAGGCTGGGGGCAGGGGTGGATTTTTTGGTATGCAGAAGTGACTGGGGTTTGTACTAACGTTTACTAGGTAGAAAATGTCTTACATCACATTGGCACACAATGAAAAATTATCCCATCTAAATTATTAATTGCATGGGTATAGATGGACCTAACCTAGAAGGTATACCTTACATGCCGCTCAGGTCACAATATGCAAAAGGTTGAGCAGGGCCCAGGTCTTACGTGGCTCATCTGCCTCCTCCATGTTTGCTTTACCTTAGTGTGAGTCTCCTGGGAACAGGGGCTTTTGGAGGTCCAGGACTACTATTCCTATGCACTATATCACAAAACTACTAAATTGTGTCTAATTACATTTATTTGTATATTCATTTACTCAATAAGTTTTTGTTGAGCAGCTACTATGTACTACACACTGGTATAGGTGCTAGGGATATAGTAGTAATTAAAAAAAATTTCTGACCTATTCAACATTTTTTGGGGGGAGGGGTGTAAAGAACAATGGCAAAATTCCTCTTTGAATGTAAATATAGAAGCCTTGAATTATATAAATTTATAAGTAAAAGGGAGAGAGTACCTTCATTTTACAAATGGAGAAACTGAGGCCCAGAGAGGCTCAGAGCTTGCTGAAGTTCACATTGTAGCACAATAGCAGGATTTGAGCCCATAAATGCCCATTCACTGTAGCTTTTCTGGTATTCTGTCGCTCTGTACTTTATACCCATCTCCACAAGAAAGGGCATCAAAAACTCAAGTATGATAATCACCTTACCTTTGGTTCAAGAAGCTTAGGCTTGCTTCATGATAGATAATCCCCCAAATTATCCTTCACAGTTGTAATAATCAATGGACAAATAAGAAAGTGAATGATTATAAAGCAGTCTTTTAAAATTGTTGAGTCATTCCAATTCAACATTTATTGAGCATCTACAGCAAGGGTGTCAAACTCATTTTCCCCAGGGGTCACATCAGCCTCACGGTTGCCATCAAAGAACCCAATGTAATTTTAGGACTGTACAAATGTAACTGCTCCTTAACTGGGGGCAAGGAGCTCAGTGCTGCCACTGGGTAGAAACAAGGTGCCAGGCCAGATATAAAACAAGATGGAGGGCCGGATTTGGCCCGTGGGCCTTGTGTTTGCCACCTGTGATCTACTGTGTGCCAGGTACTCTACGATATGTTTTGGGGGATTCTAAGACCCATGGGCTCTTCCCCCTACCCTCAGGAAAGTGACTGTGGGGTGAGCAAGACAGATGGTGTATAACTGCGGTGCCGGACGGAATATGATAAATGCCACAATCACATTACAAAGGCCTGTGGGAGCTGAGACGAAGAGATGAACAGCAGTCCGTCCATAAAGTGTTTCCTAATTTCCCCAAATGGAATTTGAAATGGAACTTGAAAGATGGACCGAATGTTAATGGAGGGGGAAGACCTGCTTCAGCTTCTCATCCAAGGTGACAGATCTCCTGGAAGTCAAAGAAAAAATCTGAGACCCAGAGACGGCACAAAGCAAAGCAAGATACATTTTTAGCTGAGTTAGGCCATTCTGGCCCTGATAACCCATCAAGAGTCCTAGTACAGCAGTACAAATCTCAGGGTCCTGGTAATGATAACAAAAATAGTAATTGCTGCCACTGCAGCCACTAAGCACACACTGTACATGAGGAGTTAGACCCTTCGCATCATGCATGCATTATCTCATTTAAAGCTCAAAAGAGCCCTTCGAAATAGCTGCTACTGTCATCCTCATGTAATTGGGGAAAAAATGTGCTTTAAAGGAGACATGTCACATGTCTGAGGTGACACCCGTAAGTGTCAGGGCTAGGCTTGAAATCCAGGGTTTGTTGTTCATGCCAACATTGTCCCAGCACATGGTGATATGGTGAATCTTTTCCTTCAGAGTTGCAATATTCATTTTTGTCAGCATTCCAGAAGCAAGTAAAAGTAGCATATCTCAAAGGGGACTATTTAGCCAACTTGGCTGAGCAAGACTCTACCCTTCTCACACATTCTTAAGACCCTAGATGACTGTTACCAGCTCCAAAGAAGCATTTTCAGCCAGGCCTGATTAGTCAGTGGTCTATTAGCCATAACAGATTTATTCAAACCAATCTCTAGGATTCAAAAAAAATCAATTCATACACCCTAGATCAGGGAACCAGAATATATTATGCCAAAGACTTCATTAGCTCAGTTCCTGTTTCTTCTTCAAGACCCAAGGTGACTCTCCAGCCTTTACGACGCCTGCACCAGGCCACAACACCCCGTCTCTTCACACAGAGTTTCACCCTCGCAGCTCCTACATCTGATGTCATTTCTATGTACTTGTTGATATTCTTTTGCTGCACGAAGCATCCTAGCTCTCATCATCATGTTTACTTGATTCTATTTCATCCCGCAAGGGAGCAAATAATGTAAAAACCAATGCTTGCGACGCTCCCTCAACTCTCACAGTTTCCCTTCCCCAAATGAAGGAGAACCGCTTATCTGATTCATGGGAAGGGGACAGCATTAACCGTTAGTTAACGACACTGTGCGGATCTGGGGAGAACGCGGGCACGCTGCTCTTTGGACCTGTCTGCCCCCGGCACTCAGGCATGGTGCACTCGCTCTGTTCCTCCACTCAGGTGTAGCAAATGGCGGAGACCTGGCAGTCCTGGTCTGGTCCCTGAGCTACTCAGCGTCTCACCCTGTGTCTGCATGGGGAGGTCAGGATGTCTGGTCCACCAGCTAGGTTTAGGGCGGGGAGGTAACTGCCTCCAACCCAGCTGTACCATTAAGAAGCTGACACTGGGTGCAGATCTCCCTTTGCTTTTCTGCACGTGCCCTCGAACAATTAGTAACGTGAGGTGTTTTAGCTACTAGGCATTCTCAATACATTTATATGCATAACTGTGTCTTCCCCCATCTGGTAGAAGCTCCTTAAGCACAGAGACAGTGTTGCATGCTGGGAAAAGCACTGGACTGGGAGTCAGAAGATCCAGCTTTAGGCCAGGCTCTGCTTGGGAAGGTTACTTTCCCTTTCTTTTCTTTTCTTTCTTTCTTTTTTTTTTTTTAATAAGACTCAGTTTCCTTATTCAGAAGATGGAAAAGATGATAGTCATGTTCATCTCATGGGAGAATGGTGAGGATCAGAGAAAAAATGGCTATTGAAGTAAACTGTAAATAAAGTGCCCTAAATGTGTTGGGCTTATTATTATTACTAGATTATCATCATCATCATCATCATCATCATCTCACCTTTCTAACAGAAAAGGGAGTGATTATTTATTAAATACCTACCATGTGTCAATGTTTTGAATACATGCATGAGCCTTAAGGTCGTATCTTGTTTGTAAAGCTCAGTCCAATGGCTCCCCAGTGTTGCTGCACTCTGGAATCTCCCAGGGCTACCTAAGAAATAATAATGCCTGACTCCTAGCACTACATGTCTGATTTAATTGTAAGGAAGTGTAACCAGGCACTGGGACTTTTAAAAGATCCCCAAGTCACACAAATCCCCAGGTACAGTTTGGACATCTTTGTCACAGTCTTTTGACAGCTCAAAAAGGACATAGGCAGGTTAGGGTGAAATCAGATCTGGGGGTTTATTTCTCACCTCCTCACCAAACCTTTGCTAGACTTCCATAGCCAGTGGGGACTCTGGTGCTCAGCTGGGCTGGCAGATGTCTGGTTGGTGGCGGGCAGGGTCATTGCAACAGCCAGGGGACCTGACAGTTGGAAGATCTCTTAGCTCAAGAACAAGCAGGGACTGAGGGAAAATAAATGTCCTTTCAACAAACTCTCTAGCTCTCTGTTTGACCTCAGGGTCACTGTTTCATTCTCCTTGGGGTGAGTCAAATGTGGATATAATAGTAGGGAGAGCCAGCAATCCACTTAATAGTATCAAACCCTGGTTTCCCTAATCAGGAGGACGGCACACCCTGTCGCCAAACCCACATTTCTCTCACTTCCCAGCTCCTTTTCTGCAGTTCAGCTGAATTCTTTAAAAGTCCTCTAGTAAAAATTAGAGAATTTCTCTACTTAAGAATAAAACAAGTACAGATTCTTGTCAGTCTCTTAAGCAAACTTATTAATTCTGCAGGTTTAAACCCACTTCCTTTTAACTTAGTCTTTCAAAGAAGTTTGTAACAGTAGACTCTATAAATATGAAAGATTCTGGAATCTCCAGACTCAGTAAACTGGCACCCACTGTTTAAATACAGGCTGATCAATTTCCCAATTTTGTTGGTCACCCGAGGGGAAATCATTCCTAAGAGATGAGTATTACAAAATAATATTACACACAGCCTAGCTTTCTGATGGAGATAGCCTAGGTCCTAATTTATAGACAGGTAATATCTTCCTTATTTTACACATAGGGAAACTGAGGCTCAGGTTAATGACTTCTCTTATAGTAGTGCTGAGATTTAAATCCAGGTGCATCTGACTCCTGAGTTTGTGTGTGCAATCACCCAGTGTATCTCATCACCTCTTTCTACATAACTTTAATCTCAAAAGATTTTTCCTCAGTAAATTAGGGAGCTCATAGAACATTGATCGCACCTCTCTTTCTTTAAGCCAGATCTCGTCTACATTGATTGACCTAGCACTTGACAATGTGATATTCATTGGTTGTCTGCTGAGGGTGGTTGGGAATGAAAAAAGTTGGCAACTTTGGTTCACTGCCTAATCTGAAAGATTTCACTTCACAGAAAATTCTTAAGTCTTTCCTCTGTTAGTGCATTGATGCATTAGTAGAGTTTGCTTGTGGGTAAGAGTTGCACTGGGTAAGAGGATGCACAGCACAGACAACCCCTTGGGAATATTTCTGTACATCCTAGGAAAGGGTGACTGTCAGCATGGACACTGGCCGTTCCTATCACATGAAGACCTCCATGTGCCAGTGTCCTCAGCAGGCCATCCTAGAAGCTCTATGCACCAGGTGAGTGGAGACATGCAAGAGGACAAGAGGACAACCAAAAAGGTGTCTTCAATTGTATTACACTGATTTACTACTTTTGATGATCCAGAAGAAAATGAGATTTAGGATGTCTTCCTTGTGTGAAGACAAAAACCAAAGAAAACAAGCACCAAAAGAAAGGCTGGAACGTCCCTTGGCATTCATTCTGCCTCGGTCAACAAGTCTTTATTTGTTACCACTCTTTACCTCATATGCTTGGAAATGTTCCTTTGAAGAATAATGTGGTCCATGTTGACATTGTAGAAAAAAAAGTCTTTGGCCTAGAAACTCTTCTCCAGGTGCAGAGATCCAGAGCAAGGCCACCTTGGTGCTGTTGTCCCTAACAGGGAACAAGGGAAGGAGTGAGAGAGTGGTGAAGGGAGAAAAGGAAAAGCTGACTAGTGACAGTTTTAATAAACAGAGAACTTTCACACAAGGAAAGGAAAATCATTCAGAGCCATTTTTACAAACTACAGGGTCCTTCCCTTTGGACCGCAAAGTTAAACACCTTCCATTCCACACCTAGGTCATTCTCAAGCTGACATTGTGATTACTTACTGTTTCATCCTTGCCTCTGGACATCACCTATTATCCCCAAATACAAAGACAATGGACAAGGGAACTAACTGAGCAGAATGCTTACTTAACTATCAGTTTCGTTCTGGGTGTTTATGTGCATCACCTCATCGAGTGCTCAACCTCGATCTGTGTTACAGGTGAGAAAACTGAGCCGCATGGAGCTCACGTGACCGAGTCAGGATCCACAGCCTGCAAGCAGCAGGTCTGAGACTCACATTCACTTGTGTCTGCTCCCGAACCTGTGCTTTTTTATTACATCAGAATCAAGAAGGGTTTTGTTTTTGTTTGGCTTTGTTTGAACAAACTTACCAGAATTTATTCAACAAAATAAGCTCTGCCTTACCACGTATAAAAATATCTGCCTCCAAAGATGTTGTAAGGATCAAATAAAATAAACTTGAAAGGACCTGAGGTACCAGAACAAGGTAGTCACAGCACAGGTCCCTTCCCCTAGCAGGCCAGCCTCCTGCTCTATGGTGCTTCCCTGGCCACCTAGAGCGCAAGCTACACTTTTGAATAATCTTCTGATATATCGGCGAATGTGTTTTCCCGTTCTGTGGGTTGTCTTTTTATTTTGTTGATGTTTTCCTTTGCTATGCAAAAAACTTTTTAGTTTGATGTAGTCCCATTTGTTTATTTTTTTCTTTTGTTTCCTTTGCCTGGGAAGATATATCCTATAAAATATTGCTGAGCAGTGGCCAAGATTTTGCCTCCTATGTTTTCTGCTAGGAATTTATGGTTTCAGGTCTATAATTAAGTCTTTGACCCATTTTGAATTTATTCTTGTGTGTGGTATAAGAAGATGGTCTAGTTTCACTTTTCTGCACATATCTGTCCAGTTTTCCCAACACCATTTATTGAATAAACTATCTTTAGCCCATTGTGTGTGCTTACTTCCTCTGTTGAACATTAATTGACTACAAAGGTGTGGGTTTATCTCTGGGTTCTTTATTCTGTTCCATTGATCTATGTGTTTGTTCTTATGCCAGTGCCATGCTGTTTTGATTACTATGGCCCTGTAGTATAGTTTGATATTAGGTAGCCCAATTTCTCCAAATTTGTTTCCTCAGGATCACTGTTGCTATGCAGGGCCTTTTGTGGTTCTATGTAAATTCTTGAAATATTTGTTCTACTTCTGTGAAATATGTCATTGAAATCTTGATAGAACTGCATTAAATCTATATGAGTTAATATCCAAAATTTATAAAGAACTTACAAAACTCAATACGAAAAAAGTAAACAACCCAATTAAAAAATGGGCAAAGGACCTGAATAAACACTTCTCCAAAGAGAACATACAGATGGCCCATAGACATATGAAAAGATGTTCAATGTCACTAGTCATCAGAGAAATGCAAATTAAAACCACAATGAGATATCATCTCACACCTGTCAGAATGGCTATCATCAATAAATCAAGAGAAAACAAATGCTGGCAAGGATGTGGAGAAAGGGGGACCCTTTTGCAATGTTGGTAGAAATGCATGCTGGTGCAGATGCTGTGGAAAGTGGCATGGAGATACCTCCAAAAATTAGAAAATGGAACTGCCTTTTCACCCAGCAATCCCACTTCTGGGAATATATCCAAAGGAACACAAAACACTAATTCAAAAGAACATAAGCACTCCTGTGTTCATTGCAGCATTATTTACAATTGCCAAGATATGGAAGCAACCCAAATGTCCATCAGTAGATGAGTGGATAAAACAGCTATGGTACATTTACATAATGCAATACTACTCAATCATAAAAAAGAAGAAAATTTTACCTTTGGCAACAATATGGATGGACCTGGAGAACATTATTCTAAGTGAAATAAGTCACTTAGAGAAAGACAAATACTGTATAATTTCACTCATATGTGGAATCTAATGAACAAACTGAACTAACAAGGAAAATGGGGGCAGGCTCATAGATGGAGAGCAGATGACAGCTGTGCTGGGGGTGGAGGTGAGGGGGTGGAGGGACTGAGCAAAAAGGAAAAAGGACTCATTGTCATGGATAATAGTGTGGTGATTGCTGGGGGGAGGGGTGCATAAAGGGACTAAATGGTAAGGGAAAAATACAATGAAGATTAAATAAAAAATTAAAAAAGAGTAATCTGGGCTAGTTATAAGTCCCATAAGCCTTATCACTGCACATACACACAGCCTGTGCTTGGCCCACACCACAGTAACCCACTTCTGACTATCAGCTTGATTCCTAGACTGGCTCTGAATGACGTATACATGTAAAGAATACAAATCACCCTTAAAATCAAGAACATGTCACTGCTGAAAGTGTTTCAAGAGTATCTTGCTGACTGTGAATTGTAAGAGAGACCGAGGGTGGGGGATGGGCGTAGGTGGGGAGGGGGAAGTGGTGGCAGGAAAATGGAGACAACTGTACTTGAACAACAATCAAATAAGAAAGAAAGAAAAGGAAGGAAGGAGGGAAGGAAGAAATAAATAAATAAATCATCACTGGTCTTCCAAGTAAACTAACATAAAGAGAACTGCATTCATTTGCACGGATATTTTAATGTTTTTCCTTAATCAATCTTACTACCCTATACTTATGCCTCCAGGGAAACTGCAAATATTCTTTGCCTGGAATGTTATTATCAGGGTACTTTACTTTGATGGAAAATATGTGTTAATTACTCATCTTGGGCTGTCATAAAATACCATAGATTGGGTAAATTAAACAACAGAAATTTATTTCTCACAGTTCTGAGGGCTACAGGTCTAGACCAAGGTGCCAGCTGATTCAGTTTCTGGTGAGAGCTTTCCTACTGCATTGCAGTTGGCTACCTTATTGCCATGTCCTCACAGGATAGTGGGTGGGGAGAGAGAGATAGTGATTTCATCCTCTTCTTACAAGACCAAAGTCCTATTGCATTAGGGCCCCGACCCTTATTACCTCATTTAATCTTAAGTACCTCCTAAAGATCCTATCTACAGATACACTCATGTATTGGGTATCAAGCCTTCAGCATGAGAATTTGGCTGGGTGGTGAGGAGACAAAATTTAGTCTATAATAATATGTTATAGTACTTTAAACTCATTGTCTTCCTTTAATCAAGCAAATTTTTCCAATGGCATTTGGATTTGGAATCACGAAAGCATGTAGATATTCATTCACTGACTCAGGGTTGGTCTATTAATTGGCAAGATATTCCATTGTGATACTTTTTTGCTTCCACATTTTTCTAAAAGATACATACCTGACAGTAAACTGTCAATACCAACTTGGTCTTTAAATTGTATGTTATTTGCTTCCTAATGCCCAAATCTGAGGGTACCTTGAGGAAAAAAGGCCCTTCCTAGAGCATCACTTCTCCTTAGGGCAAGAAGAGGGAAGGGAGGGAGGTGCACATTGACAAGAAAAGTTATCAATTTTACTTTAAGGTCTCCCTTGTTAATGTCAGCATTTGCTCCCTTGCAACAATCAAACAGAATTACTGGTCTTGGGGGTCCCCCAAGCATGAAAAACCATAACAATAATGTGGACCAACTAAAGCTGGAGATACAAGAGTCGATTAAGATTAATTTCCTCATTTAGAAATTATTTCAGTGGGGTGGGAAAGGGCACATCAGTCCTGTCACCCCGGCCCACTCCCAGGCCCCACGCATGACCGGTCTGATTATTGTGGCCAGCTCTGCCCGTGCGTGTTTTTATCGGCACAAGGGCAGAGTGGCATGGGGCAGAGACTGCAGCCTGCCCCGCCACCATTTTCCACCCTCTGGTTATTTTCCTCTAGAGAAAAGATGAAAATCATTGCCCTCTACTCTACTCCTTCTTCGAGATGACCTGCTCCTCCCTCTGACCAGCAGACCAGCAAGAAACATCTGCAGCTCAGAAGAAACACATCAACAGTTGCACTCCCTGACTAAGGGTCAGTGGACTTCCTGATAGGAAGATCCTCTCCCCTTGGAGGGGATCTGGTCGTGTGTGCATGCCACTGTTAGAAACTCCATGTTTCTTCCCTAGTCCTTGCCATTTCACCCGGCCCGACTCACGCAGATCATCAGCAACATGTCCACTATTTCCCCCCAGTGGCTGCCTATTGTCCCCCTGCATAGGAAGGGGCTGTGGCAGACACACAGCAGGCCCTTCCCTGGGCTTCCCTTTGCAAAGCCCAAGAGAAAGAGTCGGAGGAGGACAGCAGCTGCAGTGCTGGCTTGTTCCTGACAAATGGGCCTGTCACTCTTCCTATTGATTAGCAATATTATGACATTTCCTTTCAAAAACGCAGATGTGGCAGGGCTAGTGACAAGGCTGTGGCTCTGGGTGGAAAACACGGCTTGCCATTGTGGGCTCTTCTCCCTCTACATCTGTTCGGCTTCAGGGGATGAAGAAACTGAGATTCTGAGGGTGTTCTAAGATTTGAAGAAGTGAAAGTTCTCACGCTCTTAGAAATACGCGTTAATGAGCCACCATTGTAAACATGGGAGAGAGAGAGAGATGGGGCAGATCAGTCCGGGGCGCTGCAGGAAGCAAGGGGGAGTTCCAGGAGGTGAGCAGACGGGCCTCCCCCTGTCTTGGCAGAGCCACTCTTCAGGTCTCCTGACTACATAAGTCAAGCCATGGAGGGGGTCTGTCACTTCTGTCCCTTTGCTTGAAAAGCGTGACGGGAGTGAGCGAGTTGGTGGTGCATCACGTTCTCGCATCACAAAATGTCTTTTATCTCCTCATCGTGGCCCTGTGGGGCTGACAGTGCATTAGGGAGGGATGGGCACCTAATTCCACTTTTTCCTCTTGTACAAAGCGTTCGGATGATAACATGTGCCTACTTTAATTTGTGAAACTTGTGTGGGGCACTTCCCCCCAGCCTAGTCCCAACATCTATTCCCATGTCAAGGGGGGGGGGGGGGAAGTGTTCTAAATAGCAGTCCATTTAAGTGGAAAAAAAAAAAAAGGAAAAGTGCATCTTGCAGTCCAACATATGGTACATTTTGAGGTAAATTACAGGTAATTCATGAACATTTCCAGCAGCGATATTGCCATCGTGGGACTCTTGTATATCCATTACCTTCTATTCTCATTTCTGTGGTTAAAGGCATCTCTCAAGCCTTTGAAGCACAAAAGGCAACACTCGCTCTGCACCATTTTGTCCCACTAAGGAAAGTTATTATCCTGCGAACACACGGGACTGATCCAGCAACTTGATTTAGGCAAAGCTGATGGAAAGCAGGCTGTGAGGGGACATGTGTAGCACGGGTTTTACAATGTGAAAGATCTGGGGGTTGGCAAGCACAACAGTTAAATAGGAAAATAAAATTTGAGCAAACTCAAAACAGTCAGGCCAACACTATTGGATGAAAGAGGAAAGAAAAGAAGAAGTCACTGGGGGGATGGGGAGAAGCAACAAAAGGAAGAAAAATACTGCCTGTGAGCCCTGGGGGTCGCTGATGTAAATTAATGTGAGCTAAATGGGATGTGACCAATTTGTAAGGCATTCACTTCTCTCTCCAAGGGGGCCACCTTAGGCTACCCCCTGCACCCCACACTAGTCACTGTAACGGTACTGACCACCTCACAATACACAGTACCCCTCGTGGCTCCTATTACACCCCAAGTCCAACAGGCTTGTAAATGTGCTCCTGCGACACTAATGTTCCTCTTCCTGGGATGAAACCTACATGTTGGCTCCTGGGTCACTGGGAAAAATGAAGGGCAGGGGGAGCAGGGGAGAAAGCAAAAACAAAACAAACTTTTCGGCATATTTGGCCCCTCTGCATTGTTTGAGCAGCCTTTGTGTCTGGACCGCCTGCAAGAATTACGCCACTTCCAGCATCTCCTTCACATCAAAGAGCTTCTGGAAGAGCTCTCCAGGCTCTGAGGCTGAGCTGCCCTGGGCCTCCCCTACCCTCATCCTAAATCAAGCTTTTATCTGCCTTCCCATCGGAACTGATGCTAAGTGTCCCTGACACACACATCCTCCAAATAATTTGAACTTGATCTGAGGCTTTCGGCCCTCTTGACTCAAAAAAATTGCCTATGATTTGCTTGGCAGCCATCCACCTCAGCATAGGCAATTGTGGGCAGACATGTTGATGTTCATGAAGGAGCAGTTGCCATGGCAACACAGAGTTCAAAGGAAGGGCCCTCCGTGGTACCAGAATAGGGGAGAATGATAATGTAATGAAGGCTTGTGTCTTCTCAGGGAGGGACAGGAGCTGACCAAGTGATGGGGAGAAGGGGTTGGCAGCATGAGCAATTTGCATTATACTTATGTCTGAACTATGCATTTATTTGGTATTTTAAGTACCTACTAGTTTAATTACGTGATAGAGATTTTGAAGACTGTATCTGGCCTCGGCTCTACAGTAACTAGTTGAATGACCTTACCCGTGTTGCTCATTAGTTTCCTTATCTATGACATGAAAAGGTTGGACTAATAAAATCCAACATCCTTTCCATTGCTAAAATGTTCTGATTCAGTTATTCTAAGCAAGCTAGGGACTTTCTGGATCCATTCTATAGTATACTGATGTGGACCACATTGTATTTATCAAGACCTTACAATTACAAGATGGAGAAGTGGGTGGATATCTATGGACACAGGTCTGGACATACATGGAACAATGTTTATTAAGCACCCGGTTGGCTCTGAACACTGTTTAAGGTGCTGAGAGGGTGGAAAAGAAGACGAAACCTCTATTCTCAGTGAATGCACATTCTGTCAAGAGGGACAGACATTATACAAACACAATGGATCATTCAGTGGCTGTTGTGGAGAGGGCCACCACGTAGAAGACAGACTGTCACTGGAAAATCCCTCCGTGGTCCAGGTGGGCTGGGGAGTGTTAAGAAGGCTTCTCAGAATAAGTGGTGTTTGGGGCAAGATCTGAAAGATGAGTAGGAGTTAATTAGACAGAGGGAGGAAGGAGAAGGCTTTGCAGAGAGAGGGAAAAGCGCATGGAGCTTGGAAGGAACTCAAATGAGCTGGTAGTGGGCCTGGGGAGGTGGGCATGGCCCCATCAGGTCAGGAAGGCCATTTTCAGCTGTTCTGGTTTTAATCTAAGAGCAATGAGAGGTCATTGAGGGTTTATAAGCACAGCTGGCTACTCAGACTTACATTTTTAAAAGGTCACTCTTGCTACATCACAGAAGATGATGGCAATTTTGAGGGGCTGGGGTGGCACTTAGATTTCAGAAATGAGAACATCCTCAAGGCAACTGTAAATGACTCAGGAATCAAATTTCTTTTATTTTTACTCTAGGTTACCTATTTTGATAGTTGGAAGCAATTCAAAAACTAATTTCACAACCTTTTCTTCTTTGCCTTGCCTGGGTGGACACATCCCGTAATGAATTTCCTGTACCCCAGCTGGTTGAACCTGCCAAGAGAACGTGTGTGACCAGTGGTGAATTATTATCGATCTGTTATTCTTCCAGTGCACGTCTGCTGGCCTGCAGACCTTTCCTGTTCCAAGCAGGGTGGGAGTCGGGGGAGAGTAGGTATGAAAGGTACATTTTGAAATTTGGAAATGCTTCCCCCTAAAATTCAGAAACATCTACACTGACATCCATGCAATTGTACCCAATAATACATCTACTTTGAAATGAAAAAAAAATCTCAGCCTTAAACATGTAAAACTTCTGGCTGGGAAGACTTATTTTCATACCTATATTTACTGGGTATTTGGGAGGGAGCGTGTCAGCTTGCGCATTGCAGGGAAGAGTTCTGGGCAGCCAGGGTTCCGGGATGAGAACAATTCCAGAGTCAGCAAGGTGACCAGTTTGGGATGCCTGGGGGACAGAAGATGGAAAGTGGATGGGTAGCACAGAAGAGCCTTGTCACTTTTTTCTCAATTAAAATGTATCACATTTTTGCTATTTTCTATGGCACATGCTAAATGTGTGTCCTTCCGTATGTGGTTTAATCCTTGGAACGACCTTGGGAGTAGGCACTGTTATTATCTCCATGTAACACGTGATGAAAGCGAGGTTTGGAACGTTTACTTGACCTGCCCATGGTGGTGAGCTGTCACGCCATCACACATGCTCTGCTCTGCTGTCCAACTGGTCCCCAGGCAGGGAAATAACGGAGAGAAACTCAAAGAAGGTTCTCCCATGCTCCTGATCATTCTCTCCCTTCAAGCTGGTGCACCCTTTCTCTCTGGTTCCTGCTTCCTTCTTTCCCACTCCAAGAGGGAGGCCGTAGGGAAAGATTTACGAACAAAGAAAAGCTCTCTAACCCCCCTATAAACTTTATGGGCCATGTGGACATGTACAGATCAGATATAAACATGATGTCCAGGGCCGGAGTTCTGTAAATAGTGATATCACCGAGGAAAATCTCCAGGGGAATCTGGTTCCCGGGAGAGAACAGACGAGGGTCCTGAAAACAGCGTGTGAAGAATGATGAAAGCTGCTTTGAAGTGAGGCCCAGGGCCTGTGGTGTTTTCAGCAGCTTTTCCCCTGAAGCCCTTGGAATTTTAGCTGCAATAAAAAGACACCGAAAGAAAACAGCTGGTCTGGTCAGACTTGTTCAAGTAGAAGCCATGTGTGGCCTCGCAGAGAGCAGCCCTGTGGTGGGAATGCAGGTGTGGCGGAGAAGGGGACCCGGGGGTGGGGTTCGTAATTAGTGTGTTAGGTCCACCGAGGCATCACTGTGCACATCAAGTGCTATGTGGGGTACAGGCGCATCCACTCAATCCTCTCCTTGGGTCCACGCCAGGCCTGTTGGGTAACAAGGGTAGTATTAGCACATCCACTTTATAGATGAGGAAGCTGGAGTGTTGACTTTGGCCAAGGGAAACCAGAGAGAAGTTCAACTGAGCAGCATCATCTGGTGACAAAGATGGGGATCTAGAGACAAGTGAGGGGTTCTGAGCCCAATTCTGCTTCTGCCTATGAGTTATCTCATCTGTGTCCACGGTCAAGAAGGTTGTGTGCCAGAGTAGGCTGCGGAGGGCCTGGCACCTGAAGAAACAGTAGGGAGCATCCTCACGCATTGATTCAGCACCACCAGTGGGGTCCACGGCCTTTCAATTAGAATCATGCTGCATAGAGTGTCATTAAAGTGAATGGCAGCCAGCTCCCAAAACCCCACCCCTTGGCATTCATACCCTTGTGTAGTCTCTCTCACATTGTACAAGGGTTGGTCTGTGTGTATGAGAGAATATGGCAAAAGGGATGGTATATCATTTCTGAGATATAGAAGACCGCGGCCTCCATCTTGGGATCTCTCTCTCTTCCTTTCTCTCTTTCCCTCCCTCACCCCCAATCACTCACTCTAAATACAGCCAGCCTGCACATTGCGAGGGCACCCGGGCAGCCTACTGGAAGTTCCCTATGACGAGGAAATGAGTGCTGGAGTCAACGGCCTGTGAGAAGCTGAGGCCTTCCAACGACCACGTGAATGAGCGTGGGTGAGGATCCTTCCCTGGTCAAACCTCCAGGTGACAGTGGCCTCAGCTGACAGCTTTTGTGACCTCATGAGGATCTGCGAACCAGGACCACCTGGCAGAGCTGCTGCTAAATTCCCAGCCCACTGACACTGAGATCACACAGGGGCACTGTGTTAACCTGCTGAGATCGGGAGCAGTGGTTTTACACACCAGTATACATTGGGTGTGCCACAGCATTTCTGCTCTGTAGCACCAAGGGGGGATGGCAGGGGAGAACTGTTATAATGTCTAATACTTTACTGCTGTTCATCTAAGAAAGAGGCTTAACAAAAACCGTACACTGTAAGGAGTGCCACAAAAGAAATGCCTTTCATGTAGAGATGATGACTTTACTGATGGAACTAAATAAGCATTCTGCTAAGAGGATACACACAGCAGGACTGTGAAAGTACTATGATGGCAGACAACTTAGAGACCTGAGCTGACTCACAAGGATGGGGAGGAGGAGGAGGAAGAGACTGGAAGGGGAGTGAGCAAAGGGAATAAGGAAAGAAAGAGCTGAGTACATATAACAAACGGGAAAGGCTTCAGCATAACTAAAGCAAATCAGAAAATTACATGAGATGAGCTGGTTTGCCAAGGGAACATCAGCCTCAACTAACTGAGACAACCAACCGCAGTCACACAGCTAACTCCTCTGGCGCAGGGAAAGATCAAACGGGGATTCACATAGTTCACATACAGCTGTGATGTCCACCATTGCAGTCACTGGGCCGCATGGGGCTATTTCCATTTAAATCAATTAAAATAAAATTTAAAAATCAGTCCCTCAGTTGCACTGAGCACACTTCACATGCTCAGTAGCCATGTGTAGGTTATGGCTACTGTATGGACCATACAGATGTAGAAAATTTCTATCATTACAGGAAGTTCTATTGGACAGCTTTCATGTATGGTATCATCACTAGATAAGATCACAAGTATATATTGAAATTTAAATACAAGTCATGTAATTACCTCTGCAAGCATCGCATTAAGTGATATCTAATCAACTTTGAGGAGGTAAATGCTGCCCAGGCATGAAAGCTTAGGTCACACCTCTGAAGTGGAATTGTAATGTGATTTTTCAGGGGCCTTCCTCATACTCTTAGGTTCCTACCTTTCTTAAAGGTAACTAGAATAATAATAACTATAACTATAACTATGTGCTAATATTACAGTTTTAAATGTACTAGTGAATTTCATCAGAAAACTATTCATTGCATTTTTTTTATCTGCTGAAATTCTGTTTGTATGTCACAGGGACACAGTTGGAGAAACTGCAGAGGCCATCAGGGGTTGGAAGAGAGTGGTAACGCTAGCTTCACCATGTATAGCTTTTGTGGCAAAACGTCAAGCAGGACATGCTCCAGCAGTGAGTTTCATTGACAAGTAACCGTGTGCCGCAGAGTACAGAGCTTCCTCAATATCCCATCTAAATATCGAACTCCGGGGGATTCAAGTGTCCATACTCCTGACCAGATTGCCAAACTGGTCAGGAAGTTTTCGGAGAAGTCTATCTGAACATAGACATGGCAATGCAGAGCCAAGTAAATGCTCTGGCACTGATATTCCACCTGCCTCCAGAATTGAATAATTCTAATCAATATTATTGAGGACCATTTATGATTCATGGGCCAAATAGGCATGTTACATACAGAATCATATATGGTTTAACATAATGTACTATACTAAAAGTTCTATGAGGGAGATACTATAGTCCCCCTTTCAAATAAAGATAATGAGTTCTAATTTGCTCCTAGTATGGAGCAGACAAAGGATTCTCACTGAGGAACGTACATCTGATAGACCACCTGGCTCATCCATGCAATGAAATGTCTGCTTGTGGTTAGAATGGAGAGAAAGAAAAGGGGTGTTTGCATCATTTTCTTTTTTGTTCTGTGATTTGTTTCTGTGCACTTAATGTTTATCTAAAAATAATTTGCTGCAAGTTTTTTGGCTTTGTCCCAATACCCACTTTTTACCTCTGATTACCAATTGTTAGCAGTGCACTACCCACTCACAGCTGGCATATTTTATACAAATAATTTCACTGAATGGATAATGCTAACCTGAGCTATAGGAGATAATTTGGGAACGGCCCATCACCACGTTGGAAAACTGGCCAATTCCATCTCCTACTTAGGGCCATCACAGCGCACTGTAGACCCGGAGGCCACCTTTCTCAGACTCCCCGGGTTACTTTGCATCCCTTGCTGATCCATCCAGCTGCCGGCTGGTTGCAATTCGCCTCAGGCAGTCTGCTGCAATTTTCCATGTCCCAATCTTATCCTCCATTAAAAAAAAAAAGATGGGAAATATAATGGGCTGAAAGAATTCCGATCGCAGATGTCAGACATCAAATTACACAGGTAGTAATCACACAGATTAGGAAACATAATGAATACAATATTCAAGCTGCACACAGACAATGAATTTTTCAGGATGATACAAGCTTCTTGTTAATAAAATGAAATAACAATTTTCTCCTTATTAAAGCTAAAGCAATCTCTATTTTCTAGGGGGACACATGTCATCCAGACCTCTGGGCTGAAATGATTTGAAACTCAATACACACAGGACCAAATAGGCATTCTGGCTAACTCTTACACTTCAGATTGCGGGGCTGTTATTGTTCATTGTCGAGTGGTTTGGAAGTTCCACCTGATGTTGCTGAGCCCCGTTCAGAGGCAAATGCATTACTCACAACATGCTGGACACAGAAAAGCACAGAGGTGGGAATCAGGAGCCCTGCATTTCAGTTCCAACTTCCCCTGTTAGACTCGGTGACCTTGGCTATGTAGAGTGATGAGCCAGGATGCAATGGTGGGGGTAGTGCTCTGCCCTGGGGGTAAGGAATAAGGGTGTCTTGTCTGTAGAGAATCTCAAACAATAATAAAGCTGACTAAAGTCAGCCTGCTTTTTATTAGCATGATCAACAATGTCAGTGATAAACTACTACTCTTCCCCCTCAGACCTTTTGCTGGTCTAAGTTCTAAGCAATTGACATAAACAAATAAACAAACAAAATTATACATTTACATGCTTCAAATGAGCACACTTTATCACTTATCTTTAATAAACATTGCCTTCTGCATAGAAGTCAATTTTTTAAACTCCCAGTTACAGAGTTGGGCTGCAATACTTGCAACGTGCATTTGATCCCAGGATAAATGTGCAATGACTTAGAATCCTTCAGGTTTGCTTTGAGCTCAGTGTCTGCCTTCAGCCCCACACACTACAGACTCCGAAACAGTGGACTCAGAGTAAACAACAATAGCACATGATCATAAAGACAAAAAACGGGACTCGAGTTACTTCAGTTCTGTCATTTGATGCGACTGCTTGGCATTTTAATTTGTTAGAATTTACAAGAGTAAAACAGTGTGCATTGTGAGGTGTAAAATCTTTGTCTGGTACATGTAGGTTTTAGTTCATTCGTGAAATATTTAACTGAATTTGAATCATATTTTTGATGGAAATTTACCCTTTTAAAATGTGTGATTATTTTACAACTAGAGAAAAATCAACAAAATAAAATGATTACTAAATATACATGTTTATTACTCGAAAAGGTTGTGTAGAGAAAGGTGGTGTTAAAAGTGACCACTGGGTGTGTCTGACACACCAGGTGCACTAGGGATGTGAACCCACCTGTTCGGGGTCCCGTTTGTAGATTAGAAGCAAAGTTTCCCAAGGAGGGGAGCCCTTCAGATCACCAGTTCCCTAGTTCCCTCAGGCCTTCCACGAAATTTGGGGTGCAACAGCTGTGAGACATGCTTCCCTCCCTGAATGCTCTTGGGGGTTAAAAAATGTGCATTACTCTAGCAAAGCTCTGAGAAATCCTGCCGCATAAAACCAAACAAAACCGTCTTTAGCCTGGTTTGTTAACCCAGCGATCACTGGACCTCTTCGGTTTTGTTTTGGGGTAGGGGTTGGTGATGGGCAGTGGGAGGCGGGGAAGAGTGCTCAGTGGATGTCCGGGAGAGGGGGACATCTATTTTCATTCCATGGAACTAACTGCAGCGCTCACTCTGGCTTAGACCAATGGTTCTCAAACTTGGCTGCACATCGGAACCCCCGGGGCAGCTCTTTGAAACCTCCCTTCCCAGGCTGCACCCCAGTCCGATTAAATCAGAATCTCTGGGGGCAGACCTAGCAGCAGTGCTTTGAAAACTCCCAGGCGGTTCTGATGTGTAGCCAAGTCTGAGAACCTGTGGGTTCGACCTTCGTAAGGTCTCTTTTGAGTCTTAAGTAGTAAAGGCCCTAGGACTCTCCAATCCCCCCATATCCCATTCCTGCTCACGGACTGGAGGTACAAAGCTGGAGGAAGGGACGATGGGACCCTTCAGCTTTACTCAGGCAAGGGATCAGGCCAGGACTCCTACCTCCCAGCCCACCTCGGTGACCTGAACCGGCAAGGCTGTCTGGAGCCTGTCAGAAAGAGGATGCCATTAATAATAATAAAAAACAAATGGCTCCTTTCGCTCAGAACCCCCCAGAAGTTGAAAAATAGGATAGCTGTGCACTAAGATGGTACCCAGATGCCTTGAATTCCAAGAAAAGTAGGCAAAGAGACAAACTGCAGCCGGTGTCTCCATTTCTAGGCGGATTTGCCTATTAACCTCCTGGAATTCTGAGCTGCGGTTCGTTTAGCTCGCTCCTCTCGCAGCCCCACACAGGCCCTGCCTCTGGGGCACGCCATGCGAGGCTCTTCATTAGAAAGTCAGCATTCGCCACAGAGTTCGGAGCTGCCTCCATATCTCACTGAAAAGAGAAAAACAGCTCAGCTTCACTGGAGCAAATGTCACAGTAAACAAATGCTAACATTTTCTCTCTCTCTCTCTCTCTCTCTTTTTTTGGTGTCTATGAGTTTATTTTATTTTGCTTAATCCCTTCACCTTTTTCACCCAGGCCTCCCACCCCTGTACCCTCTGACAGCTGTCAGTCTGTTCTCTGTATCTGAGTCTGTTTCTATTTTGTTTGTTAGTTTATTTTGTTCATTAGATTCCACAAATGAGTGAGATCGTGTTGCATTCCCCTTTCTCTGGCTGGCTTATTTCACTTAGTGCTAACGTTTTCTTGAAAGCCACTGTAATTACTATAATTACTGCCCCACCATCCCACCCCTTACTCCCAGGTCTTGCTTCATTCCAGGGTTTGCTCCCACTCTCCTGGCTCCATAAAACCTCCAGGGCCATTTTTGATTTCACAGCCTTGTGGGTGTGACCACTACCCTTAGGGGGTGGCCCGTGAGCCTTCTCAGCAGGCAAAATCAGGTCCAGCATTCTCAAGAACACACCTGCCCACCACGTCCCACTTCACAAACCGTTCCCAAGCTGAGCTCCTGGCCTATGGCCTCCAGACTGAGGAAGTAGAGACCCGAACTGGGAGGCCAGAGAGCTGTCCCCCAGGCTCCTGCATCACCCTATTCCATGCCAAGGGTCATGTTCCCAGGAGAGGTCATGCCAACAGGCTGCAGGTAGTCAGAGGTCTGCTGCCACCCTGAGCAGTATGCTGGGAGCAGAGGCAAAAAATCTTAGGAGTATTTCCCAAAGTGTCTTCTGCAGAATACGAGCAGCTGGACACGAAAGGGCTCCTGTGATACCGAGGAACACTGAGTTTAACCAAATTAAGTAGGATTGTTATTACCGGATTTCTCAGAACAAATGAGCATGGGGAACGTTCACTAAGGAGTTAGAATCTCTATATGCTTCAGTTTCCTTATCTGTGAAATGGGAGTGAAAAAGTACCTCTCAGGGTCATCATAATGATCATCTAAATGGGATGGATGCATATAAATAACTTAGAACGCATTAGGCACCAATACGACCCCTAATCTGAGTTCAGATTCTGGTTGCTTGTTAGCTGTGCAATGCCAAACCCATTGCTTGGCACGTGGAGTCTCCGCTTCCTTATATATAAAATAGATATGCCATTAGTTTCAAACTCGAAGTTTTTAAGGATTGCATTGACACAGTGCAGTTACAGTAAACTGCTCAGCAAACTTTGGGCACAAAGTAAGTGCTCAAAACCTGCTGGTAAAGGCTGGCAGGGAAGCATTGCTGTGTTCAGCGAAGATCAGCTTGTCTGTATTTTCAATGAATTTAAACTTAACAGACTGGGTCTCATCGACTCTGGCAAAAGGGAACACCATTGACATTCTAAAACTTGACCAGGAGCTGGCTTCTATTTTCATATCGCAATCCTAAGATTGACAACTATAATCCCATTAGGGGGTTGGCAGGTTTGTGCTGTATTTAGTCTGGTAAAATAATAAAATAAATGAAATGTTATTATGAAATCTTAAAGAAAGACCTTACTTTTGAACAAAGTGATTAATTTGGAATGATCAAAGCTGATGTAATTGACATTAAAATTGCAAAAGATCTCTGAAGATTTACCATCAGTCTCATCAGTGGGTTTAGGTTTGTTTTCTAAATTTAAACATTTTGGTAATGTTAAGGAAAAGGGATCAGGGATTTGTTTCAACTGTATTGAGGTATAATTGATTGGTACACAGAAAAGTGCACGTAATTAATGTGGACAAACCTGCGTGATTGGACATGCGCACACGCTCCTGCTCCGCCACCGCAGGCCGGGCGCCGAGCACGCGCAGCAGCAGGCCGTTTGAAAGCTGTCGTGAACCGAGGTGGAACAAGCACTCACAGACACGCCACGCACCTGATTGCACTTCCAGTCCCACTCTCCTCACCCCAGAATAGAGGAGTCAGCAAGTCTTGATGACTGGGAAAGTTCACAGGGGCCCACGGACTGCTGTTCCCACCCTCATATTTCTGGACGCCAGTCTCCCTGCTTAAACCAACCTAAATCTCCAAATAGCACTGCCAAAGCGGATTGGAAAAGGACAATTACACGTTAAGCCATTTGAAAATTCTGATATTCAGCCATTTTAAACAAAACACAGCAACTACATATGCCCAGATTTTAACTACATTAAATTTAAGCAATGATTTGGTAACATTTTCTTAAGCCTCTAAAAAAAGTTCTTTAAAGAAAGAAAAAAAATCAAGAGGAAAGAAACCTGTGTCCTATTGGAGTCAAGCAAACCCAGTGTGTGAGACAGGACTGTTTCATATTTATTTGGAAAAACTTGCCGTCTGGTAACATTTTTCTGTTCTATTTTTAATGGCTATAAAGTTTCTATCACATCCAGTAATTATCTTCAATCTGAAAAGGAGAAAGGAAATTCCATAATAAGAACTACATGAGACACTGAGTGTACAGGTGCCAGGGAATATTGTTCTGTTTAGCGGAGATGCAATTGTAAAAATACAGCTCTCTGTGATGCGTGTGCTCAAGTTTATTTATAGCCACTACGACACCCACTCTTAAACGCCTTATTTAATCACTAAGAGGAACATAATTTTGAAAGCGAATTAGAGTGGTGAAAATATATTCTTAAATGGTATATTCTCCAGAGCAGTCTCATTTTTTTTTCTTACTATTATCTGCCACAACTACAGAGAAAAAAAAGAGGAGGCAATTTAAGCCACAACAAACAAAAGCATCTTAAATTTCTCAGGGGGAAGCCGCACTCCATCATGAAAGAAATTGGAAGGGATATCAAAGAGAATTTATTGTCTGATGACCACCCCGAGTTATTTCATGAAAGCTATGAGAGAAAAATAGAGTGGCAGTGAAGGGGTCCGATGTAAACTTTCTTTAAATGCACACAAGGAAGAGAAAGCTTAAGATTCTACTAATTTTATGTTTTGGGACCATGCCTATTTTTGGTACCACTTAGTGAATTCATTGTTGCTTTTTTCAATAAGTCACAGTAAGCAGTTATACCAGGTTATTATGATTACTTTAAAGGACAAAATAACGAACTCCCTAACTGTGAATTCCATTCAGTGCAACTAGGAGTGTCTACCACCCCCCAAGGTTCACGACGGAATCATTAGTCATTACTTCTTTGCACTTATGGAAAATGTGCGTTAACTGGAGGGTAGAGCAGGGAAGTAAGTAGTGCTTTTCTGTCCACTAGGGAAAAAATGAGAAAAAAAAATACTGTATTTTACTGCCGTCAAAGTCCTCCATTATCAAACGAGGATCTCCGTAAATGGAGTTTACCATCTGTATTTGTTGCTTGCACCTCAGCGTTCGAAGTCCATGTTCTCCACGGGAGGCAGGCTCACCACAGTCTGTTCCAAAAAGGGCGTCGTAATAAATGGTTTTACTGCAGAATATTAATAGTGGAAAAGTTTCACACACTCACCCATAAATAGAAGGAATTTTCGGAGTACCTAGTCACTTGTAATGAAGGAGGAGTGAGCGGGGCGGAGGGAGGATGCAGACGAGAAGAATGTGTGTCCGCCTTCCTTGAGGACCCACTTTGGATTTCTCTGCTTAATGATAAAGCAAGTGAGGTGGCCGCGTCCCTGTGTTTAATTTCTTTCCTGATAGAGACAGTGAGTACAAAATAGCCCACCAAGCCCACCCCGCCTTCCACCAAAAGCCTGGCAGCTGTTGAGTTTGATTTAAACGAGAGCCGCTGCAGAACCCCAGCTCAGTAAGTCACAGAGGCCAAGGGCCCTGTGACATGTTAATGCACTGGGTTTTCTTCTGCTGACCCACGACATGGGTAAATAAAGATAACCTTCACCAAGAAATATAAACCGCTCCCAGGGCACCAGGGGATTCTGGCGAAGAGCGCAAACGTCCCGCTAGCTGCCCTCGTCGTGAACATGAAGAGGGAGCGAGACAGTTTAAGGGCACAGATGAGGAATTCGGGAAACCTGACTGCTGGTATCAGTTGTCTGGGGAGAACCCTACACAAAATCCCTTTGTTATCCAATTCAGACGAGTGGCTTTCTCAGCTTTGTTTCTCATTCTACACTTAGAAAAGGATTATCCCAAGTCTTGCCTATTTAGTTGTTTTTGTTTTCTGGCTTAACGTACAACACATTCCCTAATAAAAATCACACCACATTAAACAGGCTCGGTTTGAGTGGGCTGCAGTTCATGTGGCTTTGCTGGTGTTATTTTAAGTGTCTGTTCCCTGAATTCCCTTGGAATTTATGCTGTTAACTCCCATGAATACGAACAGACCTCCCAGGCCTGCACTCACACACGCTGTATATTTATTAGGGGGCAACTCAGCTTCTAGACGCTGCACAGAGAGCTGTATTTTGTCCCTGAACACTTGAGTTCCCGAGCACACTTGTTTGAAAATGTCTCTTAAAATATACGGTTTAGCTGGACAGACTAAAAATTTTGTGTAATCAGAGAGAACATTCAGAAAACATTGTCTGGGAGGGAAGTAAAGGTTTAATGCTACTTCCAAGAGAATAAATAATGCAACCCCTCTTCTCCACGGCAGCGGGTGTGTTGGCTTTAGCATTACTAATAACACAAAGCAGAGACACGGGCCTGGGGCGGGGTGGAGGGTGATACAAAACTATCAAATATTTAACCATTTGGCCCGGAAATGTGTGGCCAGGAAACTAAGATCAGGTCCTTTCACTAATACAACAAGCACTAAAATATCCACTTCAAAGGCTTTTGGGGGGGAAAGATAAAGCGAAAATCAAAGAGAAAAGTCTCTTGGCGAAGTTTGTGGCCGTATATTTGAAGGGAAAGCTTTCATTTTGTCTCGAAAAGTTTCTTTCTCGTTTTAAAGAATTTTATATTTAGGCTGAGGGAGCTATCCTCCCTCTTGAATTTATAATGCATTTGTTCCGTGTTGTTTCTTCTGTTCCAATACTATCGTTTTGTTCTGTGTGGAACTCCACTTCTAACCAGGGAAAATTCACCGAGAACTGTGATGTTTTAAAATTGTAACAGTTGCTTTAGTGCAGTTCTGAACAATGAGCTGAATAGTGTTGAAAACAAGGGTTTAATTTTCTTTTGTTTCTAATTTTTATTATTTAACAAAATCCAGTCTTGAAAACTTATGGAGCCTGATGAAATCATAGATGAGAAAATGTGGGCATGTTAAGATTTCCTGAACTGTGAACTTCATCCAAACCCACCTTAAAACCACTAGAAAAGGGCATGGAATTACTGGTGCAGTAGCGCCACCATCTGGACATTATCAGAATGGCAGCCACAAGTTCCTTTTCCTTACAAAGGTGAGCTCTTTCCAACCACACACGTTTATCTTTGGAAATGAACTTGTTCAGTTTACGTAAGCGTCCTAGGAGTATTGCATGTGACTTTTAACCCTATCCCTGTACTATTGCTTCTACGAAGAAAATAAAGACTCATTTCACATGGGAGGTGATGCTTTTCTGCGCATGTGAAGAGCAAATGACCTGACGTGAAGTCCAGAGGGGATGGCGTGAAGGGAAGCTGCGCCCCAAACTTTAGACTTGAGTTTAGACACAGATACAGTTAGTGCTCATGCATGGGTTCCGGGACATTAAAGTTCCTCACCTGTAAAATGAGGGCAATGGTCGTATCCACTTCCCAGGAAGACTGGAGGGTACGCTGAGATAATGTCTGGGAAGTGCTTAGCACAGTGCCTGGCACACAGCAGCAACCAATACTGAGAGGTACAGTGAAAACTGAGAAGTTCTCGACCTTCCTTTCAAACATCTGACTTCCCATCCATCATTTTCTCAAGGCCCCTAAGATGTCGTGAGGTCCAGCTTCTGTCCCAGAAAGAAAGCTTTCACACTTTTCTTTAAAATCATGAGAAAAAGAAGGGTCTATTGTCCTCTCAGTGGGGTACTTCACTGCCACCGTCCAGCCTCAGTCTCCCCAAGCAGCCTCAGTGATCCCCACCCCCCAACCACTGGGTCTACTTCCAGACCCCCAAGGGGCCCCGCCTGTGGTCTCTGAATATTTCCTCATCTCATCCCTTCCATGCACATTCCCCCTCTTTGCTTATTTACCCCCGCGACCTACTTCTTGGAGACTTGGATTTCACCTTTCCTGTGAGTTTACCTCGCCCTCTCTTCCCCACCACCTGTCCCACACCTGGGAAGCATTAGGACTGGCCTCCTCCTCTCCCCCTACCCCTGTTTATAACTTGCCTTCACAAGCTGTGAAACTCCTGACAGGCCATGCAGGCACGAGATGCTGAACATCATTATACCCAGAAAAGCAGCTGAATATTTGTTTTTACGATATTAATCTCCATGATGAAAATACATTCCCATACCCACAACTTCCCAACCTACAGGATCTGCCAAAAACTTGAGCCAAATTGGTCATGGAAATAAAACCTAAATCCCTGACCTAAACTAAGAGAACAACTGTTCACAACTCAGCACACAGGAGGCCTTAGCTCGTGGGCCACACTGACAGGAAGAGAAGAGAAAGCTCGAGTTGTTTTATTATGGAGATGATAAGATGCCAGTTACAGCTGAGGCCCACGAAGAACCCCTATTCCTCAAGCGGCCTCTACTTAAGGACCTACTGGTGCGTTCTCACTTACTGTCCCAGCATCCTCTGTGGTGGCAGAGGAGGCACCTGGAGGCAGGTGGGGACACCTCAGCTCTGGGGAAGCCTGGGCTGTGGTGGGTGGCCCTGAGTTGGAATTCTGCTACTACTTACAAACTGCGTGACCCAGGTGAACTGTTTAGTGTCATTTCCCTCTCCTGTAAGGTGTTCATAATAATCCTGCACGGGGCTGCGTGAGAAGTGATGATGGGTGAGGTGCCTTAGCACACACGTGTGCAGGGCCACATGTGTGTCCTCTTCCCACGGAGTCTTTAAACTCAACTTCAACCTGGAATCACCAGCAGAGGTCACTCAAGGACAGACTGAATTCTTACTGACCCCAAGCCTGACTTCTAAATTGAGGACTGCATCATGAGAGTGAAAATAGCAGAACATTCGTTTTATGGCAGCACTTCAATTTCATGTTAGTATCCTGTATTGTCCATTAAGAGCTACACTGCAACAACTTGATTAACGTTGTCTTTACCGCTAGAGAGTGGAAGCCCACGGCGCGTGCAAGAGGAACAGGAACAGGACAATGGCATCGAGTTCTCAGTGACACAGAAGCAGCCTCAGACACCGATCAGCACAGGCAGAAAGGGGCCTGGGTCTGCACCCGCAAGAGCAGTGAGGTGGGGAGCTGACAGGAGAGAAGTCTCAGAGAGATGCAAGGGTAAGTTTAAAGGCTCTGGGCTCTCTGCTGGTACTAGGAAAGGAGAAATGGGGGCCCCCGGCGCTCACAAAGTCCCCCCTGGCTGCAGTGTATACGATAAATATGTGTGAACAGATTAAGGCCACTTAAAAGGAAACGTAGATGTGTTACAAATACCACACTTTGTGATTTAGATTTCCTGGTGACACAGATGAGATGTATCTCGTGTGATGCTCCACAGTGTAAAAGTGCTCTCACATCCACTGTTACCGCGCCTTCAGAGTGATCCACGCGTGTTCGAGATCACAAACCCTTCTTGGGGACAGCTGCCACGTCTCATGGTGTTTTGAATCTGCCCCAGGTCATTGGGCATAAGTGGCACTCTGTTAATATTTGTTGAATGAATGATCAAACTAGATAAAACCATACCATCAATTACTTATTCACACACAATTTTGTCATTTGTGTAATAAATGTATTATATGAATTTGTCAGTCATTTGGCCAACAATAGTTGCAACAATAGCTCCATGGGCTACAGGTTTAGGCACCTATGGAAATCGGTGAAATCCAGCATGGGGTTTTGGTGTTGCCTTCCTTCCTCTGTGAAGTCTCCTGAAACTAAAAATAATGTGACAACTGGAAGGCTGAAGGTTCTACATCAGACGTCAGGGCTCCTGCAGAATTTAGCCCTGGCCATGCCTCCTGGAGAGTCCTCTTTGTTTAGGAGTGGGGTGAGCAGGAAAGCCCCATCCACAGCAGCACCCAACAGAATGAACAGAGCCAACCAGCCACATTGAAGATGTGGCCACCAGATACACACACACTGAACTGAATGGCTATGGAGATGACTCGAAGAAACTAAGCAGGCAAAAATCACAAGAGTTAAAGCAAAGTTTTAAAGCAGAATCTCAAAGTCACAGGTAAAAGGCATGAAGGTGTTCCTGGTAGAGCACAGGAGTGGACAGAGAGAGTTGAGAAGGGCTCAACTTCCCACGGAGTAGCCCAGCAGAATTTCTTGAGGAATGAAGATGCAGACTATTGTTAGATGGATGACAATTTAGATATCATCATTGGGAGTTTTAGATTTAGCGCAGAAAACCAGAGAATTATGACTCATAGATACCAAGATTTTATTCATCTTTGTATAGTCAGTGTTTAATACATATTCATTTGAATTGAATTGGACCATCAGACAATTCTAATGGTTAGAAATATCTTCCTTTATATATTTTTTTTCAAAATTTGGCTCCTTTCAGCTGTTACCCATCAGGGATGACTCAGAACAACTCTGATCCTTTCTCACTGGCAGCCCTTTAAACACGCACACCGGTCTGTGCCCTACTCTGGTCTCTCACGGAACGAGCACCGTCCTTTCTCCTTTCTGCACAGCGGGCTGCATAGCTGGCCAACAGTCGCTCTGAACAGATGTCCCACAAGAATGCCCAAAACTTGGTTCCATGAAGCCAAGCCTCACCTTGTGAGCATTTCACAGCCACCACCAAGTTCATCACCTCTCGGCAGCAGAATGTTCCCCTCTCTGTGGCCTCCCTGTGATGAGATCTGAGTTCGTAGCCCATTTCCTTCATGGAATGCCAAGTGCGCCAACCACAGAATCCAGTTCACCACATTCTCATAAGGAAGTGTGTGTGTGCTGCCACCATTTCTCCGGGGTGAGCTGGGGTGGAAGAGGGAAGAAATTGGAAAACAACTGAAACATGAATGTGGAGAATAATTTACCTGCCTGACACTGATAGCCAATGGCCACAGAATTACTAACACACAGTCCTCCCACCTTCTTGCCCAGGGGGAGTTAAGTAGTTCCTTAAATGAGACCACACGGCCCGTGGGGATAGTCTGACCAGTGGATAGTCTGATAGAGCTGGCACGTTTCCTTAAACCCTGAGAGGCCTTGGCCTTCCTCTGTGTGAAGGATCTCTCCATTCACCCAGCAGCAGTCTGGCGCCTGCCTCCCAGCTGGGTCAGAGAGACAACAACCAGGCAGGGGGATCTGGCCACCAGGTGTTGGTTTTATATGCCAGTTCCCTTGCAGCGGCAGCCAGGATGTGAGCCATGCCCTTGATGGGCATAAATGGATACGGTACCTGCTATCTTTCATTAGGGAAGAAGCAGGCAGCTTGTGCTTGGAAAGCAGGTTTGGGAAGGGGGAGGGGCCTGATGGGCGAGGGTAAGAACTGTGTGCAAGGAGAGGGGCCTGAAGCCAGACCAGACAGAGGTTGGAAGCCGGCAGGGTTAGCCCAGTGCCAATGATTTGACTCCAGCCTGGTCTGTATATGTTACACCAAATGTCGAGGGTTGGGATGCGCTTGGGTTAAGAACCCCAGCAGCCCGCACACCATCATTTTCTTTGTGTATCTCTGTCTCTCTCACAAACACAACACATGCCCGTGGTACACAATGCACACAGTGACGCCCTCCTTCTAGGAGGAAAATTTGGCTCTCAGTCTCATGGCAGCCTCCCACCCTAGGGGAACAGCATCACCCAGGAAGGGCAGATTCCTGATGCCACCACGGGGCCTGGGTGACTGGCCTCTGTGCTCACAGCTCCTGGCCCCCGAGCGACTGGCCACCGCCAGGTCCACCCGCCACATTTCCTGGGTAACGGAGCGTGGGCTGCAGCGTGGCGATTTTCTCACAGGGCAGCAGAGAAAGTGGAGCAGGGCTCTCAGCTGTAACCCCATGGTGGACACCCCCCACCACGCCCCGGGCCCCGCCACTTACCAGTCCCTCTCTGTTTCTCTCAGGACGGCTTGGCCCCAAAGGTGTCTGTCCAGAACTAGAGAGAAGTTTTGGCAGAACTTCCAAGGTACCAGTAAACACCTAATGCGGTTTGGCAGATCCCAAACAGGTGACTGCACTCCATAACCCGCCTGTGGGGACGGGGAGGCAGGTGCCGGCCAGATTTCTGGTAAAACGTTGCTTTGATTGGAACTAGGGTGGTTTTCCTTTGGTTCCCTGGGCCTCAAGGAGGCTGGAGAGCACGCCAGGACTTCTTATTCTGGACAAATCTGACATGTCAGCATTTACAGAGGAGCGTCAAGCTGGCAACCACAGTACGTCTACGAGGTTCCCTACACACAACTAAATTGTCTGCCCAGAGAGGTCCATTCTCGCTGGTGGGAAATGAGCCCCCTTTCCTTTTGGTCCAAATGTGGGGAAACTGGGAGGCCTGGGGGCCCACCCACTCTCCCACCAAGAGGAGGAAGTGATCGCGAAGATCTGCGGGCGATGCCTGCCTCCAGGTCACTGGGGACCAAGTCACCGGCAGAGTGGCTTCTCCTGACTGGAGGCTGTCTGTCGGAAGAAGCCAGGTCTTTGCAGAAGGCTCCTGCCCTGCCCTGCCCTGCCCTGGGGTGGGGCTGGGGGAGCCTGTCAGCCGTCTGTGAGGTAATGGGTGTGCCTCCACTGGGCTTCTCCCAGGGGCAGCCCAAGCACGGACCTCAGAGACCAGAGCAGCAAGGCGCACCTGTGCACCTTGGCTCGGGGCCTGTCCTTCTCCGTCAGACTGTGCACTCACCCAATTCTGTTACACAGATGTGAAATGAAAGCAAGACACTGTGGCTCCCCACACTCCCCAAGCCACGGGAAACCTGGCACTCCGGTGCTTCTCCATCCCCTGGCCCCACAGGCACAGACCAGGGCAGCGGGCTGCCCCCTGGTGGCAAACAGACACACACAACAACGATGGAAGCCCTGGTTCTACTAACGCGAAAGTGCTGCCCAAACGGGCTCCAAGTCAGTTTACAAAAATGGAGAAAGAAAAAAACATCTATTAGGTTGCAATCTCTTTTTGGGGAATGCGTTTCCAAAGGGAATTTACATGCCATGGAAACAAATCCCTGAAGCCCAGTTTCAGCTTATTAGTGCTAAATTGGCCACAGCAAATGAGCACTGTGATCGTCGGTGACCTGAGGTTTTACAAGCGCAGGGGGACTGTCTGCAGAGATTTTACATGCGCCCCGCAGAGCGGCAGGGTGGGGGGGGGAACCCTGCCAGTCCATTTCCAGAGCCCAGAATAGCAGTGAAGCCACCCCAGCGTGTCTCTCCAGGCAGGGATCTCTCTGGGTCTGAACCTTCCTTGAGGTCTTTGCACTACAGCTTGGCTTTGTTATTGAAAAGACAAGAACAGGACGTAAAAGGCACAGCTAACCCATTGTACTTGGTGAAGGAGCCTTCATCTCGAGCTGTCTCGCATGGCTTTGAAGAGCTCCGAGAACAGGCAGGGTGATGGAGTGAGCAGAAGAAGATCCTCTTGCCAGCAAGTGCGCAGCTCTGGCGGGGAGCTAGATCCAAACCTGCCTTCTTGGATTATTACTTCTATCTTCGCCTCTCACCAGGTCTCATCCCTGAAGCGAGGGGCAGAGCGATGAAAACAATGAAGTATGCGTGCGCATGAATACAGTCATTAGAAATCTGGTCAGTTCTGTGAAGGAAGCAAACAGGACGCTACCAAGGAGACTCGGTGGGACTTAGTGCTGGGAAAGGTGGCGAGGACTCTGAGTGGGGCATTTCAGTGAGGACCTCAGAGGACAGAACCTCAGTCCCTTCTAGAAGCGGGAGGAGGGGCAGGGCCAGGTTGGGGGACAGTGAGTACCAATTGGTGAGGCTGGAGAGAGGTCAGATAGGGGCAGGTATTAAGTTTTAGGGGTAGTCAGGGACTCAAATACTCAGAGCCCTGCTATGGCATATGGATTTATTTATTGATTTATTTTTTACTCTTTTTTCCTAAAAACCCATTTCTTCACCACTGTAAAATAACAGTATCACTGTGCCCATCTAAGTGCTTTGACCAGGCATGGCTTCCTTTGCCAGCTCATCTTCCTGCACGTGCACGCACACAGCACTGAGGGTTTGTGGTGGCTCGATCCTTGGCCATTAGCTGTTTCTCTTGCCTCTCTCCTCGGAGCCACTCCTGTGGCACCTTGCAATATAATATGACTCTGATAGTGACTTTCAATTGTCTTTTCTCCAAACTCCAGGATTTAATTAATGTGTTAATTAACTAATTCAATACACATATAAGAACACCTACTATACGCCAAGTATTCTGTTAACTACTGAGAATATTAAAAAATAAAATAAAAATAAATAAAGGTCCTGCTTTGCCCTCTGAGACTCCACTTGGGGCACCTGAAGGAATGGAAAGTAGAAAAGGGTACCCTGGCTGGTGTGGTTCAGTGGATTGAGTGCTGGCCTGTGAATGGAAAGTCACCAGTTCAATTCCCAGTCAGGGCACATGCCTGGGTTGCAGGCTAGGTCCCCAACTGGGGGCATGTGAGAGGTAACCAACTGATTGATGTTTCTCTCCCTCTTTTTATCCTTCCCTTCCCCTCTCTCTAAAAATAAATAAAACTTAAAAAAAAATTTAAAGAAAGTAGAGAAGAGTATGTTGTCCATCACAGGGGTTTAATGTGATGACTTTGAGCTGAGTCTCCAAGAAAAAATAGATTTCCATTGAGAAGGGGCTGTGGTTGAAACACCAAAACAAAGAAACAGCAGGCACAAGTCACAGAAGAGGAACTCGTTTTTAAGCGACCAGGAGTAGCCCTTTGCATCCTCCTTACCGGGCCCCAAACCTGCCGGGTGGGTGTGTCAAGGTCCCCAGAGAAACCACGAAACACCATTCCCATCATGGTGAACATCCCATTTTTGAAAAAGAGGTTCAGACTGGAAAACAGCATCCACTCATGGGAAGGATGTGGCTTTGGACCTGGCAGAGTACCAAGGAGATCATGGCAGTGATCTCATGGTAATTTGTCAGGATAGATGCGGCACAGACCAGCAAAACGGAGAACTCGGAGCCGTGGATCCGATGGACATCCTGCTCTCCGTAGTCATTAGCACTCTCCTAGAATCCCCCGGCTCAGGTATGAGATCCTCAGGATGAAGGGCAGTGAAATATGGGAGAGCCCACTCATGGGAGTGCTTAACAGGTGATTACACACTTGAAAAATAGCCCTTGTGGAGAAATATTAACAAAACTGGGATTGTGCAGCTTGGAGAAGATGGGAGAGCCAGACGTGGCCACAATATATAAAAGGCTTTACTATGAAAAAGATGGTGGATCGTCTTTACATTTTATTTTCACTGGGGACAGAAGAAAAATGGTTTATTTGTAACCAAAAAGGTTTTGATTGGCTATAAGAAAGATTTCCAGACAAGGAGGTCATTTAAAAATACAGGCAATGCTTTTGTCTCTGACATAATTTACGGGGGGATTTGCCTGAAGCATGTTGAAACAGACGAAGTGACCCCCTCTCACGGTAGAGTTTTTATTCCCGAGTTGAAGAGGTCACATTGTGACCTCATGAAAAATCCAGAACTGGCCATTTCAGCCCCTGGTAGACACTTCACATTCTTTTGCCAGAAATATTTTTTTAATATAAATCCTGTTTACTCTATATGTGCTCACACTCTCTTCCTTAATTCTCAACCAGGTAAAGAGAAGGTGGGATTGCCAAATGGACACTGCCTCCTCCTAGCTGCCTGCTCTATTTCAGACCCAATCAGCTGAGTAGTTTGAATTTTCATTTGCTGCCTTGCTGATACCATCAATGGCTTTTTCCCCTTAGTTCCTCAGAAAAGCTCTGTTCATTTGTACAAACCCTTATTGCCAAGACAGACAGAATTCTTGTGCACACTGTATTCCATAAACTTGTTCAATAAATAAAATTCAAACATTACCATGCCTTTTGGACAGAGGCTTAAGGATGTCCAGAAGCTGACAGAGAAGGCAGAGGGCGAGAAATAAATGATTTGCCCAGGAAGTCTCTAAGAGCCCACTGCGGAATGGAAGAACGAATCTCTCCCTAGAACATGGGGAACTTGGCAGCTTTAACTGGGGTGCTAATACAATACAAGTACCTGGGCCGCGGATGATGAGGGGCTTTTCATGTACGTTTCCCTTCACAGAGCCACACCCCTCCCTTTCATTCCCTCCCACTGCTCACAGTTCCCCCGGGGGTGCCCTCCAACAGCCTGTGTGTTGGCAGAGGGAGGGCTGCTTGCCTCCGTCAACCAGGAGGCAGCCCGGACCATGATCATCTCGCATGTTCAGTGAATCCAAACTGGGACCCTTGCCTGAGCCATGATTGTCAGAGTGCCAAGCACTGCAGGAAACACCAGATTCCAAGCACCAGGCTGTAGGACCCACTAAATAGACCTGCCACCTTGACTATCCATCAAGCTGCAAAGCTGTCCGATGCTCTGTTGCTCTTCGAGGGAAAGCTGTGATGCCTCGGAAGCTTCCTTGTCACCAGCCTGAATAAAGCTACTAATTTGTATCTAACTTATTTTTCAAAACTCCTCCAAGCCCTCCAACTTTGATGTCAAACTATGTTAACAATGGCTGGCCTGGAAAGCCCCTGTAGGATTTGTAAGAAATTAATGTTAGCTTCCTCACAACAGAAAGCTGGGGCTTTGTGAAACACACCATCTGCTTGTCACTTTGCCAATGAATCAAGATGTTTTTGCAGCCTTCTGAGTCTAAATAATTAATGGTAATGTCTAAAGATTACCCCAAGGTTCAGAGAGTAAGGATAGGGCCTTTGCGGTGTCCAAAGTTACCCAACCTCAGCTCAGGCCAATATTTCATGTGATAAATGGTCAGCCTTCAGGACCACCCCCCCCCCACTCATCACCACTGTGCAGCCCCCTTTCCTTCCCCCTTTGTCTTCTTCTGTAAGCAGGCTCTCTGAGTTGCTTCAACTAAATGCTGCTGCCTCTTCCCAACCCTTAAAGGGTATACTTCTCCCCAGGTTTCTTCAGCCTCCCTTAGTGGGTAAGAGTGTGTTTCAGTTTATCCATTAACATTAGCACTGTTCTTATCAAGAGATTAATGTCCTCGGAATACTGTCTCACTAACCAATTAATCCAAACCAATACATCAAGTTAAATAAATCAATAGCCCCACTAATTTTGATGATTGTAGTGACTATAGGTTTTTCTAAAACTTTTTGAAAAAGTAGATACTGAGTCCTTGCTCTAAAATAAAAGGATACCTCTAGGATCATTTTAAATATTTCATCTTAATATTTACCATATTTTTTGGACTATTAGGCACACTTCCCCTCCCCAAATTCGGGAGGAATAATGGTTGTTAATGCTGCTGTTGAGTTCTGTTTACATTTACATCGGTGAAATATTATGTTATTTATGTTATTAAATATTTTACCATATTTTGCTTCAAAAAATTTTTTCCCATTTTTCTCCTCTAAAACCTAGGTGCATCTTATGGTCCAAAAATACAGTAAATGCAAGGTTTCGTCATGCTACTCAGATCAAGGTGAAGTTTAAAACTTAAGGATTGTTTGTTTCATGAAATTTCCATCTAATATTTTCAGAGTGCTGTTGCCCATAGGAAACATGATGCAGAAAGCAAGTCTGAGAATAAAGGAAGACAGCTGTATATTACTGTTATTATATTAGTATAAGTTGAGAAAGTGGCTTGTAGAAGATAAAAATTGAGAAGTGATTTGTTGCCTTTTTTTTTTAAAGAAGGGTGAATGTAATCCACTCAAATATCTGGGAATAGTTATTCCAAAATTCATTTTCATTTTGAAACTATGTTCTTGATTCAAAAAATCTTCTGCTTTTCATAATTAACTAGAAAAAATATTAATTTTAAATTTTAGACAAACATCAAAAATACTATGAATTATATTCACTATATTCTATGAAGTTAAGCAGCTGGGAAAATACATATAATTTAAGTGACTCAATGTATCAGCTTATAGGGCCTCATACATTAGGCACTTTGCATAGATAATATAAGGATTAAGAAGATGTTTTTCTGCCTCGAAGGGTCTATAATCTGGTTAGAGAAACAAACACATATACAGAGCTCTTATGATACAAAACAGAAAATAAGTGCTTTAACTGAAGCCCCAAGATCCAAGGGAGAATGAGGTTTTGGGGGTGTGGGGGAAAGGAGTAGCAGTGGTGATGATGGCGATGAAAAAAGTTGGTCTTGGAGGATTAAGATTTTGACAAGAAGAGAATTGAGCTCTCTATTGAAACCAAATAAATATTATTGAGGTACTTGGACTGAAAGCAAGATTATTTCTCCTGGGAATCCTACTTGTAATTCTGCTTGATCACTTTTATGTCACCAAATTACCTAACTACTAGTGGCATAATATTGCTGAAGCTTCCCTGAGGACTATAAAACAGTCCTCGGCAGACATGTGAAATGGTTCTTTTGCTCACAAGCTCATTCCCAAATGAGGAGAGCTTCATATTATTCTTAAAGGAATGCGACTCCTTCACTGAGCGCGGGTTCCATGCTGCTGGGATTAATGAGAAGAAGACATGCTCGCAGGATCCCATCATAAGCAGACTTTTTGTATCCTGGGAGCCCAGTCTCTAGACTGGTTTTCCCCAAGGTGGGTCTATAATTCCACCACCGATATGTTTAAAATGCAGAAATTGAGCCTTAATTCACACCCACTGAATCAGACCTTCTGCAACTGAGGCCAGGCATCTGTATGCGTGCGTGCGTGCGTGCATGCGTGCGTGTGTGTGTGTGTGTGTGTGTTTAAATACCCCCAGATTATTTTTTGTGCCTGCAGAAGGTAGCAACCCTTTACTCCAGAAAGGAGTTGATCTGTAGCGGTAGAGAGACAGCTGTTTCATATTATCTAATCTGACTCTTCTGCTGATGTCATTCCCCCCAGATTTCCTTGGAAAGGTAACTGTAAAGGATGCTTGGCCCCTCTCAGGGAGTAGAGTTGCCAAAGAATCCAGGAGTCTGGACAGACTCTAAGAACTTTAGGGACCAGAGAAGGGGTCTCCTGACATATGGCTGAACTTGTATTTCACTTTGGTTTTTCCCTCTTTGTTCCATGTCAGTGATTTAAGAACTAGAAAAAAAAATGTGTATGGCTAGTGGCGCCTGACAGGTAAATGTATTTGCTTTTCAAATGGTAATAAAACGTAAATAAGACCTAACCCGTGTCTTATTCTCCTTTTCGCCCTGTGAACTTTTGTGTAGGGCAGGAACCTTTCTAGCTGCTGCTGGCTCTCCTCTTGGTGATCTCCCTTCATTGTGATCCTCATGATTATTTTGGCTACTTTTCTGTGTATCCCCTTTTCCTGAGACTATGCGTCTTTCTCTTTCTTGGTTTCCTCCCTCAATGTGGTGGAACAATCGATCACACAGTGGTTTCCTCGGAAAGGGTGCATGGGAAGTAAGCTCAGTGAGCTCTTCTGAGATGAAAAAGGATAATTTGTCCAAGACGGATGCCCTGCAAACTGACCTCCCAGAAAGTGTTGACCTGCTTCAAAGTGCATTTTAAACAGGGTATGCTTGGTGCTTTGGGCAATCAATTCCAATCATCAACAGCGTTTGGACCCCAGTTTTCTAACTATTCCAGGGCAAGGGCTGATGTCTTACTGACTGCAAATGCTGATGATATAAGGTGCATTACCACTTGCTTCTTCATACAGCTGCAATCTCAAGGTTTGGATCCTAGCCCCTATGATTACTTCAGGGGGAGGGGCTGGTGCTATCTCCAAATAAAAATAGCATCTTGGCAGGAAAGGCCTGGAGATAAGTTCTGCCAAGTACTATTATCATTGTACCCCAGCCTCTGATTACACAGAGGATATAGCAAAACTTCCCTAATTACGAAATTTAAAAGTCCCCAAACCTAAGTCTCTGAGTACCTTGTCCAGAGTCTGACATCTAGCTCTGTCAGATTATGCTCATCTCCAGAGTGCAGTGGGCAGTGGAAGGACCTCACACCTGCTGCTGGTGCTGTTACCATGAATTTTCCCCGTGAACATTGCTCCAGCATCTCTAGGGTGTGAGCTTTCTAGACATTTGCCATCCTTTGCACAGTATCTTGAATGTATACAAAGTCTCTATCCTCCTGCCCTGCCCCAACTGTATTATCTCCACTACTCACAGCACTCCTATTACTATCTAATTGATAGTTTGGCTGGGTATAAAATTACAGGTTAAAATAATTTTACCTTTATATTTAAAAAAACACATTAATACATTCTTTACTCAGTTCTACTGTTCAAGAGTTCTGACTTCCAGTCTTTTGTGTGTATACTTCGGCATGGGTATATTTTTTTAATATATTAAGAAATATACTAAAGGGCATAGTTGTTAGTCTCTTTCTACCTGGAAATTCATGTACTTTGTGTCTAGAAAATTTTCCTTGAATTATTTCTCTAATGAAATCCTCTGCATTATCCAAATCTCCCTTTGATTCAAATATTGGATCTCCTGGACTAATCTTCACTTTTTCGCTCCTCTACATTTCATTTCTTTGTCCTCTCTTTAAACTTTCTCAAGACTTCCTCAATTTTGTCTTCAAATTCTTCTTGTAAAGTTTTCACATCAGCCCCCATAATTTTAATTCCCAAGAGCTCCATTTTGTCTTCTAAATTTTACTTCTGTATAGTCCACAGTCCACTGTTGCATGAAATACCTTCTCGGTTCTCTGGGTGCAATGAGTTTGTTGTTGTTGTTGTCATTGCTCCCCCCCCTTTTTCCTTCTCCCTGCATCATTGTCTGCATTCTCTTTTTTTAATTTTGATTTCTCTCTTTCATGTTAGAAATTATCCTCAAATGTCTGTTGATCTTTATCAGAACAATTACGTTTAAGGGTGTAACCATAAAGACCTAACTGGAAGCTTTACATGGAGAGGTTAACTCTTCACATGGAAAGCCAATTAATTGGTTTATCATGCAGCAGGGGTTGTAATAAAAAAAAAAAAAAAAAACAAAGAAAAAATTATCTCCCCCAGAAATATACATATAAAAAATAATTCTACATTTAAGTTTAGGGTTTCACAGATTAACTACTCTGTAGTTAATGAAGTATAGTGCTCATTGCTATTTTGACACCTTAAAAGTAGTTAAAAAACAAATACTTTTTGTTTAATTTGCTCAAACACCTTGAATGAGGGGAGCCCACTATCAGCCAAGTCAGTCAATTTTATCTTGAAACAGCTCTGTTTTCTCATTTCTAACTTTTTGTCTTACTTATACTTACTGGAGATACTAAAGTCCAATGAAAAGATGTTTTTAACTTGAAGGCTTTTAACATAATTGATATTGATCCTATATCAGTAATTCAAACTTTTGGGGCTAGTGCTATAAAACCAATGCTTCTGTTTCCCTGAAAATATCTGTAAAAAAATTAGAAAATAATGTATGCCCCACCCAGCCTTTCAAGGAGAAATTTGGATTACTGGGGGCTTAGATTTGTGCTCTGTTTGAGGTGTAGAGATACCTACTGGAGTAGTCAGAGGGTACAGATTTACATGGGGAAGAGTTGACCACAGAGAGTGGGTGGCAGGTCAAAGCTACATCTGGTTAAGTTGGGGCCTGAGAAGAGCCTGCATCCTATTGGGAGTTCTGAGAGAGAGAGAGAGAGTGAGAGAGAGAGAGAGAGAGAGAGAGAGAGAGAGTTATCCTGAGGGTCAGACCCTTATCTTCAGTTCTCCAGTAAGGCCAGGGAGCTCTTTGGCTTTTGACATTTTGTAATAGCTTAATACATGGCTTTCTTCCCTACCTACCCAACACAAACAGGGCTAAAGAGATCAAGCCTGTTCTTTCACGGCAATATTCCACACACGTCCTGGAGTACTGTCCTTATCCAATAGGGTGGCCAAGGAGCTTGATCAATCCTTCACAGGCAACAAATGCCATTTGTTTTTTCTACATGCAGCCTAAGGGGAGCTAACAGCACACATGCACCGACACACAGGAGGATGTTGCTTTGGCAGAGGCAGAAAATCCCCAAGTTTCCAAAAACCATTCTTTAAGCCACCATCTTGTTCCCTTAAAAGCCAGTCCCTTCACAGCTCACCCTCAGAGTGGAATCAAGACTCCTTTAGGCTTTCTATCTCATACTTTACCCCTGAGCTTTCATATCACAAAGGTGGATGAACTTACAGTCTATAACCTGGCTCCACCCCAGCACCTGGCTCTCTTGCCTTTGAGAGAGGACCAGCCAAGAATGAACTCAGCTGGAGACAATGTGCAGTGAGGGTGGGAGCCAGAAAGCCAGGGGCGGAACAAACCCTCCCTCCTGAGGCGATGGGCTCCCCAGCTGTCCCAGGCCCCAGAACCCTGCAGTGCCAGTCAGGAGGCTGGCTCTGCTCTGTCTCCTCCTCTACACTCCTGGCAAGAGGTCTTTTTGTTGTTATTCTCCCTCCTTCTCTCCTGATTCCAGGCCCAGTGTTTGCTTGTCTTGCAGCCAAAGATAAACTCCAGGCATTCAGAATGCTACCCTTTAGATATCCAAATAGAACACGCTGCCTAAGGGAAAGGAATAATTTGTCTTAGAAGCTGCGTTTCCATTTGCTTTTTCCTTCTTAGCTCACTTTGACTATGCAACACAGTGCACATGGATTCATAGAATCTCAGGGTTAAAAAGTATCATAAAATGCATCGAGACTAACCCTATTTAATCCTTGAACCCCCCATATCCACACTGTTCTGGGTCTTTCTTCCTTCTACCGACACCAAATTTACTATCTCCTGAAGAAGCACCCATATTTGCCATCAGTGCTATTGGAATCCTCTTCTTCCACTGCATTCACCAAAGACAAGGCATTTGAAAACAAAAAAGTCAAATCTGTAGGTGTATGTGCTGTGAACAGGATCTCTGTCTCCATTCCTGGTGTTTGTGCTCAAATCAGGAGTCATATAGCTTGGGCAGCCTTTCTTTGATTTTCTGATACATTTTAAAAATTAGGAAAACATAGGAATTTGCCTCTTTAGAGGACTGGACAGAAAACAAAATGCTAAAGGGCACTGTTGTGCCTTAGAGTTGTGTGCATTTCAGGAGAATCCAGCAGACAGTGGGAGACAAGAGGGTTAATCATCGCCTTTAAGAGAGGTCAGTCGATCCAGCAAACAGCACAGTCCATCCTGGCTCAGTAAGGAGCCTTGTGTGTTCAGTGGCTTATTATATGCAAAACATGTACACTCTTTACTGAATAATAAATAGAAGCAAACAACCCCTGAAGCCGATTGGGGAAAGAGACAGCAGGGACAGTGAATATGGGGCACTGGCTCAAGACAAAGCATGGTGCCGTGCCAGAGGTGGCTATTGGCTGTGGAAACCTGGGGCTCCTCACAAAGGTGACCTCCCAACAGGCTGGGGGCTCAGTGGGGGCACACTGGAGGTGTACTTGGAAGTCAAACCACACTTGCAAGAGAAGGAAAAGCATGGTGTGTTCTTGTCTGTGAATAACTGAATCTCTACTGCACTGAAAATGGATGCAGAGCAGAGACAGTCTCTGCTGCCCAGGCAGTCAGCATGCCAATTAGAACTCCAGAGGCAGGGCTGCCCCAGGAGGAGCCACATAGCTTTATGAATGTGCTCCTGTCTCTGGGCAGACACCTGTGGGCCCCAGTGAGGCCATAATAGATGGTGACTGAGCTCCACGCCCTCCTCAGCACAGGAGGTGATGCCCACAAGCCAAGGGCCAGAAGCACACGGGGGATTGGAAGGCAGACATTTTCCTTCTGTTCTTAGACCGTTGTTTGGTGAACAGCTGGGTACCGAGAAAATGAGCAGGCGATTGCAGATTTACGGAGCTGCAACCTGACCCCCTAGGCAGAGCCTCTCAGAACAGAAGTGGGAGACTGACAGAGGTAGGAAGATGTGGGCATGTGAACCCCAAACGCTGGCTCTGATTACACATGGACCCTTGAACCAGCTGCTGGAAAGGGCCGCCATGGTGCCAGGAAACTGTTCCTCTCTCAGCATGGAGAAGCCAGGTACTGATCACTGTTTGTTGCAGATTTCTGCTGAATACCTTAATTCTGTAATTGAGAATGTACAGAGTGTCCTCAAATAACTTCTTTTTGTTCGATGTCCTTACATTATGACAGTGAAAAAAATAATCAATTCCAAGCCCAAGTCCTTGTCTGTGTGGGGTCTGCACATTCTCCCCATGTCTGTGTGGGTTTTCTCCAGGACCCTCGGTTTCCCCCCACTTCCCAGGGATGTGCACGTGAGGTGAACTGGTGCATCTAAATCACCCCAGTTTGTGTGAGTGTAAGTGTGGGTGTGGGTGAGAGGCCCTTTGAAGGACAGGCTCCAGCCACTTGTGACCCTGAACTGGAATAAGCCAGTTGGGAAAAAATTACCTTATTTTTAATCATCTTTCTTAAATGTATGTATAGTTCACATCTGTTTCCACATGACATTCTGGAAGAGTTTTGAGACTTTATTTAGAAGTTTGATGATGTTTTTGGTGACCAGAAATATGCCGTAGCAATTGAACTACTATTTATATCAATCAGCCTATGGTAAAATTGGTTTCCTTACCAAGTGTTGTTTCACTTGGAGTTGCAGTTTCCAAGAACCTATTGATGACAGAAAGTGAGGATTTACTGCATTTTAAATCTTCTGCTGTCAATATTTCTGCTTTGGATGTACTTCACTTATGAACTTCTAGAATTTTCCTTTAGATACTGTTGCCATTATTGATAACAAATTTGCTTCCACTGAGGGTAGGGTCTCCAGCCCCTTTCCTACCATTCCCTTCCCCTGGCAGTGAGAACAAAAATGGGAAGCACCAAAGGGAGGAGATGTGCAAAAATTGTCACACGGAGAAAGCATCAAATTACTTCTATAACAATTCCAGTACTTGCAAAAGAGTGTGGAACATTAAATTATCTAAGTGGCTTAAGTATTTTTGCTCATAGATATTTGCCGCTCCTTCCCAAGAGGATTATATTTTCTTACCCAATTGATATTACACTTGGCCATATGACTTGCTTTCTAAAATGAAGTGAAAGCAGAAATTATGTGTGTCATAACTTCCATGCAGAAGTTTAATGGCCAGTGCATGTTCTGCAGCATTCTCTTTTTTCTCTTCCAGGAGATTATTCCAAACAGAGGCTACTCTTTCATAGTGGGTCCCTGAATGACAATGATGTGAAGCATTGCTGGAACTGATTGCAATGGACATCAGCATGAAGGAGGAACTTGCAATGCTGTAAGCCACTGAGATTTGAGGATGTTTTGTTCCAGTAGCATAACCTGGCCTATACTAATTAATACAAAGTACCCTTAAAAGATATACATCAACTTTGTTTTTAAAATATAATATCTGTACATTAATTTAAAAAGATTGATAGGAATATACAAAATAACAATGATTATTTCCTGGGTTAGGCATGATTTTTTTCTACTTTTTGCTTTTGTATTGTATAATTCCTAAATCTTCTACAGTTAACAAATATTACATTTATTATTAAGGAAAACATAAATGTTGTATTCTTTACTAGGCAAAGTATCAATCCATGGCTGGACTGGAAGTTCTGTTGTGAGTCTTACTACTCACCATTAAGTATGGGATTTGGGGTGACAAGTATAGCATCTTGAAATGTATCCCTAGGGTCTGAATCATTAACCCCTGGCTGGTCTCCTGTACCCCTTCCTCCTTGCTTCCCCTCAACCCACAGTCTCACACTTATTCCTCCAGCGTCCTGAAGTCCCCATCTGCAGTGTGGTGGGATGCAAAACTGATACTCAGGACAGCAGAACCTCGATCCTTCTTTGCAGCTCTGGGAACACGCTCTCCTCCTGTTTCTCACTTGTGGCCATCAAAGGCAAGGGCGTTTTTTTCTACAGCTTATTCCTTCACCATCAAAGGTGCAAATGCCCAGCTCTGAGTATGCAAATAAAAGAAATGCCTCCTTCCTACAGATTTACCAGGAAATGAACAGTGTATCCAAGAATTAAAACATTGAGGACCCCCCACTTGAAAACAACAAAAATAAGCCATGATCTTTTAACAGTGGTAGGTATTAGGCATCCTGACTTATCCTGATTCCATTTTTAGATCCACAGAAATTATGCTAGTCATGTTATTAAATTCCCTCGTGACTCAATCAGGCTGAGAAGCAATCAAAAACCTCAGTAACTTATCCCAACAAAGGTTTACTTCTCACTTATATCACAGGCTGAAGTGAGTACAGAGGCTTTCCTGGGTGGCTCTCCTTAAAGCAATGACCCCAAATCCAGGCTCCTCTATCTTGAGATACTAACTTCTTAAACAGTGGCACCACGGTTGCTGGAAGAGAGGGGAGGAGGGAGTGGCCACACAGGGCCTTGTACATGACACCTGGAGGTGATACACATCATTTCTGCCCACATTCCATTGTCCAGATGCCAATCAGATGCACCAATGAAACTGAAAAAGAAAATGGGAAATGGAATCTTCTCTGTGCTCAGGAAAATAAATAAATAAGGTTGGTAAGCATATGGCAAGTGTCTCAGTTTTACCTTCTAGTCACCAGGCATCTATCTCATTTTTTCCTCCAACATGTAGAACTCGCTCGCCTCTCCCAAGAAGGATGGTTCAAAATTCTACCCCTCGTGCAGGCCCCAGCCTGAGTTGAGGCTCACGGGGAGATGCACGGACCCCTCCATCAGGTCCACAGGAGACTCTTGCGGCTCTGACAACCCATGGACCACAGAGTAAAGCTGCCTGCCCCCACCACCACCACTTACACCCCAACAATGGGACACTCATCAAGGACAGCCTCAATAAATACTCCCATCTGGAAGAGGGAAAAGGAAAACCCTGTGTCGGTCCCCGAAATGTAAGAATGCTGGAGTCCCATGGAGCATATGCTCTACAGGACCCCCAAGCCTGGGATGGAGAAAGCCCCTCTGCTAGGCTGGTTCTGTCCCCTGGAACAGTGTCTCGTCCTCTGCACATTGTTTTCCTCCAGTGGAAGCTCCACCAGCGACTCTGCCAGTGGAGGCTCCTCTTGGTTTATTTTTCTTTGGCCACATCACATGAGCATGGCCTCATGGGAATTAAACATTTGAAGCTGCCTCCTTCCAGATTCAGTTACCAATTTCCTTGCCATCCACTTACAACCCCCCTATGACGTGCTCCTTGAAGAAATAAACTTCTGGAACTACCAGGCTTCAATCTAGGAAACAGAAACTGCTCTGGATATTCTGAGCAGGAAGAAGTTTAATACAGGGAACGAGTGGACACGCAGCTATTGAAAAGTCAAGAGAGCAGAGCTTAGGAAGGGCACTTCCAGGAAATCCAGAGACACTGGATGATTGGGAAGCCACCAGCAATGAACTTGGCTTCCGCAACGCAAACACAGTTGCATCTCAGGAAGACGCTGGCACTCACCTCAGCTGCCCATGGCACCGAAGTGGTTTTTTCTTAGGAAGACATTCTAAATGAAGCCACCAGCAAACCTATCTGCTCTTGCTTATAAGAGAATAATAGCCTCTCCCTTTTTTCTCCCTTCCAAATCCCCTGTGGGCAAATCGAACCAAGACTCTCCTGGCACGGGAACCTGGGAAATGTAATTTCCACGTTTTACCACTCTGCAGTTCAGAGAAGACTCCTTAGAAATGGCGGTGCTGACATTCAAAGGTAATATTCTGCACACTGAAAATCATAGACATCGTGAAAAGTCACAGCCACTTTGACCATTTTCCTTTTACAGCGTGGCTTGCTCTGTGTATTTTCTCTAATTTGTCAAGAGCGAATATGAGCACAAAACAAGTTTATTTGAGGATATCATATCATAAAAAAAATGAAGGTTCCTTTAGAGTATAAAACTTTGTGACTTACCCCACGGACTTCAAATAAATAGGACCTTTGATAAACATTATTGCTGAGAGGGAAAAAGATGTGATGGGGAGTGAACACCATAAGGGCCATTTGGGAGTTTGCTACTCATATTCTACCTGAAGGAAAGTATATGCCTTCTCGGGTTAACATCCAAAATTTATAAAGAACTTACAAAACTCAACACCAAAAAACAACCCAATTAAAAAATGGGCAGAGGACCTGAACAGCCATTTCTCCAAAGAGGACACACAGATGGCCAATAGACATATGAAGAGATACTCAAGGTTACTAATCGTCAGGGAAATGCAAATTGAAACCACAATGAGATACCATCTCACACCTGTCAGAATGGCCATCATCAATCAGTCAACAAACAAGTGCTGGCAGGGATGTGGAGAAAGGGGAACCCTTTTGCACTGGTGGTGGGAATGCAGACTGGTGCAGCCACTGTGGAAAGCAGTATGGAGTTACCTCCAAAAATTAAAAATGGGTCTGCTTTCTGACCCAGCAATCCTACTTCTAAGAATATATCCAAAAGAACTCAAAACACTAATTTGCAAGAACATAAGCATCCCTTTGTTCATTGCAGCGTTATTTACAATCGCCAAGATATGAAAGCAGCCCAAGTGTTCATCAATAGATGAGTGGATGAAACAACTATGGGACATTTACACAATGAAATTCTACTTGGCCATAAAAAAGAAGAAAATTTAACCCTTTGCAACAACATGGATGGACCTGGAGAACATTACACTAAGTGAAATAAGCCAGTAAGAAAAAGACAAATACCATATGATTTCACCCATATATGCAACCTAATGAACAAACTGAACTAACAAGCAAAACAGAGACAGACTTATAGATGGAGAACAAAAGACAGCTAGTGGGGGGAGAAGAAGTTAGGGTGCAGGGGGCAAAAAGGAAAAAGAACTCATGGATGTGGACAACAGTGAGGTGATTACTGGGGGGAGGAAAGTATAAGGGGACTAAATGGTAATGGAAAAAATATAATAAAGATTATATTTTTAAAAAGGAAAGAAAGTATATGCCTTCTCTAGACATCTTTCTTTCTCATGGAAACAAAGGGATTAAACTAGACATGTGGTTTCCAGCCCTTCACATAGCTACGGAGCCACTCTCCAAGTCAAATCTCACGTGGAGTTCTAATGACTAAACTAGATCATGAAGGAGCTGCTGGTCTGTAGTGCAGACAGAGACCTGGAGCCCAGCACTCCCTGCAGCAGCTCCAGACACCCCCTTGGGCTCCCAGATGAGGCTATCTGTAAAATACCCCATCTACTTCTAGAGCCATATGACACAATCATTTTCTAAGCCTTGACTGTTGGAGGTAATGACAGATTCTCTTTTAAACAAACAAACAAACAAATCAGCAATCTTAAAGGCTAATTTGTAGGCATAGTCCATATCAAAGTGGCAAAGAAAGCCTGTTTAAGTAGGCAGGTTCAGCATTTTATAAGCATTGTATCTGTGACCCAAAATTCCGATTCCAAATGCTGTGTGACTTTCTAAGAGACTTGATGTGCCATTATCCAAGTGATACTCTGCTCACTGGAGCAATGCCACAGGAGAATGCCCATGAGCACTGTAAAAGAACAATGAGCAGGTGCTGCTTAGGGGACAGCAATTAGGCTTAACCAGAACCTGCTGATGTTGTCATATGGAAACATAAAACCAGTGTTATTTCCACGGTGGGGATAGAAAGAATTCCATAGTGCTCACCAGACCTTCTCAGCACTATTAAGTGGGAGACCAGCTATGTTTAGGGTCCATTTGGAGTAATTTAAAATGTAGTAAATGCAAGAAAGTAGGAGGAACAGAAATGTATGATTACTAGAGCTTTCTTGAAAATTCTGTCATTTTGCCCGTTTTCCAATGGAGCTTCTGTGTCTTCCTCATTATATGAAGACCTTGTAATTTAAGCCACTACAAAGGCCAGATCATGAAATCTGCTGCAAAGAACTCAAGTACAAGCAGCCCACTGAAGCAACATAAGGGAGCCCAGGAATTACTGTCTTAGTCCGTTCAGGCTGCTACATCAAAAATACCCTAGATAAGACAGCTGATAAACAACAGAAATTTGTATCTCACAGTTCTGGAGGCTGGAAAGTCCAAGATCAAGGCCCTGGAAGATTTGGTGTCTGGTGAGAGCCCACTTTCTGGTTCATAGATACCCATCTTTTCTCTGCGTCTCCACATGACACAAATGACAAGGGAGTGCTTTGGGGTCCCTTTCATAACAGCATTAACTCTATTGATGAGGGCTCTACCCTCACGAGGTAGGTACCTCCCAAAGGCCCCACCTCCAAATACCAACACAACAGGGATTAAATTTCAACACAAGAAACCTAATGAACAAACTTAAAATTTAGACCTGGTCTCTGCTTCCTCTGAGTACTCCTGCTTCATTTAACTTTACGCAGAGTTGATTGTTTGATTTTTAGTTGATCCAGAAGAGCTATTAACATATTGTAGAGTAGACAACGGTATCCATTAGAACACAATTAGGGAAAAGGTGATCTGGCCCAAACGCCTCACTTTAGATGCAAGGTTATTGAGACCCAAAGATGTTGTCCAGCCAGAGACAGAAAGCCCATGCTCCAGGTCTTCACTGCTGTCCCTAGTCTTCCACAATCTCCTTGTAGCCAGACATGACTCTTCTCCAAATCTGCTCCTTTCCTTTGTTACTTTTCCATTGTATCAGTGTATGGACGTGTGTGCAAAAAAGACCATCCTCTTGAGAAACGTTGGCTCTGTCATCCTTAGGCGGACAAGGATGCATTCATTCCACAGAGCTAGGAACAGACAGTACCATGAGATGGGGCGCTGTAATGGCAATCCGACCACAGGACAGGATGCCTGGTTCTATCCAGGAGCTGGGTTATGATGACTACCTCATTCACTGTTTATTCCCCAAAGGTTTCCTGAGCAGCAGCTCTGCCAGAAACTGTGTCGGGTGCTGTAGATACGGAGATGAGTGAGGCACAATCCCTGCTTTCAAGCTGCTTCCTTTCTACTGCGACCAACATGCCTGCAACAAATGACATAACTAAGTAACGAAGTTCATTTCCACCTGGGGCATAGGAAGTCAGGGAAGGGTGTTTCAGACAATAGTCACATATTGACTTTGTTTCCTAAGCATTTGGAGATCTTGTCTCAAAAGCTAAACATGTCTCAAGTTTCAGTTGTTTGAACTAATCAGAGCAACAGCACAGATAATACAAAACAGAGATTAAGAAAAAAACCCAGTTTTCTGCTTTGGCACGCATCATGAATATCCACCCCACACCCCCAACTCCTCCACCCCCACCCCAACAGCAGCTTACTTTGCTAATTGTGTTTTCTTAAAGCCAGTGCTAACATTGGTTCAGATCCCTTGAGCGCACACCAGCTGGATAGTAAGAGGAAGCCAGTTCAGCATTAAAAATTGACCGCAGGTAATTCAGAGGGCAGACAAGCCACAGGCAGATAAACCAAGTACCGTGTCATTATTTATAACCAGTGAGGAACTGTGCCTGCCCGCCCTGCAGTGCCGTCTCCCATGTTTGCTGAGGTCGTAGTCTTGTTACAAGTCTCAATAGACCCTTTGGAATATATCTGCAGAGGTATAAACAAGGTCGTGTGAAATTTAGAGGACATTAATGAGACCCGTGTCCATTTAGACAGCCCAAAATGCAGTTGTTAAGATTATTTTCAAGTGGATAAAACCTGAAATTTGCTTTTCACTTTGCAAATCATCTCACTGGCAACTGCCCACCATAAGCGCTCTCCAAAGCCCATAAAGCAATGGGACTTTGAAGGATGCCTCATGAAATAACTGAATCAAATTAAACGGATGTTTACTTTTGCCGTAGAAACTCTGACAAATAAAATGGAAGATGCTGTTGCCATTTTCATCGACTAAAACAAATCTTTCCTGGGGAGAAAAAGAGGCAAAAGAAACGAAAATGTCAGTTGCTGACACTGTCATTCCCTGCAACTCAGTAAATAAACATAACGTCTATTAGTTGTCATGGAAACGTTCTGCCTGATTCTGAGCATCAAAGCTCCACAATAAAGAAACCCTGATATTTGCGGCTGGGCACAAACAACTCTCTTGCCATTTCTCATGAGCTCACCAGCACAGGGCTAACATTTTCCCTGTGTGTTTCCTTTCTCAGCCGTGAATGCATTTGCTTTGGAAAAAGAGACATGTATCTTAGAAACCTATCAATAATATTTGAATACAGCTACCTCGCCGATCTTGGCTTTCCCTGCTCCTCCCCCCACCTCTCTTTGAACCTTTTCCTGAGAAGAATTTAAATGGCATATTTAGTCACTACACGGAGTGTTTCCTGTACCCGGGGCTGCATAAAAGGGATTGATTTAAACCATTTACAGTAACTGTGTTGGGGGAGGGCCCAGATTTTTGCACCAAATGCTCTCGGATCCATAATGAGCAGCCACAAATGAAGACAACAAATGAGTGTGTGTGCGTTTGTCTCCTCTGGGGTAAAGACTTATCCTTCAGTGAAGACACTGCCTGCTTTCAGCATTCAACAAGAAAGTACCTCAGATATGTGAGCAGAGGTAAAAGATGCTTAACCCTCCGTCTCCCAGGTGACCCGTCTCAGAAGTGTTGGCTAAAAGAGTCAGAGAATGTTCCCATTATATATACATATTTTTGAAATCATGGAATTTGTAACACCTCACAAAGCAGGAAGGGACCAAGCGCCAAGGTTACTGTTGAGAGACACTAAAGCTTTGGAGGGGGGGGGGGCGGGGGGGGGGAGGCGAGCATTGCTAATGGCAATCATCTGAAAAGCAGAATGTAGCTCACCCCTCGAGGTGAGCTCAAACACTTAGCATGCCTTGGGCTCTAGAGCCTTTGACAAGCTGGGCATAAATCAGGGGGGATTTAAATTCCTGATTTTCTGGCATGTTTCAAGCTATAAATCCCACACATTCTTAAAACCACATTGTCCCGTAACCAGAGTGGGTTCCGACTGCGGCTCCGGGCAGATTGGAACAAGGGCCGCCTGCTTCCCTGCAGGCCTTAAAACAATTCTTACTGAAGGACTGTTTTAAAGATTTTTTTTAAAGCTTTCAGAAGTGAGGCCAGGAGGGGATTACATTGATCCCGACATTCTACCAAGCCTTTCACATCTTTGGGTGTAGCCATCTCTGGATTTTTCTAGAAGATGTTATTAATCATGTGTACATGCATGAAATGATTTAGTCAGAGGTAAGGAAACAATGGAAAAGAGGAAACCAAATGGTCTATAAATGAACGAAGTTGGTCCACAATGTCTCAAAGTGGCTGCAGGGCTTAGAAATTCAGAACCACCGGTGATGTTGAGACTCAGATTCTCCCTCAGGACTGACACATCCTGACTCAGAACTCCCAGGGAACAGGACTTAATCAGGTTAGCAAATGTCACCAGCTGATCCTCTTTGTTTGGAAAACTGTACTAACCCTTCTTCTCACAAAGTGGGACCTGGCAATCTGCATTTTTAACCACAAAGCCAGACCTCAGCACGGACCCATAAATGCTTGCTACGTTAAACCGAATGTATCTTTCTTCTGTTGTATTTGTTTCCCCAGAGAAAATGCCATTATCTACACACTCGTTTTCCCATTTATTTTTACTGTGAAATTCTCCCCTCACGTCACCATATTTTCTCTCCCTTCTGGGGAGCCAGGTTGAAGAAGCTTTATCTCTTCAGACCTTTGAAAAGGGGCCTTCCCTCATTCCTGGGACAGGCAGGTCCCAGCTGGAGCCCAGGCTGGGACCCAGAAGACCTCTGTGACCTTGACTCCATCCTTCTACCTATCAGCACTGGTTTTGTCCTAAATTGAGTTTTCCACGCTCCAAGGATACTGCCACGTGGTAAACTTTCTGGATTCCCTAAGACTGGCTAGTAAAGAAGTGAAGATGTAGGAGAGAGAAGACGGAGAGAGAAAACACCAATTGGCATTCTTTTTCAGCAGCTGGGGAAAAACAGAATTCCTTTTTCTTTAGAAATGCCTTTTCTCCCCCAAGTTCAAAGCTTTCTGTTCTTTACAACAGGCCAGTCTTCACCATGGCTCTCCCGGGGACTCGCAGCAGACAGTGCAGGTGAGCCCAGAAGAGCCTGCAGGGTGAGAGAGGTAAGAGGAGGAGGCCGTCCGGAGGGAAGCGGGTGTGGCTGACCCTTAGAGGGACTGCCTTTTATTCATCCCCTTCCTCTTGAACGTACAAGCCGATGCATATTTGTGCAGTTTCTTGCCTTTTGGTCCACTTTGTAGACACCGTAGAATGGAGGGAATCAAAAGGCTAACACCTTGTTCTGTCTCTGCTCTATAATTCTGCATTCCATAAAGAAGAGAAGTGGGAGAAGAAACAGAGACCTGGGAGCAAGTTTGCAGCCCTGGAGCAAAGGAGGGATAAAGCAGTGGGCATGCGGGCACGCGGAGCTGCAGATGGGGGTGTGTCGACAGTGGGGAGGTGCGGGGAGCCATCTCACAACTCTCTCAACTCTTCCTGCCTCCCATTGCCATCAGTTGCCTCCACCATGCAGACCTCCAGGAGTCTCCAGAGACTCCTCTCTGGCCTGCTAAGGTCTGGGGACACTCCTGTTTCCTCTCAGTGCTGAGAAGGCAATATCTGATTTTTCAAAAGGAGATTTCCTAACGAACTAAGGAAAAACAAGACCAATTTTCTATAAACACATAGCAGCACAAGAGATCCCTGAGTCTAGATCTGCTCAACTGACTTCAACTCACCTCCAGCCACTTCTGGTTTTCTTGGCACAGATGCTGGACAACAAGCCCCAGGCGTCTTCTCCCCATCTCCTGGCCAAACTGGGCACGAAACAGACTTGCTCCACCTCTGAGCTGGGAGTCAGGTTGAGTTTGCACCACTCTTAGGCCTGGTAGAAATCCTAACTGTTTCCTGAACATCATTCCCCAGGCCTCCCTGGAGGGACAAGTGGTTGGAAGAGGGCTCAGAGACAAGAAGTCAGGATCCAGGTTCTCAGTTGTCCCAGAGGGCCTGTGCGACCTTGTGCAAGCTACTTCCTGTTTCTGACTCTTGATTTCCTCTTGTTAAAATGAGGTCATAGCGCTGACTTCACGAACTGCTGACAGGAGAAGAAATGCAAGCACCTAGGACAGCCTTTCCCTCTTAGTCACAGGGCACAAGTCCCTGGGTCCGCCCATCCTCTGGGTTCCTCGGCACATGTTGGCTCCCTGCTCTCCTCTCTGGAGTCCTGCCCTGATCCAGGACTTAAATGTGGAGAATGCATTTGGTACAGATAGAAGAAAGAACAGAGCATCATCAGGGTACTTGGCTAAGAGGAAATAAGTCAAAATGAGAGGAACTGGGGTCCCAAACAAGAGGGTGTTATTTAAAATGCAGGGCAAGTGTGGAAATTTTGATGAAGGCAGGATGAGGGCAGAAGGGAAGAACAGTCCTGCCAGGGACTAGTACCACATTTGGAATAGGAGACCTGATTCAAGATCTTTGTCCTGCCACTGGCTCTTGTTATAAATTCTAGAAAGCCCTTTCACCTCTGAGTCTCATTTTTGTCCTTTGTTAAACAAAGCTGGGAATTAAATGACAAAATGTATAAAATTCCTTGAAGTATAATGGAATGGACTGTTATTCAATAATGTTTACTTTAATACTTATTAGGACGTTGAAGTCACTTCTCTTTTTTAGCCTGTTTCTTTATTTGTAAAGGGTGGACCTAAGTGAACCCTCCAGACCCTTCCAACTCTAACATGTTTTGCCTCTATCAGGAGGTAATGAGTTTGGTTTGCACATGCTTAGTGCAGGCTGGTAATCCTGGCCAAGCTGCTAGCACAGATAGAGACTATTAGTAGTCTAGTAGTTGTTCTCAGAGGGTCACTGCAGCCCCTGGCGGGTATGGGAATATTCAGGCCTTTCTGGTTCTCAAAATGTTGGTAAGGCACCACTGATATTAGAGGGCAGGAGCCAGAGACACGGTATTACATGCCCTGTGTCCAGTACACACACTGCAATGGATTGTCCTGTGTGGCTTTCACATGTCCTCACAGATATCCAGGTAGGTCATCAGTTCTCAAAGCATGGTCTGGGAGCGCTTGGATGTTCCTGAGACCCTTTGAGGGATAATCAAGGTCAAAACCACTTTCATAGTGGTACCATCATATTATTTGCCTCTTTTATTGAGTTGACATTTGCAATGATGAGACAAAAAGAAACAGAGGGTAAAAAATACTGGTGCCTCACACCAGTCAGGGCAGTGGCACCAAACTGTACAGGACTAGCGATCCCTGCGCACTGCTGGCCGTCCCAGTTAAACAGACAAAAGCAACAAAACCTTCCATTTTCACTGAAGAATGCCCTTGATGAAGCATTAAAATTTATTAACTTCATTAAATATCAACCATTGAGTATACACCTTTTAACTGTTTGTCTGACAAATGTTACATACCAAAATACAATTTTGTTTGAGTTTCAAGCTGAACCACCCATGTTTTTTCATTAACTACCATTTTTACTTGAAAAAAATAGCAGCCAAACAAACTATGGGTAGCTTGCAGACCAGTTTCTCAAAAATGAACACGTTTTTTCATTTCCAAGAAACAACTTAAAAAAGTACATGATGTCAAGGACAAAATTGAAGCAATCGAACAAGAATTAGATTGTGGAAAATGTTCACCCACCACCATGAGCTTCACAGCTTTCCGACGCTTAAAGATCTTTCTGAAGAGATTAGTGACGATATTAATAAATGTAATTTATTGATTTCATATGATGAAACATGTCAACATTTGAAAGATCTATATAACTCAGTAAGCCAATACTTTACAATGGCCAATGCATGATGCCGCAAAATCACACACTGAAGCTCGCTCCAAGGTCAAGATTGACCAATGGGTTTTCATGTAACAGAGTACAAAATATTCACTGATGTAACTTCAGATCCTACACTATGACGAGCCCTTAAGAAACTGTCACTTTGTTGAGCTTTGTGTCTTATCAGAAAACAATATCTATAATGAAGTCTATTATAACTCTCCTGCCTTTTCCAACTATATATCTAGGTAAAGCTAGACTTTCCCAAACACTTCAAGCAAAATACCACATCACTAGAGGGGGACTACGGAAGCAAATATGAGAATCTAGCTGTCTGTGATTAAGCCAAACATTACATAGACTTGAAAAGCTGTCAAACAATCCCATTCTTTTCAACAAATTATCCTTTGTTTCAGAAGGTATACTTATTTTTAATGAAAATGCTATTTATGTCAATGTATTTATCCATTTTAACTTCTATGCAGTAACTATCAATATCCAATAACCCACATGAACAAATGTTCTTGAGGTCCTCAATAATTTTTAAGAGTATAAAGGTATTCTGAGACAAATCCACTGATGTAGAAAAAAAATTCAATTCTCTAAGCCCAGAACCTAACTTTATTTTATATATACATTCAAAGTGCTTTTGTATCCCTGACTACCTACCAACTTTCTGGAATGCAACGGCCATGTAAGCCAATGGCGAGTTGTACGTTGCTTGGTTTAAAACTTGACCGAGAACTATTGACCGTTGCACAAAGCCACACCACCAATGGCAACAGTACTTACGGTATTAGAGTCGCTGCTACAGTACACCTGTTATTTGCTGGCTTTCCAGCCGTATCACCCCTGTATTATTTGTACTATTATTACTTCTTAAAATAGAAGCGAAGCATCTAACACTTCACTTTGTCTCCTGGTAATAATTGTGCCCAAGGATTTGCATACTGAAATACACATTGTATTAATAATTTCCTTATTTTTAATAGGACAGCTGAGGCATTTTATTTTTAATTGTGTGTATAGGTTATTTATATTATATATGGATTTCATGACAGTAAAAAGGAAATTACAAAACATCTGTTATGAAAGGGCATCGGGTCGGACACGGTTGAGAATCGCTGCTCCAGGGGGTAGAGACTGATGTGAGCGGGTGAGAGTAATCCACAGAGGGGTGACAGCTGAAGCCACAGGGAGGAGTCAGCTTGAGAGGCCTGCTTCAGATGTCTGGCCATGCCTTTGAAAGTGATGGAGGAATAACCATGGGGTGGACGACATCCCAAAAAGACACTGTGCATGAACCTTTGCCCAAAATTCCCCCAGCAAAGCTCCACCTCCTTGTCAATCTCAGACTCCAATCTCCCACTGTCCCAGCAACTCCAGTTCGTATGCCTTTCTTCCATGGACTTGTCTTACCTGCGTGTTTGAATCAACAGATAGCGTAGCCCACCTCCAACACCCGTTCTACTAGCCACACTCCCTCGGACGCCTGACCTCAATCCTCCCCGGTCTAGACTTCTCTTACTGCTGGACTTTAGCTCCAGAAAACTGGGTTGATTGCTGACCACCGAAAATGCAGAGATCAAATAGGCCATGTTGAAAAAGAGGAAATGTGAAAAATGAACTTCTTTGATGAGGCAAGAGGTTAAGCTTCTGTCACAGCTAAGCCTTGGTTATCTCCCTCCTAAGAATTCTAAAATTTATTCAATTTCATATTTTTATAAGATGACAGAATATCTTACTTTCTTAGGCTATGATTAAAATCCAGTTGCTTATTTATAGGGCTATTTGTTGCTCAAAACCTCTCCTTAAAAAAATAATAATTACTTCTTCAGATGGTTTTCTTCTATCTGCCAGAAGATGTCATTTTGAGATAAGGCCATTCAGACTTGCTCAAATCTGAGTGATAACTCAACTAAAATGAGGTCAATGTAAATGACTACCCACAACAGGGGGAAAATCTGTTAAATTAAATCTAGAGTAAGTACCAACATATCATGTGGTGAGAGTTACATGTGTCAGATGAAGGAGTGTTATGAGGATTAATGAGTCCGTTATTAAAAAACGCTTTGGGATTCTTGGATGAATGGCATTGTTGAAAGTGGGGGTAGGGCTGGCATTTACAGATTGTAGTTATATGAAGGCCTTGTAATAGACTCTGGGGAAATATAGAGAAAGCAATGGAAGAGCTTAAAACATAATTTTATATTGATTTTTTATTTTATACTACATTTAGTGTCTGAATATTAAATTTAGCAAAATGTGTAGGCAGATGCTAGTGTCTACTTCGCAAAGCTCTGCAAAGAATAATGTAAGTAAACTCATTAGTAAGTAAGGATCTCAACATGGTGTCATAGTCTATGAGAGAAACGCTAGGCCAATAGCAAGAACCAATTCTGAACAAACGTATTCTTACTCCCCACAATGGTTTGTTTACTAGATGTCAAAGCTGGAGAATGTCAAGGAATTCTCTGTTGGGTGAAGTCTAGCCAGAGGCAGTGACATGATTCTGGGCTGTTTCCCTACAATGCTTGATGTTGTCACAGGTAATGGAAAATGCCATCACTAGTTTGGTTGTTTATAAATGCCTGCAAATCTCAAACAGGCTTCCAGATGACTGAACTTTTCTTTTCTTTTACACCTGGAAGTTTGCACATTCTAAGCTGGGCAGCTGGAATCATCCTATCCTTCGAAATCTGTATAAGATCATCACAAGTCTCCTACCGCCTCTCCTGCAGAGTCTGACACTCTCCACAGCTCCCTGGGGCTCTCCAGGGTTGTCTTCACGCTCTCTCTTTGGCCTTGAGCTCCTGCTGCACCTGGATCCTTCCTCACAGTCTCCTGCTGCTGCGTGGACCTCCCATCCTCCCCAGTCAAGCACTGAAGCCCAGGCCTTCTCCTGGACTTCCCCAAAGCCTACTGGCATAAGGCATTCAATGTGTGGCAGCCCATTTTACCGAACACTTGGGGAAACAAATAGCATTTAATTCACAGAAAAACACTTCAAAATATAGCAACAGATAATCCTCTTCTCAAGAGTCCCCCCAATCACCCCAGCACCAAGTACTGCTCACTGGCCGTTTTCCCCTTGAAGATTTAGTCTACAACGGCCCCTAGATCCAGGGCTCCTCTACTCCCTCATAGCTCCTCCTCTACCCTTTCCTATTTCCAAATGCCTACTCATTTTCCATGCAGAGCTGTCAGCTATTTCACTGTGATCCCCTTCCAGTCCATGTCCTCAGAGCGCCACCTTCCATCTTTGATGCAGGTTACCAGGGTATTTTCCTGGCTACAAACACTGTTCAGGAAAGGAATGATAGTAATTTTTTTCCCAAGAAGGAACTCTGTTGTGTCCACATGAAAGCCTCAGCTGCCCTGTAACTCCATAGGGCCTTTGGAGAGAGCCCCAGGCGCCGACTGTGCTGGGGAAGCACGTAGCTGCCCTCCCTGCCACTGCCTGGTGAAGACCTTCCCCCGCCACCCACCACTGCCCACTTGTCCATCCATGGTGTCCAGCACAGGTGACACTATCCACACAGAACTTCATCCAGATTATACTATATGAAACCCCCCTTAAAATCAACACTTAAAATTTTAAATGCTTCAATAGTACAAGAGAGATCTCACAGACAGAAATTACAGGTCCAAAACAAGAGACCACTATGCCTGCTCTGAGAAGGAAGGGATCCCTAGGAGAAGAGGCCATGTGTTTGGGGGATTTTTTGAGTCAGAATTTTTACAATTAAATTAAACTTATTATTTTGAATAGGTAATATATGCACAAGTATAAAATTTAAGAGGAACTAAAGGTGTAGAGTGAAAAGTTACTCTTTTTCCCTCTCTTGTCCCATGGTTGCCATGCCTTCTTTCCCAGAGGCAACCTCAGGTAACAGTTTCTTCTGAACCCTGTGGGGGATCCGCATGAACACCCCAACATGTGCCCCAGTGGTATGTGGTGTACTTGGAGAGAGGTGTAGATGTAGTTCATTAAATTCTTCCCAGGCACTGTCCTGATATTATTGTTATACTTTACAACTCTAGATTGAAGCGTTATTGTCCCGTTTTACAGACAAGAAAGCTGAAGCCTAGACAGGTGAATGGAGCCTCCCGTGATCTTTCAGCTGGTAAAGTGAGGACATGGAAATTCCAACCTAAGTATGTGGGGCTCTGACCCATATTTCTCCTATACTGTGAGACGCAAAGTGCGAGTATGGACTAATGCCAGGAGGCGTTCAGCATTCATGCCACACTTCTTTCTGCAGGCTGTCTCACTAAGTCAGTGAGATGGCAGTGTTTATGACAAGCAGTTAAATCTCAGCCTCACTCACATGCAGGCCAATTCCTCTAAGTAACCAGTGTCATACCCTTCCCACACACACAAAAAAGAATTAAGCTTCAGATCTAGTAATGACACATTTGTGGTACACGACTTTCTTTCCAGAACACATCTGATCACCCTGAGTACTGGGGACACTTCGGCATTTGGGGACACTTTGGCATTTGGACACCACATAGATCACAGTGTGTTGCCTGCAACACTTTTCCCTTTTCTTTCCTTTTTTTTTCTTTTTTGGTACCTGGCTCATTGAAGAGACCACTAGTCATTTTAAAACCAAATTAAGTTTAAATACATTTCCTTGACGCATCTGTTTTGTTAAATGTGTCCCACGAAACCAACATTAAAAGCCAATGCCATTAAGAGGGCATAAGGTAAGCTCATTCAGTTGACCAAATTGTGTAACACAATGAATTAATATGGTAATACGTCTTTGGAGACCAGTAGCAGATAATAGAGGTGAACAGAGGAGCTCGAGCCTGGTTTTGGAAAAGCAAAAGCAATTCATCATTATGCTGTAACAATATAGGAGAACATTTCTCATTTCCCACTCGCCTGCCCCCGTCCTGGAAACCTTTTTGCTGTACTTTTTGAACAGCAACTTTGACCGGTAATAATTTTGCTCACTCAGGCTGCTGCACTTTGGCTACCCAAAGAGTGCTCTTGTTTGTGTTTGGCAACAGTGGTAAATAAGTGGAGATTTCAGTTACAAGGGAGAGTTGGCGGGGCATGAAGCTCGCCCCGTGTCACCCTGCTGCACAACTGGCAAATACTCTTCAAACAGACAGAAGACAAAGGAGGGGACAGAGAAGGGCTGGCAGAACAGAGATGTCATCAAAGATTCCAGCTGTCCTTCCCTTGGCGTCAAACGTCAGCAGTGATGAGCTACATAAAACGACAGTCATTTCTTTGACTCAGTTTTGTCCTCTGTGGCTTGGACTTCTGTTTCTATCCTGCCTGAAAGAACCTAATTAAAGCTTATGGTGCCCGGTCAGCAAAGGTATATCCCCTTGTCACTTAAAAAAAACTATCTAAATAATGTTTTCCTTCAACTATAAAGTTAGATATGCTCACTATGGAAAATTTTAGAAATCACAGAAAAGCATAAAAGAGAAAAGGCAAAATCATTTAAACCTCAATACTCAGAGATACTACCATTAATATTTTAGTATATTTATATCTTTTTTACATACCATTAAATAGTTTTCAAAAACAGGATTTCAATTGCTACCTAAAATGATTGAAGAGAACTTCCGAGGTTGAACATTTAATTTTTCAGTTGCTTTTCAATTACACACAAAGCAATAACACTTTTACATAAACCTTTCACCCCTCCTTGGTTTCTTTCAGGAGGACATATTCCTAGAGTAGAATCTCTGGGCCTGGGGGTATAAATAATTCTAAAGCTCTTAGGTTAAATCCACCAAACACTTGTAAATCCTCATCTCTCTTGACCTCTTGGCAACGTCCAACACATTGACTGCTACCCCTTTCCCGAAGTCCTTTCTCCTTTGCTCTGTGACACCAGGCTTTCCCAATTCCCTCCCACCTCTCAGGCTCTGTTCCCACAGTCCCTTTCTGGGCCCCTCCTCTGTCTAACTGTCAAGTTGAAGTTCCTTAGGTTCTTCGTTCTGTGTCCTTTCCTCTAAGTGTTTCTTGGGGCATAAGGTAAGCTTGTGCCCTCTCAGGGTTTCCCTCACTGTTTCTGCCTCTAAAATTCCCAATTTTAAAATCTTGGGGAGGGGGGCAGGTGGAGGTGGAAGAGGGTATAGGAAGAATAAATGGTAAGGAAAAAAATACAATTAAAAAATTAAATAAAAAAGTAAATGAAACAGAATCTGTTCCAGCCCCCATTTAAGCTCCAGGATGTATGTCTCAGATTCCTTGATTTCTCTCACTTCAGTGCTCACAGGCATGTCAATGCCATGATTTCACTGTAACAGGGTGCATCTAAGGGGGAGTCCCAAGTAGGGATTTGTAATGCGGTCCAGAACTCAATGGCCAGGAAATATTAGAAAAAAAAAATATATATATATATAGGATGTCCTCACCCCCACAAGTCTGAGCTGGGGGATGGGATGCATGGAGCAGGACCATTGAGAGTTGTTTTGCATAGCAACAGTTTTGCAGATGGCCTCTAGAACGGTCATTTAACATATCCATAACCTTTAACTGGTTTCACAGATATGTTAACAGCTGTGGCCCTGCTTTCAGCCAGGGGGATGAGAGTGACTTCCAGCCAGGATGTAACTGGGAGGCAACTCCCCCTGGTTACAGAGCCTGCATAAGAGCTTGGAGATGATTGGCTCCACACCACAGGGCCACACCTGCCTGGCTTACAATGGCAGCCCGATAAAGCTGGGAAAAACACAGGAATGCTGGCAGCTGTGCTAATTGTGGGAGGAGTCGGAAATAGTGTGGCAGAGGAAGATTGGTGCTGGGATTTAAACCCAGGCGTGGCAGCCTTGCTGCTTCTTTTGGGGACCACTCAGCTTGGGCAGAGAAGAACCACAGACTTCTATTTCTTTTTCTGAGATACGGTATCCCAGACTGGGCAGAGGGCGAAGGAAGGACTCTGAGTTTGTGGGTATTCTGAAGGACTTTGGGATCTCAGTGAAGACATTAAGTCATTACTCTTAACTTTGTATAACTCTTTAAATAAATAATCCCTTTCCTTCACTAATCTCTGGCACTGAGAGAAGTCTTTCCCTGGCAGTGGGCAAGGTGAACCTAGTACAGGGTGGGGGAACCCCCAGAGTGTAAGGGTGGGTCCGTTTGGTAATAGTATATCATTCACCCCCCCTGCAGGTCTGTTCTGTAACATCACTACACCAATCCTGTACCTCCTGCTCCCTGTTTTACAAGGAGGGTAAATAATAGGATAGTGTGCGTCAGTTTTGGTTCCTGATTTTAGTGGGCGTGGCTCATGTGCAGCACGTTCAGCAGGATATTGGCCTGTCGGTCTGAGGCAGAAACTTTGACCGTGTGAGACTGTACAGAGACAGACCTTTCCCTCTGGGTTCTGGACCCCACTGTGTGTCGGAAGTGTTGCTCCTACCATGCAACATAACCCTGTGCCTTTGTCTTAACAAGGATCTTTGCTTTCAGTGCAAAAATTACCCAATTCATAATAAGTACCATAAAGTTGACAAAGGATAAAACTGCACAGTAAAATGGACCAAACTATTCAATAAAGGATCTCATCTTGTTAAGGAAACCAAAAACTAATAAACTGAAGACAAAAACAGTCTATAGAAATATTGAAAACAAAATCAACAAATGGTTAAAGGGCAAACGACAAGAATAGTATAGATTTAAACTGATGGAAGAATTAAATCTCCTCAGATTAGAATTTGCAAAATTCAACCAATAAAATTAGAACTGGAAAAAATAATTGCCACAAAAGAAAGCTCACAATGGCAGAAATTATTATCCATAAGATTTGATATAGGTCAAAAGGAGGGGGGACCCAACTGAACAATGAGTCAAACCTTTGTTAAGATCAATAAAAATAATTTCAGAAAAATAAAAATGGAAATGGAAAAAATGAGATCAATTTAACTGTGCTATAAAAAAGTCATTAAGGACTTAAATCTTACCAGTGAACTCTTCATGGGACAAAGGATAAATGAAAAGTAGTCATACATTGAGTGTGACGGCATCTCTTCTTCAACCTATCCACACTTTCCACAGAACTAGGCAGCTGAGCCTCATTCCATGTCCTCAGGCTCACTGCAAGGCTGGGTAGCAAGGCTGTTTCTATGTATGAGATCCTATCTGGAGTTCAGGGGACCAGGGGCAGAGCTGACCTGAACATCATTCATGCCCTTTGCAGGGTTTTCTCCCACTCTCTCTTGTATCTCATCTGGGCTAACTGTGAAGACAACCTCAAAATCGAAGACTTTTAAAGTATCCAGACAAAAAGAAAGAGAGAGAGAGAGAGAGAGAGAGAGAGAGAGAGAGAGAGAGAGAGAGAAAGAAAGAAAGAAAGAAAGAAAGAAAGAAAGAAAGAAAGAAAGAAAGAAAGAAAGAAAGAAAGAGGAAGGGAGGGAGGAAGGAAGGAGGGAGGGAGGAGGGGAGAGAGACAATCCATGCATCTAGAAAAACATCTGCTTCTGAAACCACAGCATCCTCAAAACTAAATGCAGACTGAATAAATAATAGATATTCTACCATTTATTTTTAAATGTTACTAAATTAATTCTAGTGTTTTCTTATTTTGTGTCTTTTCAGTCAATAGACTAAAAGTCCAAGAATTATCATGTGGAAGCACATGATATCTTTTTAAGATTAAATGAAATCTTTAAAGCCAAAAATGAACCAGTCCAATCCCTTCACTTTATAGATGAGGAACAGATAAGTTAAGTGACCTACTCAGGGTCACTTATTGAATTAATAACAAGGCTGGATCTAAATATTTGTACTCCTGATTACACACCAAGGGTTCTTTCTACTAGATTCCTTCCTAGTGAAGGACAAACTCAAACATGGCCTCCAAATTTGCTGCTTTTGAGGTTTTCTTGTGTGTGTATGTGTGAGTCATTAATCAGAGGTAGCTGAGTTCACATACCTCAGAGAAGGTGGAAAAATAGAAGATCACTTGGATCTTCATAGAATAATTATAGTAGGACAACCACATGTAATTTAACTGAAATGTTATTACTGATATGAAAAACAATTCTTTTTTCCCCCTAAGCCACCTTAGGATAATGACAACAAAGTCTTAATGAGTGTGACTTACTGTTCTCTCTTCGTGAACACAGGCTCCTGTGCTAGAGGCCACATTTCCCAGACTCCTTTTCAGCCAGGTGTGTCTACGGGACTCATGTAACTATGTACTCACCAACAGACGTGAAGACACTTTGGGGACACTTGGTCATGGTCACTCTGCCTTTCCCATAACTTATACAGTGAGCAAACTTTTTTCCCCCCTTTGGAGGCATTGAGAGATAAAACTAGGATCTTCAGCTTGATACATACATTTAATTCTAAATTAGTCTGTATAGTGTCTGACTGAGAGGGGAAAATGCCAGCTCAGTGTTTGGGGATCAAAAGGGTGGATCTAGTTCATCTAATAAAAGTAAGCCATAGATGTCTGACCCATGTTTTAGGTATATGTATCACCTAACAAATATTAACCAAAAAAATTCCTTCCCATTTTCATAATTCCTAGTGAAAGAATTATGCAAGCAGGCAGAGGAAAAAAAAACATGAGAACTATGAGGCACATTTCATTAAAAAAATATTTATACTTCTAAAATCTTCATAGGAGAACATTAACTTAAATCATATTTGACATCATTAAAATATTTTCATGTTGATTTGATCTTTTTAACCATCCTGCTATTCTCCTCCTCACACTGAGGAAGCCCTGTAATGTGCCTTCTGACATATAAGGGGAGAAAGGAATTCTAAGTCCCTCTCCTTTTACCACTTCCTTAAGCTCCCAACCTGGCATTGTAGCTGAACGCATGCAGTTGCAGCAGAATTGAGAGAGAAGGGCCTCTACATTTGGGTGCCTGGGTCCTCCTGAGAAATAAAGTGTTCCCTGGGGATACCCACTTTCTAGCGACGCAAGAGTCTGAAAACAATGCTATCAACATTCCTGCCAACCACCCTACTGATGTGAGCACGGGAAGTTCTATAGAGCACACACAGAGAAGGGATGTTCACCTCCTTCTTCCTCTTTCCCCATCCTACAAAGCAAGACCCAGCCACCCCTGTCCTGGAAAGTGCCAACTCCACCCCTTGGCCATCTCCATTTGGTCCACTGCATCCATCCAAGTCCAGGAATACACAGTAGAGTCCCCTCCTAAACCACAGGGGAAGTATTTCTTAGCTCTTTCTCAGTTTTTCTTTTTTGACCCAAGAATGTATGTAGACTTTGCCTGAAGGAATTTAAACTTCTTCACAGAATATAACCTTCTCCTGCTGCTACCCCTGGCTCAGTGCCCACCAATAATCCCTATTCCAATGTTCTGATGATGAGACAACATTAAAAAAATTTAAGGCTGTAATAAATACTTAATAATAGCACTTAATAACTTGAAATATATTTCTTATTAACGATCTCTTCATATTCATTTAAAGGTTGAATTCACCTAGCATATCTTTGAAGAAACAACAATTAAGGATGCCATTATTTTATTGCTTTGTAATAGTAAGCAGGGTTAGGAAAAACTTTTTTTTCATTCAGTTGTCTTAAAATCATTCCTTATGTTGAGACAACCTCTTTGACTGACTTTAATCAGGACAGTTGTCCTCCAAAAATTCAATTTTTGGCTTTTGTGTAGTACAAGGGTCTAAAGGAATCTAAACCTCATACCACGTGACAGACTGACACTTGGAGAGATGAGTCAAAAGTCATGTAGATACAGAATTCTAGTTATTTATTTTTAAGCTCATCCTCTCCATCTAATCCAACTCCAGTTCAGATCATAGAAATCTCTTCCCTCCTCTTCTGGCAGAAGCAGAAGTCAAGACAGCTTCTCTCCCCGCTATAAAATAGACATAAAAAGTAGTATATTTTTAAAGCCTGTATTCAGTGATAGTCAAGTTTGGAGATAATGCTCTATTGCAACCACTGGTTACAACTGGTGCAGTAATTCAATCACCCACTTTCCTTCCAGTGTTTGACCCTGAAATGGTAACCGTAAACACGTGATGCTCCTCCTGGACAAACGAGACTTCAGGAAGCAGAATTGCTTTGTGATCAAACGAAAATTTATTTAATAAAAAGCCTTTAATAGAGCTGTGGTTTAAAGCCAGTCAAAAGCAATGACATATGACAAATATTCTACATCAAACATGTACATTATAATCAAATCATAAGGATAATTCGACCCAGTGATTGCACTGTTCCTGTGGAAGAATTGGCACATTAAAAAAAACAAGAGGGTGAGAGATTTTTTACGTTCCTTGCTTCAGATGGAGAGGATAGCTACCCTCATTACCCACATTATACAAACACACACCACAGCTAAACATATACTCCTCCGAAGTGACTCTGGGAGCTCATTTTAAATGAAATCTTTAGAATGATGTATGAAAGAATTCATCTACTCTTTAAGAGAAAACTCTGAGCCCTCCATTTTAGTGGCTAAGAGATAGTTATTTCTAAAGTCAACTGTGAGGACTTGTGCAACTTCAAGTTAGTCTTAAAGAGAAACATTTGCGAAGTCCCTGTGGTAGCATAAATAAAATTGAGATGCACCGCAATGATTTTTGATCACTTAGATGATCATTTATGTGATCAATTAAACACCAAGGCCAGAGGTTGGACTAGATAGTGTTTCCAAATTCCTGACTGATATAAATCAAATTCAGGATACAAAATTGGAATTCCTGGAAAATCTATGGAATTCCCCAAACCATAAACTATTCTTAAAATATTTTCAATATTCCTTATCCTCTTCACTCACCATGGGTACCTAAAAATTGTTTAACTGGTAATAAGCACTAACTTCAGCAGGTTTACAGAGACCTATAGTCTATAGAAAATGTCCAAACACTGGAAAAGACCAGCAGACATAACTGAGTGGTATTCAAACATCCTGATCTCCTAACAAAGTTAATAGCACTATGCAGAATCAAAGTCTAAATTGCTGATTTAACATATATTTTTAAAGATTTTATTTATTCACTTTTAGAGAGAGGGGAAGGGAGGGAGAAAGAGTGGGAGAGAAACATCATTGTGTGGTTGCTTCTCATGTGCCCCCAACTGGGGACCTGGCCCACAACCCAGGCACGTGCCCTGATTGGGAATCAAATCAATGATGCTTTGGTTCACAGGTCAGCACTCAATCCACTGCGCCACATCAGCCAGGGCCAATGTAAGATCTTATTTTGCTTCTAAAACTCATTATCTCTTGGATCAGCACTCATTTGATTGGCATAAAGTACACTATGCATATAAACTTAGTAATACATATTTTATTTGCGAGAATGAGTCACCACTAACAGCAGACTGACCCATGAACACATACTTACAATGGCCTCAGCCATAAGCAAGGCTGGCTGATAAGCTGGTGACACTTTTCTCCTCTAAGCTCCTAATCAGGTTCCTGGAAATGTCAGCCCCAACCTCAGAATCTACGTGTTAATGTCTCCTGGTCTTGCTCGCAGTTTTATGTCAGTGGACTGCTTCTGATCAGTAGCTGCTCTGTGTTGGCCATTAAGCTTTAATTCTCATAGGAGAATTACTCTTCCCCAATTTCTTGACAGGTGTTTCTGGGGATTTAGAAAAAAACACAAACTTCCTGAAAAATATTGGGATAGAACTCCCACATGGACACACTAGGTTTGACAGGAGAAACAGATCAGTGAAATAACAGTTTCACATTAGCATTTTTGCTGTATCTTCAAATGGCACACAGAAAAAAACCCCCAAAAAACTACAGGTATGGAAAATGGTTCTTCCACTATCTTTTCTCTTAAAACCTCCCCACCAGTTCTCTGTCCCTCAACCCCCTCACCCCCAAAGAGACACCGTCTGCCTTCCCTAATTTCAAATCCCCTGGGAACTTAGTTGGAAACCAGCTCACATCTGGCCACAAAACTGATTCTGGCAAGACTGGGCTTCGACGGGGACCCTCTGGGCTCCCAGACCTCTGAGTGCCTGAGAGGTGGGGCTCCTGCAGCCCTTAGTTTCCGCTTTCAACCACGGCAGCTCCACATCTATCCGTTTACCACAGCTGGCTTTTTCCAAGAAGAATTTTTTGTTTCAAAGAACCATTCCACTACTAAAAGTGAAACAGCCAAGGTTGGAAATCTCGGACTCAGAGAGCCCCACCAGACTTCAGTGACCCTTAGGGGTGCCGACCTCTGGGAGACTGAAGTCGGTTTCTGGCTAGGGCCTAAACAGCCAGTGCAGGGTGGGACCACAGAAGAGGAGCGTCTAGGGTACCAGAGGTGGGCCAGGACGATCGCCTCTCTGTCCAAACCTGGGTGATAAGCATAGAACAATTCAGCCTTCGGGAACACAACCAGGGACTGAACCAGATCCTTTTGGTCTTTCTGGCCATGCATAACCCATCTGAACCACTCAACAGATCAAGGATAAAGCAAGAAGTGAAAAGGCCTGCAAACTCTCCATTGCTTTGTATTTCTGAGTCTTTCACCCACAAAATGAGTTTCATGTGATATTGCAAACACTTCCACGGAAATTGCCAACTTGGTGAGACTCCTCCCTCTTCTCCTCCTCCATTTCCTCCTTCTCCTCCTTTTCTTCCTCCCTTTTTCTGCTCTTCTCCCTTCTTTCTTCTGCTGGTACATCTTATTCTGCTTCTGCTTCGGCTTCTTTTCCTAAGGAACAGAATCATTTCACTTTCTGTTCACAACTTTTGATTTCTCCCCATTTTGTTACAGAATAAACTTCTTAAATTGTCATCCAGGACACAGTCTACTTTGCCAGCCGATCAGCTCAGATCCTCTCCCTGCCTCCTCAGTCCCATGCCTACCTTCGAAGCTACAGGCCTGCTGCACCCTTCACTGCCCACCCATGGCGCTTTCCCTCCTCCAGACCTCTGCTGACACTGAGCTCTCAGAACAGGCGTCCATCCACACGGCGTCTTTACCTGCTAAGATCCAATTCGCTCTCAGCTGTCTCTGCTCAGACACGCTCAAGCTGCCAGTATTTCCCGAAGTCACTGTCAATCCCCCTGAAAGTGAATGACCCATCAGAACACATAACACTCTGCCTTACATGTACTATATTCTTGATAAATACAAGACAGAAATTAAACTAAAGGCCTCACTCCCAAAACACACATACTGCTCTTTACACAGCCAACTTGGAAAATAGCTTATTGACCAGCTTAACCAAATAGAAAATGAGGCGAACATCCCAGAATATTTATGTCACCTTTGGTCTTAATTTCATAGCATGCATTTTCTCATACAAAATGAAAAGGAACAAAAATGACCTAGATTTTATTCAAGCAGAAAATGCTTTCAGACTTTTCTTTCATAATTTTATATATGTTCAATTTTATAAATTTCTCATCTCTTATGCTCAGCATTGTCAGAGTAAATCTCAGCAATAACCCAACAGCTCCCTGGGGCAGCAAGTACATAGGGTGTGTTAGCAACAAGAACTCCAGATGGGGAACACTAAGGAGGTCACGCAGGACTGCACACCTTGTCACTTAGCTTCCCATCCTGCCTCAGTGACTCAGAACACTGGGTCTCCACGACAGAAAGTGGATGGAAGATTGACTTGCAGAGAATAGATTAGACTATGGAAACATATGCACTAAATAATTCAAAGCAAGAGCTGTCTTGGTGAATAAGTTGCAACTTTGATGATAAAGAAGGTTACAATGGACCAGTGACCATGGCTACCCCAATTTCCTCTTCTGTAAAATGGGAGTAACTACTTGTAGGGCCGCCATGAAAATTGGATGATGTCTTATAAAAACTGTGAAAACAGACATAATGTCTTGTTTGCAATATTTGCCTCAGTGCTCAGCAAAGTGCCTGATACATAATAGGCACTCACTATATTTCTGGGGATTCAGAAAAACATACAAATGCCCCCTGGAATGTCAGGAAGGAATTCTCAGGTGGAAGCACGAGGTTTGCCAGGAGGAATGATCAGGGACATAACGTGGAGACTCGTAACAGCATTGTGCTGTACTTTCAAATGGGACCCAGCGAAAGTCCTCAGAACACTGAAAATAGACAAATGAGTTAGTTAAGTAACCAATTAATTAATTAAATTCTTGGCACAATGCTTGGCATCTATTAAAAATAGAATACATGAAAACTTTAAAAGCAGACTCTCTAAAGAGAATAGCTCAGCCAGCAGGTCAGGTGTGCGTGCTTTGGGGCCAGGTCAGAACAACACCCGTATTTACCGCCTGGTGTGAGGAAGGGGAAAGGACGTGACCTCGAAATCTCTGTGCTCCTGTCTGCAGGCTGCTTCATGACGAGCTCTTCCCAAACTTAGCCGTCATATTTGAAGAGCTCCAAGGACTGTCCCCAAACCTGCAGAGAACTGGGGTATTCTGAAAAGTTTGGGAGCAATTTACACTAACTAAGTCGCAGAGGCTGTTTTCTAACTGCTACTATGACCTCAGCCCCAGACTTTAAGCACCTTCCTCCTCCTGAAAGTTAACAAGACAGGGCGTGAAGCGGGAGTCAAGGAATCTCCCTTCCTTCTGGACAGTCAGGGATGCTTTACTTTGTTCCTTTACCAAACACTTACTGAGCGCCTGCTGAGCGATGGCCCCGAGAATACTGTGTCAACGAGACACCGTTGCTCTCAGGCAAGGAGGTGACGGTGGTGCTGGGGTAGGACGGGGGACCGCTGTGTGGTGGGATAGGAGAGGGCAGCTCTGGAGGCTCCCCCAAGCTGTTCGTGGGGGATGGGTTCAGCAGTCGTGCTTGAAAGTCGGTGTTAGAGTCCCCTTTTTGAGGTGAAGAACATAGGATGGGAGAATTTTAAGTGATGTGAGGGGCAGCACTGCAACTTGATCTGCAGTCTCCCCGCACTAGGCGGTGCTCTCCACACCAGACGAGCCTCTCCCTGCCGTGTCCTCCGTCTCCCTTTGGTTCTGAAAAGTGTTCTCGGAAGATGAGCTCCATTGCTAAAAACTCCCAACTAGCATACTAATCAAGTCTCCATATCCCTGGGGTAGTGATAAGTGTTTTAAGAGATGAGATCCCCTGACATGGGAATTTAATAGTGCAGTACTTCCCTGAGGATGCTCTTCAGAATGCTGAGATGAGCTGAGTTACAGGGACTAACTACCGTAGTCTCTAGAGCTGTGGGATTCAGGGTCCCCGAATCCAGGGCTTTCTCATCAGTACAGAAGGACTCAACTAGGTTTCTCAGGCCCCCTGTGAGCCTGAGATTCTATGTTTACAGCTGTAACCCCAAAATCTTCTTAGAGTTTTGAGAACTAGAACCCACCTCCTCTTCCCTAGCCAAAAAAAAAAAAAAAGTGCTATCAAGATGTTTTCCTTCTTGGGAAGATCTATCTAGAAGAGAGCTCATGGCAGGGAAGAGAGCTAACAATTATAACTGCCCACCCTGCCATTGCCTTATATACATCTTACTTAATCTAACCCTCACGATCATCCTATTTTACTTACATTAGAGAGGAGGAAAAGCAGGTGCAGAGAAACTGACTAGTTTGAACAAGGTCTCAAAAGCTATTATTGGCAGAGCTAGGATTCAAATGACAGTTATTTGCTTTCAAAGCTGCTGTTCTCTTTCTGCTTACCTATTTTGGTAACAGACCGCTAAAAGTCAGAGATACAGACAAAATGGAACATTAGTCCCTAACTAATTGAAAAAGTAGTGTGGCAAGGTGAATGCCTCAGGTGATGAGTAGTCACAGGATTGAAAGAATGCAGATTTTAGGGCACCATGATGCCGAAGTCTGTCCAATGGGAAGGCTATGCACAGACAGGGGAAAAGCACTGATCTCAGAAGCAAGATATGAGTATTCTGGGACTGGGGCTTTTAGTGCTTGAGGAGGTTCATTTTCAGATGCCACGCTTCAAGTATCTAGTAGTTCTGCCCACAGGCTGGAAAAGAACAACAGAAATAATAATAGCATTTAACATTCTTGGGTGCTTATGTTGGACCGGGCACTGTCTGTAGCACTTGACCGGATATTACCTCACTTTTATCTTTATGATAACCCTAAAGGTAACCATCTGATTATCCCTATTTTATGGATGGAAAAACCAAAGTACATAAAAGTGATATGGCGTCCCCAAGGCTGCGTGGTTTTATGGTAAGTGGTAGAAATGAGAGGCGAAACCGAAGAGCCTGATTCCAGGGCCCAGGCGCTGAGCCGGCTCACCTCGGGTGTAATGTGCAGGCACACGCAGCCAGACAAGCACTCGGACATGCACATCCAAAAGTCGGACTAAGGGAGAAAGACTTCAGCGGAACACCAGATGCTCCACTGGGGGGAAGTCCTGCGTAGTGTCGCTATTATGTTACTCAGCTTTCTTCTAGCACTGGCTCTGCCAGAGGTTCCACTTGAGTGTCTGCATATTTTGATCAGAGCACCTGGTATGATCACGTAAAACTGTATTGAACAGAAACCCAACAACTCTGGCTCACCTGAATTGAGGCCTATTTTTCTCATGCAACAGGCAGTCCAGAGCTGCACAGCTGCCACATTGACCTGGAGACCTACCTAATGGCCTCCTCTTGCCTTCCTGGGCCACTGCGCTTGAGAGTGTGGCTTTCATCCTCTTGCTTGAAAGATGGAGACTGCAGTCTCCTGTGCCATCCTCTCTGTAGCTACTAGCCACGTGTGTCTGTTTAAGCTATATCAAAAATTCAGTTCCTCAGTCACACTAGCCACATTTCAAGTGCTCAACAGTCACATAGGGCAAGTGGCTACTATTTGGCTGACGCAGATGTAGCACATTTTCATCATCACAAGACTTCTACTACACAGCACCACTTTCAACACCACATCTGCAAACTTGACAGGAAGATGGGGAAGGGGAGAAACTGAGAGCCTACTGAGATTGTGCCCTTTGAGCAAAAAAACAATAGCTCTCATGGAGTCTCTACCCCATAGAGTTTTCCTTTCATCTCATTGGTCAGAATTCCACCACTTGATTACTCCTTGATACAAGGGAATTTTGATAAGTAGGGCTCTTGCTGCCCTGAACTGAAATGGGAAATGTGGATAAGGTAGAGGAAAGAATATATGATTAGCTAAGTAAGTAGCTGTCTTACTAGTCTCAACATCACATGTGAGTTGTGCTTTAAATTAGACCACGTTTACCAAAACAGAATGGAAAAACCGAGCAGCAAACATCTGTCATTGCACAAATGTGAGGCCCTGGGCATGCAAAGGCAGTGAGTCAGTGATTACTGCCACCTGGTAGTTCCTTTCAGGAATGAGTCAATAATGAAGCGGGGGGAAAAGATGCAGAAAGAAGGTATTAATGTCTAGGCTCGCCCAGAAAGAGCCCTGGCTCTTGGACCCTTAGGCCTTTGCCAGTTAGAGTTGCAGTGAGTTCTGACACACTGCAGAGGGTGAAGGCAGTGGTCACACTGTGGGGACAGGCAGCCTGTGGTCTGCCCTGCAGACAAACAACCAAGCAGGCCTAGCTAACAGCCACATGGGCAATGGCCAACTTCTCCAGGAAGACCGCATGGCTTGATGTTGCCCCCGAAGTGTAACTCCTTACTGGCCTCTTAAAGAGATGGGTATTTTAAATGGGCTGGGGCTGCACATGACATGGGGGCATTTGCCTAATGGACACAATAGTAGGGAGAAAGCTGCAGAGAGCTTCCAAACCTCCAGCTGGAAGAACCCAAAATTCCTACAGCAACAAATTCAAGTTTTAGTGGCATAAAAATGGAGAGTAACAAACCCAGGCACAAAGGGGGTGTCTTGAGATAACAGTGAACAAGAGGCAAGGACTCTGGTTAGGGGAATGCAGAGAATTTTTTTAATTGTTGATAGATGTATTGCCACTTCATTATTCATATTTGTATCTTTCTTTTCTTCTTCTTTTTCTCCAAGTTGTCCTGGAGGTTCCTAAGCCCCTCCTCATTTTTTTGAATTCTTGTTTCCTCATTCTGTTCTGGTTGGCTGTTTATTTCTTCCTTCTGCTCAAAACCATTGATTTGAGTCCTGCTTTCCTTTCTGTCACTGTTGGTTCCCTGTACCTTTTCCTTTATTTCACTTTTCATAGCCTTCATTTTTTTTTCTCTAATTTGTGACCATATGCAACTAATTCTGTGAGTATCCTGATTACCAGTGTTTTGAACTATGCATTTGATAGGTTGGCTATCTCTTCATTGCTTAGTTGTATTTTTTCTGGAGCTTTGATCTGTTCTTTCATTTGGGATATATATATATATTTGGTCTGTTAAGTAGTAAGGGGTGAAGCCATAGGTGTTCACCAGGGTAGGGCAACCCACGTCACTGCCTTGTGATGCTGTATGTGGGGAAGGGGTCCGAGAGGGAACAGTGCCACTTGTTCTGCTGTCTGCTGGTTTTCAGTTCCCCTGCTACCCACAATCTAATTGGGCCCTTCTGGTGCTGATTCCCGTGTGGATGGGCTTGTGTATGTTCTAGGACCCTGTGGGTCTTTCCAACAAACTCTCCTGTGAGGGTGGGAGTTTCTCCTGCTGCTGCCTCAACCCCCACAGGTGTTTACAGTCAGAGGCTTTGAGGCTTTATTTCCCCGTGCTGCATCCCTGAGTTGTGTGGTCTGTCTCACTCCCCAGTTGTTCCTCCCAGTTTATGTGCACACGAATATGGGACCCCCTGGTTGACCGCCACCTTGCCTGTCCACCAGCCGTTGCCTTGCTGTGAGTCCTCTCCTCTCAGCTGCCTGTCTCTGCCCCTCCTCCCTGTCTGGATGAATAGTTCTTCTTGAACTCCTTGGTTGTTGGACTTCCATACAGTTCAATTTTCTGTCAGTTCTGGTTGTTGTTTTTTTTAAATTTGTTATTATCCTTCTTTTGGTTGTATAAAGAGGCACAGTGTGTCTACCTACACCTCCATCTTGGCCGGAAGTCTTGTAAATATAATTTTTTAACTACTTAACCTTTTCTGTCCTAAAATTGCATTAACAATCACCACTATATAATTTAGATTACAGATACCAGTATGTTGGCACAAAACTAGTGAAGTTCTTTATCACAGGTAAAAGCAGAGGCAGTGTAATAAATTTAAAAATTTATTCTCAGTTCCACTTTTCCTCAATGAAAAGCATGTTCCATTACTCAGTCACAGGGGCAGTATCTGGTTTTGATTTTTTTAAAATAACTTCCCAGGAAACAGTACCTGCAGACTCTGTTGAACACTATTAAGTCACCCACCATGGTTCTCTTTTCAAAGCTAAATACTCACAATTTCTTTAACCTTTTCTTCCTGGTCCTATTTTATAATCTTTGATTATTTGTGTTGGTCTCCTGGACTGTGTCTGAGTTCTTTTAAGTTGTAGGGTCAAAAACTGGATGCTGTAATCAAATAAGCACAGAGTAAAAACATTGTTATAGCCTAAGACATGTGTGGGCAGCGGCAGGGAGTAAGAAGTGGGTGTGGAATGAACACAGCATAGTATTGTAAAATGCTTGAAAAATAAAATGTGTGCTACATATGCCAACTAGCACTGGCACTAATTGGACAGGCATCCCCCAGGAGTGTCAGCATAAGGTGTGAGGTGGTGCAGGAAGTGTTGAGGCCATTGGTTTCTCTGCTGGGAACCACCTGGGTCAGCAGGGTCTGGGCAGCTTACCTAGAGGAGGTTGGGGGCATGACAGGTTAGCTCATGCGCCTCTACTTACAGTGTAATCGTGTTCACTCTGTGACAGCAATTCAGCCATTCGGTTCAGGGGGAGTTTTTCAGCTTACTCAGAGCTCTCCAATAAGCCAACTGGAAATGAGCGGCAGTGGGGACATGTCAGCACTGATGCTGTCCTGCTGCAAACTCCTCTGGCCCTGGGATACCATCCCAGCCTTAAATTATGTTCAACTTGACAACAGTGCTGTATAGCTGTCTATGTGCTACTTACTGGGAAGCTGACTGCTTCCCAGGCTCACCTTGCCTTGTGCACTTTAGGCCCCATGGAGACCTTTCTCCCTTCACAGCCAAGGGGACAAAGCAGGGACACTCCTCACTACTCAGTGTCTCACTGATCCTGGCATTTCTTCCTCATCTATAGCCCAAAGCAGCTGGTCTTATTGTAATTTACTCCCATCTTCAGTAAATAAGAATGTCATCTTCCAATCCACCTTTTATTTATGTTATCTCTAATTTATTCTTCTCACTTCTCCCCCTTCCCACCCTTCCTCACCCATTTTATACATACCTCCTAGCCTCTCCACCCACCTTACATACACCTCCCACACTGCCCACCTATTTCATATGTAACATGTGCATGCACACACGTGTGCACACAGACACCCTCTCCTCTTCATGCAGCCATCTGGTTCCCGATTTGGGTCCCAAATAAACAAAACTACCTTATTTTTATCTCCTGCTGCAGTCTATTCAAATCTCATCCATGGAGCACCAAGATTTATTTCGTCAGTGTAATCTAAACCAGAGGACAGATTATCCAAACACATGCATGCACCTTCTTCCAGGCTTTCAAATCCACAGGCCTCAGTGAATGCAGGAGAGATGCTAACTTCGATGAAAACAGAACATTTCATGGAAATCCCCAGGCATGCCAGGGATCCTATCCTAAAAATAATCAAGTAGAGAAACAAGCAGGATTTACTGAAGGAACAAAGGTTATGGGACAGCCTGCACTTATTTTTTACGATACAAACAATTCTATTGACTCTAAGTTTTCATTCAAAGACCTTCCTGTATCATTCGGTATTTGATGAAGATGAAATGTAACAGGGTCACATGTCATGTCATTTATGATAACTTAGCATTATGGTTGGTTGGGAAATAAGGCCGGGCATATGAGGCTCACAGATTTGCTTGCTGTAAATTCCTAGCACCTGTTTATAATGTGCCTTCACTGAGAAAACAGCTCCAATAACATTACAACAGCATGGTTCAAGAATGCTATTAACCACCTCTATTGCATGTTACAAATTTAAAAGGTTTTTAACTTTATAGACAATCCATAGGTTTATGAATTGAAAGCCACTGAAATAAATCATCCTTGGTAATGAAAAGGGAAAAAGGGGGCATAATATAATTTCTATTTGTCAAGGTATAATGATGTCACCATCCATTTATCCTCTGCACTTAAAGGTTGAAGCTATTCAACAAATCTCTCCTCAGCCAAATACATCTGGTGCCTTAATGGAGGCCACGGCATAGGTTTCTGATTATGTCACATATCACTCACCAATTAGAATAAAAGGTAGAACTTGTTTTTTCCTATCTTAAGCAATTCGTTAGAAAAATAACCTTTAATGGAATGAATAATAGTGGGAACTTCAATTTAAAAAACAAAACAAAACATGTTATCACGTTAAGATTATCTCTCTGAGTAGTTTGTAGATTACATAGATTTGTTTCTGGAGGTGCTATTTTTATCCCAATCTTTGTTTTGATTTATTGGAAGTTTTTAATCAACTCAGTTGATCATGAAAAAGACAGAATATGGGTAAGGGGTTGCTGGTCAAGTTTTACGTTAAAGACAACTTGTACTTACTCACCTACAAGGCTGTCATGCATATTTGAAGAGGCTGTTCACTGCTTAAAGGGGCCAAGCTGAGCGCCAGTACGGGTTGAAATACAGCCTTCCATGCAGTCAGCATTCCTCATGCTCCGGCATTGGTGGCACTGGCCAGGAGAAGGAGGCACAGGGTGTCACACACAGCAGTGGTGGCCTTGTACTTATGAGGTGCTAGGTATAGTGTAATCTTAGGAAAAGCTGTCTTAATGGCCTTCGTGGCTGCCCACATGCTGGGGGGTACTAGACAGCACCAACTCCTCACCTAGGACTCAATGCCACGAACTGAACAGGCTTGAGGGCTCTGCGAAAGGCCTTCCCCCTCTGGGGCCCAACCCCACTTGGGCCTCTATGTAAGCTTGTGTGAAGCTGAAACACATTGGCTCGGGTAAAATCTTTCCTGAGGCTTTTCTGATTCCCGAAGAACCCGGTCCTCTTCTTACTCCCCCAGGTTCTACTCTTGGTTCAGATCAAACTGCAGTCTTAGAACACAGGTTTTCAGCTTCTCTGGGAGAATGCAGCTCTCTCCCACATCACAGACAAACCCTAGGTCTCCTTTTCTATGACCTCTTCTCTGTGGCTCCCTGTACCAACCTGCTGCAGACCAGCGTAGGTCAGCAGTTTGCACCCAGGAGTCGGGAAGGAGCACTATGCCTGATGGGGCATGGGAAGTTGGGGGGGGGAAGAGGTGGCTCTTCTCTGTCGTGAACTAGGACTCAGTTCTCGCTGCTGCACAGGCAGGAGAGTGGCTGGGCGTCTCTCCTCAGTTCACTCCTGGCACTCTGGCAGGTTCTGAGCAGGGACGATCTGAAAGCCCAGTGACAAAGCCTCCTGCTCCGTTATTCTGTGGAGTGGGCATGGTGACCCACGCCTTCCCCGTGGGGAGCTTGGGGTGACTTGTCCCATGTGCTCCACCAGCTCCCATCCCTTTCTTCCATGGAATAAACCTGGAGCTTAATCTTGGCCCTATACATTTTCCCTTTTCTGTATTCCTATAGCACATTTATAGTCTGTGCCACAATATCTAGTATTTGAATCTAGTTTGAATCTAATTTAGAGACATAGTTCTCAACCTTTAATTTTGACCCATATTCCTATAGGTAACAGAGGCTGATCATGGGGCACTGCTTTGGAAGTCAGAAGACCTAGATTCAAGTCCTGCCTCTACCCATTAACGTGTAGCCTTAGATAAACCCTATCACCTCTCTTTGGAAAATGGAGATAGCAACACTCACTTCACTCATTTGTAGTTATAAGCATCCAATGTGATCATGCATGTGAAAACATGTTGTAAGTCATTGTTCACACACATGAACAATATGTGGTTGAAACTCTATTTCAAGAGTCCAGATCTTGTGTCTTTCAATAAAGTTGTAATTTTCTTACCAATCATCATCATCATCACCACCAATTAATTAAATTTTTAAATAAAACAATGATATCTTTCTCTAAACTACTTTTTAAGCCACACTCTCTCTTTTTTGTGTCTCACTATAAATAAAAACGTAAATGCTAAGTTGAGTATGCCAAATAGTTAAATGTAGGCCATTCTTTTTAGGTTTCTGTGTCGTATTAACCTTGTACTAAGAACCAAATTCTGTCTTATATCCACTACCATATGCAGAAGAAAACGCACCCAAGGTGGAACTTGTGAAGTTAAACATCGGGATGAGAGAGACTGTTTCGGGGTTAAAGCAGGCTCAAGGCTGCAAAATAACCGAAAGTAAAAGAAGCTCACCAATAGATACACTGATAAAGAGAAGAGACAAACTTTGGAGCCTTCGGGAGGCACCTCTTTATATACAAGTTATATGCTAATTATAAATCATTTGAATATATTAGATAAAGCAGTCTCCCTAAGGATCCAGTGTTTGGTACAATTTGTCCTTGAAAAAAAAATAGTAAAATATTATAAAAGCCCAAGTTGCTGCAAAGGCCTCAAGAGCCTACCCAGTCTCCCCCCACGTGCCCTACAGGTTTCTTCCTTATTCACCAGCTCCAGCCACACAGGTGTCCTTGTTGTTCCTTGACTAGGCCCACCTGGGGGCCTTGGCCTTGGCTGTTCCCACTGCTTGGAGAGCTCTCTTCCAGGACACTCACAGGGTTCCTTCCTTCAAGTCTTTGCCCAGACAGTCCCATCTCAAACAGGCTACTCTGACCTCATGCTGAATTTGCAGCCCTCCGTTTAATACACTTTTATTCTGCTGGGATTTTTTTTCCTATAGCACTTGGCAGCTTTTAACACATTAGACAATGCCCTTCCTTACTGAGTGTATTGCTTCTCTGTCCCTGGTGGAAGACAAGCTCCACCAGGCAGGGAGCGCTGTCTGCACCCTTTACTGCTGCGCGCCGGCACCCACAGCAGCGCCCCGTGCGTGCGCTCAGGACATTGTATTTGAATGAAAGAATGCTAGAGCTCCTTGGTGTTCGTTACATGTGACTTGACTTCAGAGGTCTATCTGGAAAGAAAAGTTGCCAAGGAGACTGCAGAGGTCTTCCTGTGAGAAACGAAACAGAAAAACAGTGGAGCAGAGAAAATAAAAAACCAGGAACAAGGGAGAGGAAATGGAAGTGGAACAAGGGAGGAGAGATGAACTACAAGGCCCCCTTCCCTCATGGAATGAAAGAAAACTTTTTCCACACCGTATGCAGATGGGGTTTGCTTTCGTTCTCTTTGGGCTGGTCAGTCAGAAAGTGAGAGACTAAAGCTGCAAAGGTCTAAAGACTGCCAGGAGGCCCGCGCACTCCCAGAGGTCAGAGTGATTTGAGCACAAACCGACAAGGGTCCCAGCCTTGAGAGAGCCGGGGAAGAGGAAACACCCTCGCCGTCCTCACTCCAGAGGAAGTCACCCTCAGCCTAAAACAGAGGACAGGAGGGAGAAGGAAGCAGCTAGCTCTTTAGATGAGCCACAGCATTCATGGCCAATGTTTTTCAGTCAATGAAGCTTTTTAACCTGAACTAGGTCCTACAGGGCTTGCAAAGAGGGGCTATGTGTGTGTCTGGTAGAAGGAGGAAAGGTGGAGAAAGTGGTACTGGTTTAATTTGACACTCCCCTTTATAATTCATTCTAAACACAAATAGATATTCATCAAAGTCTGTATCTGGATGCTCATGGCCTTCATGAAGAGCCTGAAGTCACGCTTTTTAACAATCTATAATTCAGAATGCCCATGCCCAGCAAGTCCAACTTAGTGACGTTTGATCTTTCACTGGACATTTTGATCTGAAAGGTAAGCATGACGTTGGAGAAAAATGAACAGATTGAGTTCCCTCACTCCGGATTGCACAGGATTCCTTCTTGGTTGCTAGAACTATGTTAACTTCTTATTTTTCTCTAGAACGCTACCTAATCTAAATATTTCCTGAAATATCCTAATAAATTTCTTAGGTTTAGGAAGGGAGGAAGAGAGGGGGGAAAACATCACTTATTTTCTCCCCCTGAAATATCACCCTCCTTTTGTCAGTTTCCCCCACAGGCTGAAGCCCGCACTGCAGTTACCCGGCCTCCGCCACACCTAGAGCTGATGCTTCTGCTCAGATATTTTTTAATAAAACACTGCAAGAGACATGTTGGTTCCTCATTTCTTACTGTTTCCCAGTTTAATCCACTCCCAATAAGGTAAACTTCATCCTGTTACACATTTTGGAAGCAGGTTTTCAAAAAGGAATTGGATTACTATTGATCGCCCGCCGATGAAATTCTCATTGCACACAATGGGCCTATGAGCAGCTTCTCATGCCCCTGCTCTGGATGACTTCCTGGGCACTTATATTCTTTCAAGAGACGGCCATGCACCATAATAAAGTGGTTCAGGTTTTTATCTTTTCTTATTAGGCAGAAGTTACTTCCACAAGCTCTCCTTTGAAAGAGAACATGACAAGCTAAATGACAGCATGTCCTGTTGTGTTGTGAGCCCCCAGTCACAGGGACTGGAGTTTCCCTAGGCACAGACCTCCTATAGATTAGAACATATATCTTAAGCACCAGTGTTAAAGTTAATGCAAAAGTTCAGAGGTGCAAAATAATTTAAATGTGCCCAAGTAGTAGCAATAACATCTCTAAACTCTTGGCAGTGAATTATGGATGGATATGTGGAATATTAAAAATGCAAAGCTAACTCAATTTGCATTTGCAATGCCCCCTAGCTGTAACTGGGAGGAGGAAATTGCTTTCTGCTGAATTCAAGGGCACACTACTTAGTGCTGTATTTAAGTCAAGGAGGGAAATCACTCATTTTTATTCTACCACTTAACTTGTGCTTATGTAATCTGTCTGGCACCAGAGTCAGTTGTCTGATATTATTTTCAATCATAGAAAGAGAATATATAATTCAATCATCACACCTTTATTTTCACTTGCTTGGTGATCTCTGGGAGCCTTATTACCACCAGTAAATGCCAGCCTGTCATCAATCAGAGCTCAGCTCCCGGACTGTCTCTGACAGACAGCACTGGCTGCAAGTATTAATGTTTTTATTTTCGAGAAGGAGTCTGAGGTGAAGGTAAGGTTACATTTGCCCGTTCAGCTAGACAGAGAACCCATCCCCTCACGGGGGACTCCCCCACCCCACCCCATCACTTACCATCCCAAGACCATCTCTCCCCAGCAGGTAAATTCTCAAAGGCAGGGTAGGCACCCAAATGAGTAGCTAATACACTGCAAAGCGGGAACTGACTTTCAACTTTGTATCTTCTCACCACTTGTCCTTCCTCCTTTCCAGCTAGCCCTTCCTCCAACTACTCCTTTTCGTTTTCTCTGCACATTTGGTTGACACCGGTCTGTTCTTCTTGGGGGTTCCAGGGGATGGACAGAGTGAGCACTCCACGCTGCTCAGTGGGCCATGGCATTGGCATTGCCTGTTTTTGCCCTTCTGGCAAAGAGGCTCACCAAGAGCAGCTGCCCAGGCAGAAAGGGCAACATCTGTCGTTTCTTAAGATGGAAGCCCAAATAAGAAAAACTGTGAAGGGCTGGATTCTGTTTAAGAGGAAATTAGCAAAAGGCACAAATAACACAGGGGTCCCTGGTCACAGCGAAAATGAGAGACGGCGCAGTTTGGGGGATGAGGCTGGCATGAGTCTCAGCCTAGAAGACACTCCTGGGTCCATTTCTCACTGATCTTTGTGACTGTGCTTGACGGTCATGTTGGTTGTCAGTTGCTTTGTCACCCTTGTACCCATGCTTCCTTGAACTTACTACCTCATCAGGAGTCACGGCTTTCTTTTTCATGTACCCTGGGTGGGTGTGACAGGATTCATCGCCGTGGATCTTACACCCCTGTTCCATAAGGACTGTGTAGGCTGCACACCCAGAAATTCCAACTCATTAGGTGTAGGGAGGGGCGTCTAAAGATCTGTATTTTTAATAAGAACCCTTCTCTCCCAAGTGGTTCTGTGGGTAATTCCAGACTACTCCTTTTGAAATGGCCTTTTGGAAGACACAGAAAGAGGAAGACAGTGTTGTATAGTCTAGTCTGAATGGTCCCCCCCACCATCCTTTTCCTTCTCTCTCTCTCACCCATGTGACAGAAGGGTCAAGGCTGTCCCTTTGTTTCTGCCTTATGAAATAAAGAATCGTTTTGGCAGACTGACATAATAGGCTAAAAACATTACTTTTCCTTCCACAAAGAGGCAGAACTTACTCCCCACCATCAAAGACACGGCACCGGGGATCCCTGGAGAGTGACATATAAGAAACCAAGACTGAAACCACTGAAGCCAATTCCCTTATTTTTCTAACAGATGAAGCATCCTTGGATTTGGTGGTTTGGGATTTGGTTGTTCTATATGGAACCCTCAGAAAGATGAATAATTGTGATTGGGGGCTTATTCAAAAGCCATGGGATTTCCTTATATATTCATAATGCGTGTGAGCTGAAAACCAGGTGAGGCAGACTAATTAGGAATATCTTAGGCCACAGAAAGTCCATTTGGCCCTTGAAATTTCAAGCTCAGTCTCTGGTCAGATAATATTTTAAAAATTAGAATTCAGGCCATTGTTTTTGAAAAATACATCGGATACAAATAAGAGCAGACAGATGAGAGATTTATAATCCCCATGGTACTCAGTTCATAAATTGGCTGCCCTTTTATCTCTGCGGCAGAAGAAATGGGAAATTCTGAAATCCCCAGAAGAAACAGGCAAGATGTCTAAGCAAAGAATGCAAGGGGAAAGGACTCCCTATTAAAACAAAATACTGCCCCCTTTGCCCTGCGCCTATCATAACTTACCTGTTTTATTCCATCCTAGCTGGGGTGCACTGGGTGATTTATTAGTCCGTCTGAATTTAGCGCTGGAAGGAAGGACAACCAGAAAGTGGCTCCCCACAGTGTATTTCATGAATTTCACTTTCCTCTTAAATTCACATGCTGAGATTCCCACTGTTACTGCCATCTTGTCCCAGATAGAAGCGGCTTCCATTATAATTACAAGCACCTAGTATGGACAAAAAGTCCTTATCATTGATTTTTATCACAATTGAAACCAAATAATATCTGTCCCTTCCTTACCACGAATGTATGAAATAATAAGGGATCTATAGTTCAAAACTCCGTCTCCTCAGTTTCTTTTTCTAGGTCTGATGTGCCTGTTCCAAAGCCGGCAGCCAGGCACAACAATCTAAATCTGTCTTGTGGTTTTTTTTCTTTTTCAGGAACACAAACTACTATCTATAATCATTAAAACAGTTTAAAATGAGATGGAAGACACAGCCATAGAAAACTAATGCATATAAAATATTTAATGTCTAAGACATTAAGGAATTTTTTTCTTGTTAATAATAATGATGCAAAATATATGAGTTATGTGGCTTTTCTTAATATTATCAAATATTTTGAAGATCTAAATTTAGGTAGACATGTCTTCAAATCTAAAATTTAAATGCATAAAATATGATATGCTCCAAATTCTTTTTTATTAATTTATTCAGGTAGCATTGGTTAATAAGGTTACATAGGTTTCAGGTGTGCAATTCTATAATCCATCATCTGTGTATTCCATTGTGTGTTCACCACCCAAAGTCTAGTCTCCCAATCTAATTCTTCAGGTGAGAAATTATCCTCCCCATGGGCCTAACCACATACCAATGCTGTAACAATACAACATCTTAACATCCACACAACAGGAATTATATACATACGATAATGGGACGGTCATTCCATCTCAAAGGAAAAGGAAAGGCTTAGATCCATAATCTATGTCGGGATGATAAATCAGAATATTGCTAAAGATAGGGCAGCATAATACAGAAGCTGGCCCGGGGGAAATTGCTACAACATAGATAACACTGGGTTAAAGCTACAGAAAAATGAAAAAGGGAAAACCAACTGTTTAAACATTAAACATTTGTTTAAATATTAAAGCAAAGTTAGCCTGACAGCAAAATCAATATTAAATCAGGCCTGGAAACTGTTTTACAACCTCAAACCTTGGGCTCCTTAACTGCCAGTGTCATAAATGATGTCACTTTTCAGCGTGATTGTGGCTGCCAGCTGGCAGGTCAGAAATGCCACCTTTAATTTCAGAATGTTCATTTGTGATGTAATTTAGAGTTTACTCTCAGGGACAAATGTCACCCTCTGAGCACGAGCCCCTCAAAGTGCTGTTGTGAGTAAAATGTGTTCCCTCTCAGTTCCCTTCCCCCCTTACAGGCACGGTTTCCAGAGGTGCCTGCGAGATCTTTGGGGTTTGAACAAAGTGTTTGAGGGCGATAATAAATGGGTTGTGATTCTTTTCCAGTCAATGAGGACAGAAATTTTGAGAAAAGTCTTCTGGCAGGAAGGGAAGGGAATCTGTAGAAGCCGCACGTGCTGCCGACTCCCCCGTGAGCAGGTTGGAGTTCGCGGCTGGCAGTGTGGAGGCGGAGGGACAGCCTCAAGCGACCATCTGCACAGTGTGACTCGCTGGACACATGTCCAACCTCGGCTGCTTTGTTCTCAGACCCACCGGAAATACTTGCCCCCACTGGCCTGCCACAAACCAGAAATGTCTACATTGTTGACTTCTTTAGGGTGGCACGTTGAAGGACCCACTGAAATGCAAGCACGCTCTGGGGAGAGAAGCACGAGGCGTTATCAGATCCGTCTTGTACCAGTAGCTGGTCCCCTTGAGGCAGGATTGTCTGCAATGGGGTAGATGCCTCTAGTAAGTGGAGTTACACCTGGTTTACATTCTTCAAATATGGATTCCAGCAGAACACAGCACAGGAGTCTTCAATTATGGCAGTCCAGTCACACCTTAGAGATGTGTAGGTTAACTAAGCAGTCGCTATTGAGGTCCTGATGGAATGAACAAAGGGAAGCTAAAGTCTGGAGAGAGAGTCAGAGGCAGAGAAGGAAAGAGAGTTTCTAGGGCTGCCATAACAAAGTACCACACACAGCAGCTTACACGACAGAAACGTGTTATCTCACAGTCCTGGAGCTGTCGCTAGGGCTACGTGCGTTCTCAAGCCTCCAGGAAATAATCTGTTCCAGGCCTCTCTCCTCATTTGTGGGAGTTCCTGGGCTTTTGGCAGCATAACTCCAGTGTTTACATGGTGTTAGCCCTGTGTCTCTGGGTCTAAATTTCCCCTTTTGCTAAGGACACTAGTCATTATGGGACTTAGTCCAGTATGACCTTATCTTAACTAATTACATCTGTAACAATTCCATCTCCCAAAACAGTCACATTTGGAAGCAGTGGGGGTTATGACCTCAACATAAAAACTTGGGAGGGGGATAAAAGTCAATTCACAACAGAGATAAACAGGGGTAGAAATCACGGAGGATCCCGGTAAGGAAATGTACTGAGGTGAGCCCTGAGGAAGAAGGGAGTCATAGGTGCGCAGTAAGCAGGGGAGTCGCAGACAAGAACTCATTCACGAAAGAGTCTTGTTTGGACGTGAATTCACCCTCACCTTTCTTAGCTGGTGCTAAGTCACCAGTATACACACATTCTTCTCAAACAATGTAGCCATTTATTTTGTCATTGTCTTTCTACTGGAAATGGAATGGGGTTTGTTTTTCTTTTTTTGAAATCAAAGGATCATGAGGAAGAAAATACTGAAACACTCAGAAAAGGGATCAGTGGTCAATTCGTATTCCTCCCCAGGCACAACCAAAAGGCACATGTGGAACTGAGACCCACGCAGACCTGGGCACGGGGCCCCTGCTGATCACAGCGCCTCTGGCCCCTGCCTGCCCACAGTGGGGATCGAGTCCATGGGGGAGTGGGAGACCAGAGCAAGTGCAGAGAGGAGCGCAAACTAAATCGATCCTTATCCACCACAGTTGCAGTTATGGAAATTCAAAGTTACAGTCACGGACGAGATGTTCCAGGTTTCCTCAAAGGCAAAGCATTCTTACACCGTAATTTTTTTTAACGTCACAAAAGTCACCTCAGTCCAAAACTCTAGAACTGAAATTTTCATTTTATAATTTTCATTTATTTGATTTTCTGCTTGGCTTAAAATAGGACCCCTTCCGCCCCCTCCCCCCAGAGATTTCTCAACCCCTTCAGTCCTCTATAAACACATGGACACAATCCTTCCTGTAAAAGAGATGTGTTCCTATAAATGTTGGGTGTAATAAACTCCTCTGCTTCCTGTCTGCCCCAGTTCTGTCAAATTCATGTTCACAAAGGGAGGTAGACAACAAAATTATCCCAGAAAGACACGATTTCTAATTAGAACAGCATAAACAAAACACAGCCTTGGTTTTGCAGGTGGAAAGCAATGTCTTCAATTCGTGTTCTATTTAGCCATTCCCCTGGAGAGAATGTGCTGTTTTTATTTGCTCTTCTATATTACGAAGGCCTGATGTTTTGCCTTGGGGTGGAAGTTGGAAGAGTTTTGCACAGGGGTTATGGGAAGGAGTAGCCTCCAAAGGTTTATAAAAAGATTAAAGTTTTTTTTAAAGTATATTCTCCCTGACAGTTTCTAATACAAGAAAAGGCTATGTAAACAAAAGGTGATTTTGCACTCAATCTCACAAAATCAAGAGTGCTTATAGCCTGTTCTAAATGTAGGTAGTGATGGTGTCCTTTCATGTCACGTCACAAGCAAATTTCCAGGTGACTCTGAAGAATTTGGTGTCTGCTCTGTGGAAATGTTTCCTTTATGTGAGCTTAGGGCTAAACAACTTTAAAAAAAAATTGATTTTAGAGAGAAGAGAAGGGGGAGAGAAGCATCTACTTGTTGTTCCACTTATTTATGCATCCATTGGTTGCTTCTTGTATGTGCCCTGACCAGGGATCAAACCTGCAACCTTGGCATGTCACGATGATGCTCCAATCAACTGGCCTACCCAGCCAGGGCTTAACCACTTTTGTCAACACTTAGTAAATCCTATTTTTATTTATGTGGAGGTCAAAGCAAATAAGACAATTTATTTAACCTGGAGTTCTGGTATACTGGGTTTTGCCTTTGAGATCCACAGTGTTCTTGCTAGCCTCCCAATCCAGGTGTATCAATTTAATGCCTTATTACCTTTACCTGACTTTAGTGTAATAACACCAAATGTCCATTAATTAGCTGGGTTGCTCTTAGTTGAAAATAACTGAAAACCCAACTAAGTCCGTTCAAAGAACAGAGACGTGACATTGGCCCATATAACAGGCAAGCGCAGAGAGGTAGAGTGGCTTCTGTGTGTTTCCCTGTAGTGTGGATTCCTACTCAGTTCAAGTGTCCCAAGTGAGCCAGAGGCACCCTTTAGACAGAAGCATCGCCCTGGAGTATGGGATCATGGGGACAGTTTGGCTGCCTAGACACTTGCCAAAGGGGCTCCTTTCCCTCTTTAGCTGGGATGGCAGAGGATTTCCTTTAGGCAGCAGCTGGCTCCAGCGATTCTGCACAGAGCCTCTGCAGCAAGCTCCTGTTGCCTTCCCCAAACCCTAGCAAATCCCTCCACCATTCATGAACTTTCTTTTTTGGCAGTGTCAGTTTCCAGTTCTCAAAAACAAAGCTTCTAAGACAAAATTTGTTGTAAATTCTGTAAAGATGTAGCCGACGTCATGGTAATAATGAACTTGATTGCACTTAAGTGTTCCCCAAGACCCCTTGGAGGATTTCACCTAGTACCCATTCGTCCAGAAGAGCCTGAGTCCTTCTCGAGGCCCCAGACCGCTGCTGTGCCCACGGTGACTACCCACTGGTGGAACGAATGCAGCCCTGCGGACAACAGTGGATAATCAGACTCATTTCAGCTGTGGCAGGGATGATTCCATATGCACATAAGAAGCCACAACAGCCTCTTCTGTGACCCCATCCAAGGGGATGCTGGTTTCCAGTCTCACACATTAAGGTCTCGTGTGGTTGGGGCTGGGGGCTGAGTGAAGAAGGCTTCCAGGAAAGAAGGTAAACCTGCAGCTGGTAGCTCTGCTTCAGGAGGGCATTAAGGAAAAAGTCCAAAGCCCCCCTCCCTTCAAGAAGCCTGGCCTCTCATTTTCCTTGACCTCCCGAAAAGGAGAGAAAACAGAATATTCTTCCTTCTTTGCGGAGGGATGGAGCCTTTGCTATACAGAAGGTGAATCTCCCCCAAGGCCACCTTATGGCCCAGGTCCCCCTCCACTGAACACAAAGAATTACAAGTGGCTGTAAAATTGTCCCTTTGCCCAGAAGCACCAGGTTTGCATTGTGCCCTCATTAAAGCATGCTCCAGCAGTCAGACTGCCAGTTTTGAAAGAAAACTCCTTTTAATCTTAACTAGAGCCCTGGGCATCAGAAACAGTAGAGAAAGGGGATTCATTTATGAGTTCCTGTGGCAGATTATGGGTTTTACTTGCTCCTTTACACCACTTTTCAGTCTGTCATTTTGGTAAGGTTAACCCCAGTGTAAAATGTTCCCGTAATTATGCTCGGAAACACTCCCAGCCTGCCGCATGCCAATAAATGCCTGGAATAACTGTCAGGCTAAATGAATCCCATTTGAACAAAATGATTATTGAAAGTTATTTTAGTTCCCTATTAAGCAGTTGCAGAACAGAGCTGTAATCAAAATGTTTATTTCAATTAGAATTATTATGGTTAATAAAAAGCTCAAGTAGAAAGTAAACTACACTTTATCAAATAAAGTAAAGGCCACAGCTAGTTAAATTTCTTCTTTCACATGGCCTCGATCCCAGAGCCTGACAAGAGGCACAATTATTAGCCTGCTCCATAGGATATTAATGGCTTTTGTAGCCCAACTTCTATCTGGCTGATTCAGAGTCCCTTGCTCTGGGTGGACAAAAAATCCAATTCTTTCTTGATGGTTACCATGGCCAGTAAGTGGCCATGAGCCCCTCTGTTTCCGTAGCTACGGAGCAGGGGTGCACCACCTCACGTTGAATGACTGAGGAAAGACCATGGGGGTGATGATGCCAACAACAGTTTTCATTCACTCCCCTGCACCCCGTGACTAACTGTGCCCAAGCATTCCCATTAGTACAGGAGTTATTTCTTTTTCAGTGGATCCTAAAATGTAGCCAGGAAAGAATGCTTTGGTTTATTAGGCCAATGCATTCATTCTCACCAGAAAACAGCTTTTTTTGTTTTGTTTTCTTAGGGGGAGACTAGTAAAAAGAGCTTCCTTGTATCTACCCTTCTATGATCTTCCCTTGAAACAAAACCTTGGGGACACAGAGGCAAATTCCTTGTCTTGTCCCTCTAAATACAACAGTTTCACTCATAACCCTCTATGCCTAGAAGTATTGTGTTATTGTTATAAGTTCCAATGCTCTGGCTGCACCCAAAACCCACGAAGTGAGAGTCTCTGGGGTGGGACCCAGGCATTAGGGGTGTTACATGTTCCCCAAGTCATTCCAATGTGCAATTAATGGTGGGGACTCCAGTATAGAGCAGTGCTTCTCCAAGTGTGGTCCCTGAGCCAGAAGTATTTATATCACCTGGGCCCCAGCCCATAATTAGTTAATCAGAAACTAATTTCTGATCAGTGTTGGGCAGGAGGATGATCTGTGTTCTAGCAAGCCTCAAAGTTGAGTCTCGTGCAGGCTCATGTTGGAGAACCACTTCTACAGGGGATCTTCTTTGAAGAAAAACATAGAGCAAAGACATTTATCATTCCTATGTTGAGAAGCCAGCATTAACACTTAATGGAACTGGAGCGAGATTAATAAACCAACAATGTCCACTGACCATCTGCCTCGATGTGAAGACAAAGATAAAAGAAAAGGGGTGATAAAAGTATCTCTTAATTCCTACGTAGACAAGGGAGAAGGGTCTCTAAAATTCATCATCACAAAAGCCAGGGCTGACTGAATAATGCAAAAGAATGTTAAAAGAAACTAAAATAGAGTAATAGACAGAACTGAATCAAAAGCAAAACCCTAAGTCAGGTAAACATTTGCTTCACCCCTTCTGTCTTTCCTACATCAGTTCTTCTGACTCCTCTTACTGATACTTGTAGCTTTCCAAGGTCCCCAGGATTCCCAGGGCCCCTCCGACAAAGGAATTCATTTACGCAAAATGACTGACAATACTTTTGTGTTTTTACATCTCCTTACAGTATTTGGATTTTCAACAAAGCTCCTAAGCTATCCCCTCCCTGTGCAACTTAGGGAGTTGCACAGCACTCCTCGCATGCTGGCTCCCCTTTTAAGTCTTTTCCATATAGCAGCTCACTCAACACTCATAAGAAAACTGTGAAACAGGTACTGGTTCCTATTATTTCACAGGTGAGGAAACAGAAGCACAGAAGTGTTCAGTAGTGCTCCCAAGGCTGTGGCTTTGCACTGAGGCAGTCTGACCCTAAAAAGCATTCTACTGACTATTACACTAAACATCCTCTCAGAACAAATAGGACCTTCAGACACAAAGCTCCTGGGCTGAGGAAAGCTGAGGAAGGAAGAAGCTCCCTGAAAGCTATTAACACCACATCTTGCCAATTCCATCAACATATTGGGTCAGTTTGGGTCATGCTTTTTCACTTTGGCATATTATTCTCTGTTGGAAAATGTGTAATGTCAACCTTGTCCTCAAAAATTTGTCTTGTTCCTGCTACTGCCCTGAGTATTTGACTCATCTAGACAAAAATCCTGAACCAATTATTTTGGAAGGATATGCTTTTCTTATTAAAATTATGATCCAAGTCTAGTGCTTCCAAGACCCACTTCTTCAAACTGAGAAGCACTCCAGAAGGAGCAGTTTGCCTCAGTTTCCCTGAGAGGTCCAACATCAGGACCAAGCTCCAACTTCTGAACACAACTGCTTTGGCCCAAGCAGAATGAAGGTCAGTATAAGGTTTGAATTTTTTTTCTTCTACATTTTTTCCCCGTAAGTCTTTGTCAGAACCTTCTCCTATTTGAATAAAGTCTTGAATTTAATGGAGTCATCACTTTCTGGCATCCAACAAGTCTGTCAAAAAGAGACTGACTACACATGTCAATTTCACCCTGGGTCTAAAGACCATGACATGCAGAAGCTCAGCATTAACCCATATAGCGCTTACTGTGTGTAATATTATACATCTGAATCTTCTTGGCAAAAGCATTCTTGAGCCAGCTAAGGAAGGGTTGGGGTGGCAGCTCTGAGTAATCTTCCATTTTTATCCCTTGACACTTTAATTAAGATAATTTAACAGCCTGTTAAGCACAATATGCAGAATTTCCCACTAGGAGCCAATGAGGAAAAAGTCTTGGGGAGCAGAAATATAAGTGTGAGGCTGGAGATCTAGGCAGCATAGAATTAGGAGGAGTCATGGTTATTATTCAGCCCAGTGACTGTGACTTTCCCAAGGTCACGTAGTTAATTAGCAGACTCCCTGGATCCCACGCTGCATGAGAAGCTGTGGGATGCTGAGTGGGACTATCCAGGCATAACAGATTGTGAGCATTTGTCCAGAAAAGCTCAGTGTCTGGCCTTCTCAGATATTCATGGTCAGCTTAGGCAAAGCCTTGGGGTGGGGGAAGGCGGAAGCAAATACTGAAGATGTGACTCAAGATCCTACGGTTTTTCAGAAGGTGGAGGGGCCATCAAATACAATGTGAGATTTTCCTTATCATTGCATCTCCTAGTGACCCTGCAGCCTCTGCAGCAGCTGCTTGCATCATGGGAACTCTAGAGACATGGTGGGACTCCCTGTGCCTCCACCTGTTGGGCAGTTAAGAAAAGTGCCTCCTGAACTCAGGCGTATGTAATCAGAAATAACACCCATGCCATTAATCATATTAATTAAGAGGCACTGTCAGGTCTGACATTCAAAAGTTCTATGCTTTAACTACACTTTTCTCCAAGACCCTCAAAAATTTAATTGTTAATTCCACCTTTTGAAGAGTTTTCAGTTTGATAGATAATATGCATTTCACCCTAAAAGTGGATGGCATTTACCCTATTCCCCAGAAATTACACTCATTAGTACTTCCATTTATGCTCAGCATTTATCAAGATTCATTCTGATTATTTATTTCCAGCTTCATTGGGTTAGACACATGCATATATAAAAATCATGAAAGTGATGGATTTCAAAGCCACTTACACTGAGAACCTCATAATGCAAACCCTTAGATTCTGGGTACCACTAACTCCTCCTTTCATATTTGGAGTCCAGAAAAACAGAGATGGGGCCGTTTTAGGGTGAGAGACTGAGTAAGGTAAAGACGGGGAGAGATGTGAGCCTAGGCAGGCTGGTGGAGAGGGATATGCCGGGAAAACAAGGGTCATGAGTTCTGGCTTATTTCAGTGGCAAATGACCCACTGTTCAAAAAACGTTGTCATTTTATGATCACTGGGGAAAAAATAAAATGCAAGGAAGGAAGAAAATCACTTGTTTGCAAATGCATGGAATTGCCAAAGGGTCTATGGCTCATCAAGCTCAATCAGATGAGGTTGACAATTGGAGGTGGATGGGGGAAAGGCAACCAGAATGTGAGGGGGAAAGAGGTAAAGTTAGTTGGGACTGGATTGTGAGAATCCTCCTTCTCCCAGAAGCTTTCCCTGACTGCACAGGCACAGAAAAAATATCTTCCTGTGAAACCTCCAGCCTGTGTTATCTGAATCATAAAGTCAAAAGGAGCGAAAGAAACCACTGATTCTTAATTATGTGACAGATTCCATACTATTACTTATTTCAGTATTTTGTTTAGGTTTCCCTGTGTTTATATTTTGACTATTTAAGAGCATTATCAACAACTTCAGGGTAGGACCTTTCCGTAGAGAGTTGTAAGGACTATAATACATACAGTAGGAACACACATAGTGCCCTAATTAATAACGACAAGAGTTGTTAAGAGATTTCTACATGCCAAGAACTTCCTGTGTATCACATATAATACTCGAAACAATCCCCTGAGGCACATATCACTATTATTTCCACTTTTAAAATAGGTAAACTAGGCAGGAGAGGTTAAGAAACTTGCCCAAGGTCACAGAACTCTAAATGGAAGAACCCAGGTTTGAAACCGGGCTATCTAATTCTAGAGTTTGTGTTTTTAAACCACAATACTCTACCTGTTTTCTTAACAGGTGCTTAAGAAGCCTTTGCTGAATGAATGGGATGGGTGTATGTCAGATAAACTATAAAAAGAATTAAATTTGTTCATTGAAATACTATTAACACATTATTTGTTTCTTTAGCAACTAAGAGATTTCCTTTACCAAGTCACCAGTGGGGCCCATGTTCAAAGAAACATAAAGATTCCATGAGTAGTTCTCATCAGAGATCTATAAAGAGACCGTTTCATGAGCTTATCAAATACCAGCTCTGTGCAGGCCACTGGGCTCTTTTCTCTAACATACTCCAAAGCTCTCTGAATGTTTTCCTCTCCCAAGCAATCTGGTCTTACTCTGACGCTCAGAAGTATCTCAATCATAAAAACGAGAAACTACTCCTTGCAAGATCAAGAGGGGAAGGACTTGGAAATGCCACATAGCTGAGAGTTGATGTTAGTGAGTTGGTCCAATTCCCCATTTCAGAGAGCAGCCGAGGTGGGACCTTCGTCCCTGGCCATTGCCCAGAAATGATTAGGAGCCAGGAAACTCTGAGTGAAGAACCTTGGTAAGATTTCCGCTGGAACCCTACAAGGATGGGTGGGGAACGCCTCTGGAACTGAACGACTTGCCCACTGCTATTTCACAAATTGAGACACTTGGGAATTTAAACCTATTACCCCTTATCCTTGGCTGGGAAACAGGATGAACAAAAAATGAAGGTGCTGACAGTTCTGTTTTTAGACAAGTGCCAGAGTGAATTCGAAGTCAGGAAAAGAATCAAAAGAATGTAAGCAATGTGACATTCCGCACCATTTGGGCCTGTGAGGAGAGGGCTTCTCCTTCTCTCCTGAGGAAGGAGAAGCCTTTGCTTCCAACACCATTCTGCCAAGACTAGATGCCTTTCCATGTATCCCCCTCTCTGCAGAGCAGCTGTGCAGGGAAAGCACCATCCTCTCCCATGATTCTCATGTGTTTTGACTGATGCTTGTGGAATAGTTTAAACTCATTAAGGCTTTCAAAAGTGGGCCAAAAATATCTTGGACAAAAATGTCAGGCTTCAAAAAACGATCATGTCCAATGTCTCAATTTCAGCTCAATGTTTAAATTGGATGTTCAACTGCAATGTTTAAAGCAGATGAATAAAGCAAACCTGTAATTTGTACTAATGTATATTCATGTTTGGCCACCATAATAATGCCCACTACTGCTAGATCACCAATCAATATAGGTTGCAACAGAAGCATGTAGAAGGAACTACAAAGCAATGGAACTTAAAAAAAAAACAATAATCAGCATGCTGTAGTTTATCATATGAATGAAAAATGTCCTTCAAGATCACCGTGGGACTGCCCACTTATTCTAACAGTGTTCCATTCAGCGAAACACACAGATGGTTTGGGAAGCACGTAAGAAAGGGACTAATGCAATGCTGGGAAGTCCAAACCCTGTTCTGTCACTAACTAGCTGTGTGACCTTGAAAAATTTACTTAACCTCCCTGATCTTCCATGTCTTCACTGGTAAAGTGTGGATATTAATTCCATTGATGTCTGAGTGAAATATGTTTGTATGCAAAAAATTTAATATCTTTGACATCTAGAAATTAATAAATGGTGGCTATAAAAATTATTATCATCATTAATGATTATAGTAATGAATCAAGATCAGTCCTGTCAATGCTATGAAATCTTGAGCAAGTGCCTAAACCTCTTTGATTCTCAGCTCATTCATTTAACATTGGGTACAGAGTACTTCAGAGGGTTATTGGGGAGATAAGTGTGAACATATGAAAAACATCTAGTATGGTCTCAGGAACACATGGTATTCAATAGACACAGCTTCCTTTTAGTGACACCTTATATAGGAATATAAAGTTATTTAATCTGCAAATGGGAGAGAAGCCAGAATAAAGTATGAAATCTAGTTTCACCTAGAAACTACTTATTTCTCCATTTAAAATCCTATTATAATCTGTTCAAAACATGAAATAAAAATTAAGTCCTAGTATAGATTAAATTTGTAATTGGAAACACCATAGATATTAAAAACACATTCGTGTTATATTTACAATGCAAGTTAAATAAAATGCCTGCAAGTAGTGAGATATTAGAACACAGAAGCTATTGAAATAAAAGTTAAAATCATGAGAGTCTGTAAAACTGTATATTCACATCATTACATTTATTTATTCCTTTTTTATTTCTGCAGTGAGGCTTTAAAAGATGTCCACCCCCTCCTCCCAAAAATGCAAAATGCGGAATCCAAGCTTTCAGTCAGAAAGCAGAAATAATCAGGAATCTAAAAAGAGTAAGGATAAAGATTGAGAATAAAGTATCCAACAGCACCTATAAATCAGTGCAAATTTAAATGATAGGTCTTAAAATTTTTATTCTTGTGTATCTAGGTATACGTAAATGCCACAAAATGTTTTAATGTAGATGAAAATTTTATTTGATTATTTTAGGACGTCTTTGAGAATACTAGTTTCTCAGTTAACTGAGTTAACTCTTAGTCACTAAGCCTGCCTGTTTGGGTAATTTGGCAGCTAGATTAAATTATGGAGTACACCAGGGAGGAATAGCCTCTTGGTTATTGGGCTTCTAAATTCAAACACAAACATTGGTTGACTCCAACACAGAGGATTAAGTATCAGCATCACGTGCAGGGCTTTTCAAACTACACACAGACACACACGCACACCCAGCCCCACCCATCAGAGAGTCTGCCCACCTCTTTAGACGTGATGAGGTTTTCCCTGGGAAGAAGTGTGTGTGCCTTGGAAGAAAACACACACACTCACACACATTCACACGCAGGGGATTCTGACACACTCCCTCTTCCCACCGCTGAGACCGCCTGCTAAAAACTGATGGCACATGTCACAATTATTTTTTGTATTTTTCCAGAGAGTCAACATGTGTGCTGTAATCGGAACAGACTCACTGCAGAAAAGGCTGCAGAGAGATGCGGTTGAAATGATGATAACTGGCTGAGTCAGGCGAACGCTCTGTCCTTCCCTCCGCAGAAAAAGCCCAAAACAAGTATTTCATGTTTTTAGCCAAAGGCATCTGCGAAGCATGTGTTTGACCAAAAGTTGGTCATTTGAAGAAATACATGAGCAAGTTAGAAGTATAATTTATAGCACGCTTCTCCCTACACATGGATCTGCGCTGTGGTTTCCCGGCCCTACCCCAAGTTTATAGTCCCTATGATACCAGAGGCAGTTTTAAGAGGCCGTTAAACCCAAATGCAGAAGAAAAGGTTTGAATTTCTTTTATATCAACTATTTCAATATGTATTTTCAAGTATTAGGGTCTACAAGCAATTTTCATGCTTAAACCTTTTCTTTCAGCTTTGATGTGCAATCTGCCAGCAGACTCTTGATTTGCTTTATAATGTCGCCCTTTTGCTGTCACTTTATTGTCTCACTGCTGTCTGCTCATTTCTGCCTTAATTTATTCTTGGGTGCCTATATGGCTGCATTAGGAAATGATGCCACTCATTTGTACTTGTTGGCTTTCTGTAATAATGAATTTAAGTGAAATGTAGCAAATGAGAAACAGCCTGCCAAATGATGCTGTGAATTAGAAAGACTGGAAAGAAATGTTGATAGTGTCCAAGTACTGAAAACAGTTTTATTGCTATTTTTTAAAAAATCATTTACTTAGTGAATAGCTACAGTCCACTACTCCACATGGATCCATGGCTAAGACTGAGGCAAAGTCAGTCCATTCAGTGTCTCACACGCTCTCCTCTGGGGCACCTTCTTGTGCACTCCCTACTGAGTTCCTGTTCTCACCTGACTGTATCAGTAGGAGTGAAGATTCTGGAGGAGAAAAATGGACCCACTTTGGAAGATTATTGCACTGAGCACAATTCTGCTTTTATGATTAACCTGGTACCTTAATGAAAACCTATTGCTCAACATTTTAATAACAGGTTTGACCACTGGTTTAAGAAGAATTAAAGTGGCAGTGTCTCTGGAACATCAAAATAGCTGGTTGAAGAGATCCAACTTCTAGCCATAGTTAACTGCTAGCCAGCCATTCCTTTAAGCTCTTAATTTTTTTATTGTTCAATTACAATTGGCATACAATATTATATTAGTTGAAGGTGCACAGCACAGTGATTAGACAGTTATATAACTTACAAAGCGATCCCTCCAATAAGTCTAGTACCTCACCTAACACCATACGTAGTTATTACAATATTATTGACCATGTTCCTTAAGCTGTACTTTACATCCCTGTGACTGGTTTGTAACTGCCAATTTGTACACAATCTCTTCACCTTTCCCACCCAATTCCCTAAGCCCCCTTCCAACTGGCACCCTTCAGTTTGTTCTCTGTATCTATGAGTTTGTTTGTTTTGATTATTCATCTATTTTGGTTTTTACATTCCACATATAAGTGAAATTATAAGGTATTTGTCTTTCTCTGTATGACTTATTTCATTTGGCATAATACCCTCTAAGTCCACACATGTTGTTGCAAATGGCAAAGTTTCACTCTGTTTTATGGCTGAGTAATATTCCACTGTATACAGGGTTCAGCACAAATAATACTCTTTTTTTATTACAAAATCTTTTATTACAAAATCATAAACATGTGATTCTGTAACATAGCAATATCACAGTCAAACACACCATGTGATTTTTAGGTGAAATGTTCACAGTAAAACTATACACCCATATTATTGCCCTACCAACCACACTTAAGCGGGCCTTACTTCTGCTGGACCCTGTATATGTACCACATCCTCTTTAGCCCATCGTCTATTACTGGGCACTCTAGCTGCTTCCATGTCTCTGATATTGTATATGAAATGTCATTTTGGTCTCTTCTTATACCTTTGTTTTAAAGCCTATTTTGTCTGATATAAGTATTGCTACCACAGCTTTTTTTTCTCATTTCAATCTGCATGAAGTGTCTTTGTCCACCCCTTCACTTTCAGTCTGTGTGTATACCTTTTGGTCTAAAGTGGGTCTTTTGTAGGTAGCAAATACATTGGTCTTCTTTTCTTCTCCAGTCAGCCACCCTATGTCTTGTGATTGGAGCATTTAATCCATTTACATTTAATGTAATTATTTGGGTATAAGGGGTTAAATGGTAATGGGAAAATATACAATAAAAATTTTTAAAAGATGAAACAAAAATATAGAAAAATAATCATAGATAAGTACCAAAAAGTAATTATTGATAAAATATTGCCATTTATTATTCATACTTTTATCTGTTTTTCTTTCTTCTTCTTAAAAATCCCCCTTTGAATATTTTTGTAATACTGGCTTGGTGGTGATGAACTCCTTAAGCTTTTGCTTGTCTGGGATAAGCTCTTAATTTGCATGAATTTTCAGTGTGCTGTCCACCTATTGCTATAAAAATTATTTTAACAAGGTTTGTAGAAATAATTTTTAATTATTGGTAATCTCAGTTGCTTCTTGGCTAAAAACTGCCAACGAAATTTTCAACCTTGCAGAAGGTAAAAGTTGTAATTTCTTATCTGGAAGATGAGTCAGATGGATTAACAAAAACAACCAGTAAGTACAGAATGTGTCACACCTCAAAGACACTTCGGGCACTCAAACAATCTCTTCACATCCACGAATTTTCAAAGCAATGTGAATTTCTCAAAAAATTCAACAGCAATTTAAATGGAGCATTGAATGTGCTTCACACATGTACTTGAACTTTTTAATGAACCATCTGCTGTTTGTAGCAAAGGTGCCAAAGTTCTGCTAGAACTTCAGGCAAGAAAAAACTGATCAGACTGGAGCTATAAATACAAACTTTCTCAGAGCTTAGCTAGTCCCCTCACCAAACTGTCTCCCCTGGGATAGGACTACACCTGAACACTAGTCAGAGGACAAATAATGCATTGAATTTTAAGGCTTTTCTACAATGCTTTACACTTGCAAAGCCTGCTGCAAAGTTTTCACATTTAGAACATTAACTTATTGGTACAATAAACCTTTTAGTGTGGGCAGATATTCAAGGGTGTGATTCAAATATAGAAAGTGATAAACTCAGTTCTGCCTTTTTCGACCACCCAACACAGGCGTACACTCTGAAGAATCCTGGAGGGTGGAAAGCCTCTCCTCAGTGCTGCCCCTAATTCTCCGAGGCGGGTGTGCCTATGATACCAGTCCTTCCTGGCAGCAAAATGGCAAGTGAAAATGGTAAAAAAGCCTCCAAATAAATGTACTTTCAGAAAGGATGGTTAAGGAAGGTGTCATGCACAATGATTTTACTTTTTAGTGTTGTTATTTATGCTTTTTGGAGTCTCTCCTGATTGTGAAGTAGTTATAGGCTCTTTGTGGAAAATATAAGGCAAGTATTTTTTTAACCTCATGCACTTTAACAAAATAACAGCTTTAGGTGCATTTTAAAACTCTCCATATCATGTACATGTTTAAGAATTGGCCAAAAATGAAGCTCCTGTGGGACTCCCATGCAAAGCATTGACCAACATAAATGTGAAGCTTCTTGTGTCCTCACCTTACAATTTCTCAGAACTGCGAATTCTAGCAGAAATATTGGGTTGGCCAAAAACTTCATTTGTTTTTTTTCCATACAATGGATCTAGTAGCACTTAGTTGTTTTTAACTTCATTCAGAACAATTTTGTTAGATTGTATTGCGACAGCCGTCATTGATGTGCACTTTTTAAAAACTTAACAAAATTGGTGAAATTTTTGTGTTGCCATTTAAATATTAAAGATGGAAGAAAATAAGCAACATTTTTGGCCTGTTGTGCTTTATTATTTCAAGAAAGGCAAAAACACAACTGAAATGGAAAAACAGTTTGTATACTATATGGAGAAGATGTTGTGACTGATCAAATCTGTCAAAAGTGATGTTTGAAGTTTCATGCTGCAGATTTCTCACTGGAATACACTCTATGGTCGGGTAAACCAGTTAAAGTTGACAATAGTCAAATCGAGGCATTAATTGGAAACAATGTTATCCCACACAAGAGATAGCTAACATACGCAAAATATCCAAATCAACAAAGTTATTGGTGAAAATGAAAAAATGTCTTTTATTTTCTGGAAAAAAAAACATACAGACTTTTTGGCCAACCCAGTAATTATCTTAAAATCATTAAGTAGAATGCCCAGTAAATGTTAGATAAGAAAAAAAAACACAAAAAAGAAAACCATTCCATGTGCTCTAGCAACAGCTGCATGACCACTGCCCATGGCACGTTCTCATGGCCCATGGTTGTCCGGGGTGGCTAGAAATCGGTGATTATGAGAAGAAGAACTTAAGTATGAAGTTAGTGTTCGATACTGTCCCTTGGTCCCTCTCCTACTTTAACAAATATCTGCATGAGGGAACTAGGGGACAGGAGAGGGAAGAGGTGCTACTTGGTTATATTATCTGATATCCTAACTGTCAAAGAAGAGATCTTCCATCTAAAACAAAATCTGAAAGCTCTGTAAAAATTTCAACATCAAATGAAGACTCCCCTCATAAACCAACTTCCCTTCTTCAGCACTTCTTTATCACTAATTTTCAGTGATGTACAGGAGATCTTGCTTCGAATAATAAAACTGCCCATGTTACAAGTTGAGTTTTACATAATATTCCATATGGTGTATTCATAATAAATTTCCACTGGGAATACAATCATAAACCACTATTTTCTGCTATAAAAACCCATTAAAGCACAGACATGCACAAACAAGGTAATCTGCAATAAATTTGGAGATGTTAAAATACTACAAATGTAAATGCATTCAGCCCCATTGCGATGCATGTAATTTCCATAGCTTTATTAGAAATCTTGCCTTTGCAGTGCTCTGGCGATAAGCTATAAATATAGGAGGAATGAGTCAGCGTGCAAATCCCTTCTGTGAAGAAACAATTTGAAAGGTTTTATAGCCCAAAGCTGTTTATTATTTTGTAAGAATAGTAATACAAGTTTGTGTTTGGGACCTGCTGAGAGGGGAATTCTCAAAACAGTCTGTTTATAACAGCAAGGAAAAAAATCTCAGCAAATTTTAAAAAAACAATCAACATTTGATTTATGTAAAGTCATGGAAATAGTATTTCTCAAATTCAGCATTTAACTGATGGACTTTTTTCTGCACACAGTAGGGTCATCCAAGAGATGACCAGTGCATCCCACTGAGGAGAGCAGTGGGAGCCTGGCGAATTCAAATCCTGGAGGCAGGTGAGTGAATGTCTCTGCAGGGCAGAGGAGAGGAGGTTACAAAGGTGAGGAGTGAGAGGGGACTAAGGAGAAAACTGTCAGAAGTGAGTAGAGTAGGGTGCGCCTGAGGAAGAGATATGGGAAAAGCAGGAGACCCCAGGGGTACAAAGAACCTGAGGCCAGCACGCAGGCTGCGAAGGAGAGTTGTAAGGAGAAGGGTCTCAAATGTGGAAGAAAACTCAGGGAGGGTGAGTGGGTCAAGAGCAGGGGGCAGCTGGGTTTGGGAGTCAAAAGCTCACTAGAAACTTCTGAGGACTAGCTTCAGGACCTGGTGGGAAGCAAGAGGAGGGAGTGGATGGTGATGGTGTGGAAATTACAGGCATAGGCAACTTAAAAAAGGAGGGGGGACCTGTTAGCTTGGGTACAAATGGGGTGAGGAAGGGTCTCTTGGGACAGAAAGTGTCTGGAGAGGTTTATGGCCAGTGAAATGGGCAAAACCAAAGATACAGGAGACAATGTTATTCCTCAGATGATGAAGTTCAGGCAAGATATCAAGGAAGCAGGTTCAAAGACATGGGTGGAGGGTTTTGTTTAAACAAGAAGTGGAGCATCTAGGCAGAAAGAAAGAGCAGGATTGGTAAAGATAAAAAAATTTCCAGAGAGTATAAGGGAAGAAGTTGGTGTAACTGAGGTCCAAAGACCTTCAATTGCTTTAGAAAACCAAGAAGCCAGCTCAGCTCCTGACTTTCTTAAATGTATGAGCTCATTTTAAAAACATATTATCATTTCTTTGTGAGCATGCATAGGGTCTTGTGTGTATGTTGTGAGGGAGCCAAAGACTATAAAAGGTCCCAAACGACCTAAACACATGTGCGTGAAGTCTAGCATACACGTGCCCATAGATAAACACACAGCAGAAATGTAAGCCATTCCAAAAGTAGGCATCATTTCTTAGTACATTGCTCACAGTACTGACCTATGACTTTTTCTCAACATCTCCTTTCCCTTTCAGAAGCTCCTCCTACAAGCCCTGATCATCTCCAGTGGAGTGAAGCTGAGCACCCCCCGTACTGTCCAGAATGCATGTGCGAGCCTAGGTGGGAGTGCCCGTTACTGCAACCGGGGCACATTGGCATGGGTATTGGAATGGCACGTCTAGCTAATGTAAATTATGGAATGCCAGAAACTTTAAAAGAACTTGATGACGGTAAAAAAGGAGGGGGCAGACAAGTTTATTTCCTGAAGCAATGAATGGGTGCTCCTGCTTGTCTGATTAAGGGAAGAAAGGAGATACGTGTCAGCATGGTCAGAAGGATATAGGGGAATACAATTTTGGGATTCTGACAAAAAAATGAGGAAGTCACTCTTTATAGTAACAGGAAATTGGAGGTGGTTGTAAGGTAATATAAGACAATACCAAAAAGAAGAAAAAAATTTTAAAGGAAGAAAAAATGTAATAAGGAGAAAATAAAGTAGTGATATGGGTAGGCATAGAATATTATTTAGAGAAGGGAAAATCAAAAGTAGGAGCGAAAAGGTAACCAGAACTCACTGAGCTATTTTGAGAGTGAACACCAAGTGAAAAATATCAAGTATAAGATTATTCGTATTTGACATTTTTATACAGCAGCAACTTATAAAAACATCAAACACTGACATAATCCTTCCTCTAGCATTTTAACACATCATTATATTGTTAACAATGTCAAATGGCTGTAGCCATTCAGGTGGCTTTTAAATAGATTATTTTTATCATAAAAATGTCATTTTTAGGGTAATCTGCATTCTCGCATTTTTATGTTCAGCTATGGTCTTAAAATGTCAAGTATCAGAGATATCTGTATCTGCAATTCATGGAGGCTTACTACAGATCATGAGAATATCAGTATAAAATAAACCTTAATCTATATGGCTGTTGTGCTCAATTTACTTTTTTCTATAATTTTTCTCCTTTTAAGAATAATTACAAAGTACATATATTAAGTAAAGATGAAATCATAGGTTAAGGCCATAATAGGCAGGAAATTTGTACTGAAGCCTGCCTTGGCCTGCATGGAAAGCATCTTATAACATGTTCCATCACTCAAGCTCACATTCCCATAGGCATGATTATATATGCAATATTTGGCCCACCTGCTCAGTTAGCAATGATGGTAACAATGTATCACTTTACTTCCAAGGGCTAGCATGTGCCAAATGTCCAACCAGATTTCTTTGACTGTTCCTCTTAAATGTGAGAAAAACAAAGCAATTAAATAAAGTACCAAAGATCTTACAAATGAGCCACAAAGGGGGAATTAGAGCTCAACTGAGTCAACAATTTAGTGCAGAGATTGGCAAACTTTTCTTATAAAAGGCCAAATAGTCATTATTTTAGGCCAGCAGGCCATATGGTATCTGTCACAACTACTCAACTCTGACACTATGGTGCAAAAGCCAACAGAGATCATGCATAAACAAATGGTTGTGGCCGTGTACCAATAAAACTTTATTTACAAAAACAGGAACTGAGCTGGATTTGGCCCTCGGTCCTTAGTTTGCCAACCCCTGATCTAGGGGATCAACTCACACAATCTATCCAAGATTGAAGCTCAAACCTCAACAAACTCTAATTTCATCTAGATTGAATAATAATATCTAACATTAGTGAGATCTTACCAGATCCCAAACACCATGGCACTTTATACAACTTATTTCATTTTTATCCGATACAGTAACACTGTTATTATCTATATTTTACAGATAAGAAAACTCAAGTTCAGAGAGAGAGAGATATGAATTACAGAAAGTGACTCAGTTTAAAGTAAAGGAGACAGAATTTGAAAGTTGGCAGCTGGATCAAAGCTTCAGATCTTCACCACTACCTGATGTTGGATGCATGTGACTTATGGATGCTGAGGAAACATGAAGCCATAGAAGAACACAGGTATTTTGCAGAAAAGGGATTATAGGGTGATCTGAACTCTTAAAACTTAGGGAACACTCCTAGTGGCTAGCCACACTGAGTTGGTCCCATTCTGGTCTATCTAATTCTGAGTGTGCTGCTGCAAACCCACCATCACCACACTGAAGACTGAGACCAACACACTGAATTCTCTAGTCAGCTGACATCCAGGCCACTAGATGCTCTCAGCTATCACTGGGGAAAGCCCTGGACTAGAACAGCCAGGAGAAACATGGTAGATGAGTTTAAATCACAAGCAAAACCAGGAAAGAATCCACCCCGTGTGCCCATCTGTAAGAAGGCTTGCACCCTGCATCTCTCCACTTCCTCTTGCATCACTCCACAGCCCCACTGGGGATGAACACAAAACAACATTCAACCCAGATGGGAACCAAGTCTGAAAAAGCAAACCACATCAAAGCATTATGCAAATATGATTTTTTGTTGTTGTTGTTCAACTGAGGACACTAGCGAAGATAATAAGAGTACCCCAAATCTTCAGTGATATCCTTCATTATGAGGAATTTCAGGCAGACTATTTATAATAATAAATAAAGTAAAGGGGAATCTCAGGCAACATTTAGCTCCAGAGGCCCTGAACTTATAAGATCTGTCCTCAACCCTTTCCATCCAGAAGCATCTACTCATGGAGACTTGTCTGCCTGTGGTCACGTCACATCAAGACAATTCTTGATTTACGGTCACAGGAGAAGGAGTCTAGGCTCCATACCTCCTGCATCCTTTCCCAACACTGCACAGCGGATGCTCTTTGCCCACCTGCCCCAGCAACACCCCTCAACGCTAGGCAAAACATCAAAGTGAGGTCTATTTTTTTCAACTAGATTTAACTATTCTTTCAAATATTGAGTCAAACCTCTAGTCTAAACAAAGTTGCTAGGAACTGATCAGGAATAACCGAGAACAAAGATGGTCTCCACTTATAAGAGACAGAATTAAAACTCTTTATCATCTCTCTTTAAAGCAGATGTGGGTGCTGTTTACCAACACATATTCACACATACACACGACCTTTTCTAGTTTCTTTGTTGAGGAAGAAAATGTCTGATTTACATGTACAGCCCACAAATTATAGCCAGCCCAGACAAGGAAGCAGATGAAGGTTGTGATTGATATCCCAAAATTTCCGTCCTGATTTCCCTATCCTCAGAATTAGCCACTCTATAAATCAAACCGACACACGAACAGTGGATGTCAAAACCAATAGGTCACATCTGTGAAAAACATCAGAAACATAGAAAGCTGTATTCTTCTGTTTTTCTCTGAACAAAACACCACTCCCTCCACTCTCCCCACCACCACTTCCACCATTATACTTTAAAATATCCTATCTCTTTTCAGAAAATATCACTTCCCTATGTGTATTGGTATAAATAATGGCCTTTTTTTCTTTTCACTTGGTTGTGTGAAATACTAGAAATTGTATTTTTTATTAGGATGGCAGAGGGAAGGAGGGGTTGGGGCTAGGTGAAGTTGGACCAAGTAGGGGGAAGTGGGGATACTTGCGATAGCATCAACAATAAAAGTAAAGAAAAAATGCCAGGAATTGGCACCATTATCCACAGTAAACCTGAATGAAACCTTGACTGTTTCTGGGTAAATAGTTACTATGGAGACACACATAGGTATCTTGTTAACCAGAAACCTAATAGAGATGCAAATCCCTCATTGCTTAAGACCATTTCTGTTTCTGCTGATCTGGGTTCATATATTTCAGAATTAAAGACACAGACTACAAATCCAGGAGCTGTGAAAGTTGCCTCCTACTCAACCACATCACTTTAGAAGAATCTCTTGTGACACTTGGGCCTTGGGTCTTCTCTCTCCAGGAAGCTCCAGGTAAAAATACTTCTAATGTGTCCCTTGTATGGGGGCACGATGGTGATCTATCATCCCTGGAACATGTGTTCTGAGCTCTTTTCCACATGTAATGATGAATTTACAATTATAAACTGTTTAGAGTTGAAAAAAACTTCAGAGACCATCTCAACCCAATTCTTACAGCTAAAAAAAGTCTGAGTAGTGAAGAGAGTAAGAAACCTCTTTGAAGACCTTGTAGAAAAGCCTGCTCCATCTCCTGATGCCCAGCCCCATTCTTCTCCTCTTTTTGGCTCCATTTTCAACCGAGTCATCTGTTTGCCCATGAGGTCTATTTGGTGACTCTTTGGTGGTATGCACTTGCCGAGTGACCGGTGGAAACAGGAGGGCAGCCTGGCTACTGAAACTCACTTCAGTCTTCCTGAAACTGTAGTCCCTGCAGGGCTGATCCATAGCTCACTTCACACTGAACCAAATGACTAGCATGTCGTACATAGTATGAACTCAATTAAATTTTTTTCAGTGAATGAAATAAGCTAATCATCCCAAATGTTGGAGCCACATAGTCTATTTTGTGGTTATGAAGAGGCACATGTGTTGCAGTGTAGCACATTGTAGAAATAAATACACCTTTCTCCAAATTGGGAGGCTGTGAGCTATCACCAATAGGACTATGGTGGCCTTCATACTCTTTCATTCATAGCTAAAGGTTCATATGTTATGGGAGAATTTAACAACATGCCTGTTGAGTGGAATTGAAATTTGGAATCAAAGACATTAGTGAACATTTAAGACCACACTCTTATTTTATATATTTGGGAATCAGAAACTCAGAACTGATAGAATTTGATGAAGTTTCCCATGACCTCAGGTCCTATTGTCTCTACCACTCCAGGCTTCTCCGCACGTGCTGGAGAACTTTTGTCCATGAAGCTTCACCTCTATAGCGTGGAGCCAGTGTCAAGTATTCAGTGCTCTACATGTAGCCCTTCATACATCTACTGGCTAATTAAGGTTGGAAATTCAATCACTTTAGTTGGCCCTACACCATTAGTAGATATTAACCACAAGATTTCACTCTTTTTGCATGTTATGTGGCTCAACTAAATGTAACTGAAGTTTCCTTCCATCTGACTTGGACAGGCAACCTGATTCAACTAGCTTTGGCTGATTTCTCCAGGTAGGCTGAATTTTGACTTTCTCATTTTCCCTGTTCTTATACTTTCTGAGGACTCTACAAGTGGCACCTGCTCTGTGGGCTATAAGAACACCAGTCCACGATCACTAGGCTTGTCATCTTAAGTGTGTCGGTCAGACTAGCTGTTCTCTCCACAACTTTTACACCCCACCCTGCTGCTCACAAATATCTGTGGATAAATTGAGCCTTGTGCTCAGCAGCCCAGGGGAATTGGAATCCTTGTCTTGTCCTCTTGGTTAACAGCTGAGAAACAAGAACTGTTTGTTGTGGGAACATCAAGAAGGCATATAAGGGAAGACATCCTCCATTCCAGCCTCTCTCTTTATTGTAAGCAAGGGTCAAAGCCAAACCCAAGAAACCGCAGGCCTCCCCATCCTTCCTAAAGCAGCCTCCCAACCACAGCTGGTATGTGTAAATTGTACCTCCTCTGAAGGGATGAAGGGATTTACCTGTGTGTCCACTGCACATCCAGGGAAGTCTTCCTCTGCAAGTGCTTCAGATGCCCCTCAAACGTCCTTGGGCAGTCTTCCTGCCTTCCTGGAAGGCTTCCACCATTGACTCTACTTGATCTTAGTCCTCCATCTGAAAAGACCTTCCTTTTTGACCACATATAACTGCTGCCCAGTCAGATTGCTCCAATTGACCTGGCAACTCATAGAATGATATGTTGAATCCAGATTGATCTACTTGGCAGCTGGCTCTCTTGACTTAAAGAAAGAAGTAGAAAAAAATTTTAAATAAATGTGGTCAAGCATTAAGGAACAGCATCCTCCTGTTTGATGTCAACAGTGTGGAGGGGTCAGCAGTCTGGACTGCAGTGCTAACTCAGTTAGGTAGTAATTAATACACAACAGTAATACTAAACAGGATGATGATGATGACAGGTGGCTTCACTTAATGGGCATGTATTTATTTTACTTTTAATTATATTTTATTGATTATGCTATTACAGTTGTCCCAAGTTTTCCCCCTTTACCTCCCTTCAACCCCCACTGCCTCGGGCAATCCTCATACCATTTTTCACATCCATGGGTCATGTGTATAATTTCTTTGGCTACTCCATTTCCTACACTGTACTTTACATCCTCATGGCTATTCTGGAACTACCTATTTGTACTTCTTTTTTTAAAAAATATATTTTATTGATTATGCTATTATAGTTGTCCCATTTTTCCCCTTTATTCACCTCTGCCCTGCACACCCTCTCCCACCCACATTCCCTACCTTTAGTTCATGTCCATGGGTCATACATATAAGTTCTTTGGCTTCTACATTTCCTATACTATTCTTAACCTCCCCCTGTCTGTTTTCTACCTACCATTTATGCTACTTATTCTCTGTACGTTTTCCCTCTCTCTTCCTCCCACTCCTCCACTGATAACCCTCCATGTGATCTCCATTTCTGTGATTCTGTTCCTGTTCTAGTTGTTTGCTTAGTTTGATTTTGTTTTTGTTTTAGGTTTGGTTGTTAATAACTGTGAGTTTATTGTCATTTTACTGTTCATAATTTTTATTTTCTTTTTCTTAGATAAGTCCCTTTAACATTTCATATAATAAGGGCTTGGTGACCATGAATTCCTTTAACTTGACCTTATCTGGGAAGCACTTTATCTGCCCTTCCATTCTAAATGATAGCTTTGCTGGATAGAGTCATCTTGGATGGAGGTCCTTGCCTTTCATGACTTTGAATACTTCCTTCCAGCCCCTTCTTGTCTGCAAGGTCTCTTTTGGGAAATCAGCTGACAGTCTTATGGGTACTCCTTTGTAGGTAACTGTCTCCTTTTCTCTTTCTGCTTCTAAGATTATCTCTATCTTTAATTTTGGGTAATGTAATTATGATGTGCCTTGGTGTGTTCCTCCTTGGGGCCAACTTCTTTGGGTCTCTCTGAGCTTCCTGGACTTCCTGGAAGTTTATTTCCTTTGCCAGATTGGGGAAGTTTTCCTTTATGTTTTCAATTTCTTGGTCTTCCTCTTCTCCTTCTGGCACCCCTATGATTCGGATGTTGGAACATTTAAAGATGTCCTGGAGGTTCCTAAGCCTCTCCTCATTTTTTTAAAATTCTTGTTTCTTCATTCTGTTCTGGTTGACTGTTTATTTCTTCCTTCTGCTCAAAACCATTGATTTGAGCCCTGGTTTCCTTCCCATCACTGTTGACTCCCTGTACCTTTTCCTTTATTTCACTTTTCATAGCCTTCATTTTATCCTCTAATTTGCAAACATATTCAACCAATTCTGTGAGCATCCTGATTACCAGTGTTTTGAACTGTGCATCTGATAGGTTGGCTATCTCTTTGTCGCTAATGTATTTTTTCTGGAGCTTTGATCTGTTCCTCCATTTGGGCCAGTTTTGTGTGTGTGTCAGAATGCCTGTTACGTAGTAAAGGGCAGAGCCTTAGGTGTTCACCAGAGTGGGGCAATCATGTCACTGCAATGCAACGCTGTATGTGGGGGAGGGGTCCAAAAGGGAACAGTGCTACTGGCTCCTCTGTCTTCTGGTTTTCAGTCACTTCCCCTGCTACCCACAATCTAATTGGGCCCTTCTGGTGCTGATTCCTGTGTGGGTGGACTTGTGTACCTTCTAGGACCCTGTGGGTCTCCCCAATGAACTCTCCTGTGAGGCTGGGAGTTTCTCTAGCTGCTGCCTCAACCCCCACAGGTGTTTTCAGTCAGAGGCTTTGAGGTTTTATTTCCCAGCGCTGGAGTCCTGAGTTGTGTGATCTGTCTCACTCCCCAGTTGTTCCTCCCAGTTTATGTGCACGCGAATATGGGACCACCCGGCTGGCCACTGTCTCGCCTGTCCACCAGCTGTGGCCTTGCTGTGAGTCCTCTCCTCCCAGTTGCCTGTCTCCACCCCTCCTTCCTGTCTGGATGAATGTTTCTTCTTGAACTCTTTGGTTGTCAGACTTCCATACAGTTCAATTTTCTGTCATTTCTGATTGTTTCTTTGTTTTTGAATTTGCTGTTGTCCTTCTTTCGATTGTGCAAGGAGGCACTGTGTGTCTACCTACACCCCCATCTTGGCCAGAAGCTAATGGGTATTTATTATATACCAGGCTTTGCATGTATAATCTCATTTAATAATTTTTTCAGTGTAAGCAAATTGGTTGGTCTACTTTCTCCTCCTAAGCCTTTCAGATCTGCTACACTGAGGTAACAGTTGCATCACAGGGTACTTGTGAAGACTGAATGAGATAATGGAGACAAATGCAATTATTAAACTCTAAAAGGATTTATAAATATTCCTTACTATCCTGATTGTAAGGGAATGTTCCTTCCCAGAATATTCAAATATGAAGTCCCCAAGCCACAGCTGAGTCCTGACCAAGTGTTGATGTCCCCTGGCAATGGACCCAAGGCACCCAAGCACCATCTTTGATCAACCAGCTTCATCTTTCACAGAATTTGACAGAAGATCCTAAACTAAGTGAATGCCAATACAAAGGGTGGAGTGGGTCTCGCCTACCCACTTCCAAAAAAGCAGTGGCATAGTTAAAATAATCTGCCTGCATTTTGACACATCCTCCCCCACCTAGATGTTTCTCTGAGAGCAGAAGGGGCTGGCAGCATTCACATAAGGCTTGCTCTTTCGGGAAGTTCCAGACTGTAGATGTTCCTGGAAACCTGCTCCCTCCCACAGGCCCCACAGGGGAGGAAAGGCATCAGAAAGGGGCTTCCAACCCCATGCCTCTCTCTGGGCTGCTTGCTCCAGAACTGAGTATTCTGGTAGGAACACGTGGGTTGTTTGTTCAAATATTTTCATGGTGTCCTTTCTGCTAGTTAGGGTTTTAAGTGTTTTCCCAATATTTATTTTAAAAAATAACCCCCTGCCCCTTCAAGAACTGAATGACACTTTCACATTCTCCAACTCCTTCTCCCAGCACTCACTTCCCAGGCAAGCGCCAAACTGAATGGCCCAGTTGGGCCCAAAGATACCCTCAGCGCTGCACTGTGTTCTCAAAGGGAGGGATGCTTTTCTCATCTCCTGTGCCTCCGCAACTTGGGGAGTATAGCTTTCCAATCTAAATGTCCTGTTACGTAAATATAGCCACTTTAAAGCAGCAAGCTCTATGTTCTGCCCTGTGGCCACAGCTGTAAAATGTGGGCACAGTCAGCTGGTCCCACCAGACGCTGGAGAAAACACCACACAGCAGGCTCTGTGACCACTATACTACTGACAAGGAGGAGTAAGACCTTAGAGGTAAGAAAAAAAATAGGCTCTAGGTTTGAATTCCAGTTTCATGACTTATTAGTTGTGTGACTTCGGGCTGGCTCCTGAACCTCTCTGAGTCTGAATTAGCTAACCTATAAAATGGCAATAATGAGAGTACCTGCTTTATAAAGTGATCATGAGGAATAAAACAAGGAATGTAGAACTTATTTAGAACATTCAGTAAATATTGGTGCTGTCATACCCTCAGTATTAGTTTTCTGAAAACACAGTAACAAATTACCACACACTGGGTAACTAAAAGCAACAGAAATTTATTCTCTCACAGTTCTGGAGGGCAGAAGCCCAAAATCAAGATGACAGCAGGTTGGTTCCTGCTGGGGACTCTGAGGGAAAACCTGTTGCATGTCTTTCCTCTAGCTTCTGAGGGCTGTGGACGAGCCTTGGTGTTCCTTGGACTGCAGCTGCATCTCTCTGACCTTGCCCAGGTCCCCATGTGCCCTTCTCCCTGATGTGTTTGCTCTGTTCTTCCCTTGTAAGAACAGTTGTCAGTGGATCTAGGCTCATCCTCATCCAAAGTAATCTCATCTTAAGATCCTTAACTTTATATCTGCAAAGACCCTTTTTCCAAATCAGGTCACATCCACAGGTTCCAGGTAGACGTATCCTTTGGGCGGGCCACCATTCAGTCCACTGCACCCTCTCTCCAACTAAGAACGTCAGTTTAGGTCACACAAGCCTCAGATGTCCTCTGCCTGTGGGAAACAAAACACGGGTCAGGTTTTGTTCCACAAATTTCTTCACTATTCCTGTTCAGAGGCTCCTCTGATCGAACCCTTTAGAGCTATAGTAACACCTGTTTTCTTCCTGCCCTGTGCCCCACTGGTTTGCAGGTGGAATGTGAGGGTGAATGACTGAGAATGTACAATAGGGTTTCTGACAGAAGAAACAGAGATGGGCTAGCTTAACCCCTCATGCCCTTGATGAGACAACAGTGATCTGAGAAGTGACACCCCTCGTCCAGGTAGCGAAGGTAACACGATAGCAGAGCCATCATAGAGCCAGGCACCTGCCCAGGGCCCCACCTCTCTTTCCCGCTGACCTCCCCCATGTCACCCTCCCACCGGGCCCCACAGTTGTGAGGTCATCCCAGCATTCTACAAGTGCACATGAGGGAGGCTGTCATCTTTCACACCTTACTCTATGTCCCTCGTTAATTCAAAAGATCACACCAATCTTAATCTGGAAAAATTCAGATATAAATAGACAAAGTTTGACCTTCCAGGATGCCAGTTAAACTTTGATTTGCTTTTCTACATTATGGGCTCAAGGAGAAAGTTTAGGAAATGCTTCCCATCCTATATAAGAGCAAGAGCATCTTGTAACTTCAATTGAATCTTTGATCATACAAATAATTTCTTATATTCTAAAGATTCACCTGATACACCCATTGTTTGAAATTCAAATACTCCATTCTCTATAGTCAAGAGTAACCATAATAAGTAAGTTTCCAGGCTAAAGCCTACAAAAGAATATAATACAACAAAAAAAAGAAATCAGTATTAATATTAACAATGTAAGTAATTAAACAAAGAAAACTTAAGTTGAATTATAAAGTTAATTCTTTCCTTAATTTGCCCATAATTTCAGCTTGAGGAAAAATAGGTTTAAGAAAAAGAATATAAGGAGGTAGAAGGAAGCTTTCTGAAAAGCTGCCTATTTTAAAGGGCATTAAAGGTCAATTATATTTAATTCCATTATGAATTTATGGATTTTTCCCAAGTGGAGAAATATTGTATAGCTCTTATACGTTTTAAACAGCTTTCAGCTCACTGTTTTATTTGTGAGAGCAGTCAGAGGAATGGAGTGTGGTTTTATCAGGCAACCACACCAGATGAAGTATTGAACTGATAAATTAGCAGTTGGAAGTAGTCATGACTGGTCTCTCTCAAACCCTCCGCCCGCAGAGTGTGGCCAGGAGCATTAGCGTACCTGGGAGCTTCTCGCCTTGCCCCAGACCTACAGGAACCAGAGTCTGCATTTTAGCAAGATCCCCAGGGGGCTCCCAAGCACAGCACATCAGCGCCTAAGGAGCAGCGCTTCCCCTGCGGACCGCAGCGCCTTGACGAAGTAAACTAGTTAACCAAGGGAAGATGCTCATAAAGCATATACATTTGATTTTTAGTTCCAGCAATGCTGCAAACTGAGCTAAGGTCTTTCCTTTTACAAAACAAAGGCACTGGATAAATTACAATACTTAAAAAAAAGACAAAAGGGAGAATGTCCAATAACTGAAACACCACAGATGAACTCGTAGCATACGAATGAAGGCAGCAGAAGCCTGAGGGGTAACAGACTTGTTTGCAGGCCCTAACAGCAAGGGCTGTGACTGGCATCATAAAATCCCCATGAAAATCAGAGGTGATGCCTTGAGCCCATATGAAGTGTGATGCCAGAACCTAGACTCCTACATAAAGCCCACCCTCTTTGGGAAGAGGAATGAGAGACCTTCCCATGGGACCAGAAGACAATCAAAGAAGCATCAGTCTGTGCCACATGTGGATACAGAATCCAAACAAATACTACCCACATGGTGTTGGCATCTCAAACTGACAAAATACTGTGACAACTTATCCTGGGCAAGTGAAATCCTTGGGACACCCAGCCATAGAAAATATAAAACCTCTGTATATATACTCCCACTAACCAGAGTACATATGACTCACACCGACCAAAATTAATCCCCGCTGAAATTGAGCCCACAGGCAAAAATTAAAACCACATGAGAAAAGAACTCATTCCAAGGGTATCACAAACGGTGGATTAGAATGGCCCAGAACTCCAGGTAGCTGAACAATTCCAAAGAGTCTACAGTTTTATTGAAGCCTCAGAGCAATTTACTAGATAAGAAAACTGGGGCTAAAGAGTAATTTACATATGAGGGAAGAAAAGTTCAGAGAATCTAAGTGCTAATAAGAATTGAGGGCTTAAATCCAGTCCCCGTGCTTTCTCCACATCACATTATCTCTGTTCTTAATAAATATATGACTAACTCCTTTCTGCTATTTGGATCCATTCCTGGATTCATGTAAAACAGAAGAGAAAGAAGTGCCTTTCTTAGATTGGGAAGAGAGAACTGTTGTTCAGTGAATTTGACCTTAAGCAGTCTATTTTTTTACTCAAGAATTCTTACTGGGAAATAAAGACGGTGACCATGTAAGAATATTGAAGCCGTTGGACAAAATGGAAGTAATGGGTAAATATCCATCTGAATTTCCAGAATGTTCAGAAGACAGAGAGTTATATCTTGACATTTGTCCTTATTTTTCCAAGGCAGATGTCAGTTAATCACTGGGACATGAGCTTTCACTGCCGCACTATGATACTGTGATCATGGTATCCCTGAGAGGCTACTTTAAATAGCAGCTCTAGCCCACAGACCTTCATGCGGATTGCTAAGGAATCAGTGTATAGCTCAGCCACAGAAGCAAAGCCATAATTTCTCATCTCCTAGCCCTTCACTAAATTACAATTAAATTCCATCATTCAAAACTGCCTGCTCTTGAGCCAGATGCATATATCACAAGAAAGCATTAAAATCTGACCTTTTATATCCCAATAAGAAATGTCATGAGTCCATCACAGAATCATAACTCCCTCTCAAATTAGAGCTAAGAAAGATCTGAACTTCCAAAGGGAAGTAATCTGAAGACTTTTCTAGTAACCTGGTAAAAATCTAAAGTCTAAAGAAAAAACGGAGATGACTTTTGTGTTTCAGAGCAAAGTTAATAATGAATGAGTAAATAACAAGGTGTGGGAAAAAATCCTACCAACAACAAGTGGAGAAGGAGCACAGCGATCATACACCTCTGAGAAGGCTGAGATTACTGGAAATGGAAAATCAGTAACATTTCAGCGGAGGCCCTAAAACCCCAAACAATTATCCTTTGGCACCTTTGCTAAGATTTACATCTAGTGGCTTCATCAGGGTAGATACCTCAGAGACTCTGCTGAGTACTGCGGGGCTTGGTGACTTCAGAGCTTGCTCTTGGAATATTTATCATTCTAACTCAGTAAATGGCTAGTCCTTTGCCAGTGGGGAGAAAAGCAGGCAGCCTTATCCATCTTGGTGCTCTTCAAAGGTTTCGTTCCACAGCACACTGCGGAGCATCCATCTTCTCTCTGATGACCACCCCGAATGCCGAACGCCGAGAGTGGCAAGTAGGTATTTAGACCTTTGTAAAGAAGAGTCATTTAAATAAGAAAGAAAACAACCTAACTGAATAGTAAGGGGGAGATGGGGACAAGGAGCAACCAGAGAGAGAGAGAGAGATTCAAGAGCAATGGCAGCTCGGCTCTACCATCATTAGGGAGGGTGGGGGAGATGTGAGGCAATCCGCACGGGGCAGCATAGACTGAGGCTATACACAGGCACCTCCACCTCCATCCACACAGAAGCATTTTTGGTGCCCAAGGGAAGGCAATGACAAAGCATGATGGCTTTCCCGACATCCATTCACATCTTCATTCATAAATATTTATTGAGCTCCCACTGTGTATATATAAATGTCGGAGACATAAGCATAAGGAGGAGGAAAAGAAATAACATATGCAATAGGTAGAAAACACAGGTGAAAATAAAATGGCCTATTTCAGAAGAAGAAGGAAAGAAAATATGCTTACTGTAGGGCTATGTAGCATCATAAAGAAAATAATATTTGAGCTGGGCCTTAAACTGTTAAGATTTGGACATTCAGATACACTAGTGGGTAGTATTCTCTACCACAAACAAGAGGCCAAATGAAGAATCATCAGGCTAGCCATGCTTCTCGGCCTTCCCTGCATCTATGAGTCACCTGGAGAGAACTTTTTTTTAAATCAGTGCTAGCATCTGCCCCTAGATATTCTGACTCAATTAATCTAAGGTGAGACCTAGGAATGAGTAGTTTTGTTTTTATGAGCACTCCCAAAGTGATTCTAATGTGCAGCCAGCATTGCAAATCCTGATCCAAAACAGAGCAGACATGGAGACTGGTATTTACTTTTGGGAGTTTTGTACCAGGACTTCATAAGAATCCCAGCTCTCTGTGGGCCATGATGCAAGAATTGACACAGTTCCCCACAGACAAGATACAGGCAGAGAGACCAAAATAAAACATCAACTTCAACATAGTCATAGTCCCTGGGGAACTTCCATTTATCAGATGAAGAGGCAACAACATAGGAACTTTATGGATGGTGTTCACTGCTCTGGCGGACTCCCTGCCAGGAGAGCTCCACATTCCAGGAATGGGACACAAGGAATCATGAGTGGACAAGCCCACAGAATGTGCATAATTCTGCTTTTGGATCTGGGTTTGAGAACGGAATCAGGTACACCAGATGGGCTCACCTTTGTGATGGCCTCACCTTTGTGATGGCCTCTGACAATTTAATAAAGCAAGCATGGGCTTTCCTCAATGAGAAGACACCTTTCAAAGTTTGAACTTGAGAGGGTATGATGTTGCATACGTAGGTGGGCCACGTGTTTGCATCGGACAGCAGGAGTCTTCCAAATGTGAGGCTTGCGTTCATACCTAAAGAGTGAAAATGGATTTGCATAACTTTAGAGTAGCCTCCTACTATAAATAGAGTGCCTTGTGTTCTACTAATGTATTGCTGTACAGTTGTGTGCCAATTAATGACGGAGATATGTTTTGAGAGTATGTTGCTAGGTGATTTCATCATTGTGCAAACTACACATGTGCCCACTACACATATATGCATATGATAGAGCCTATTGCTCCTGGGCTACAAACCTATACAGCGTGTTACAAAACAAAACATGAGATTAGATCAAACAGCAAAGAAAATGATACAATCAAGAAACAAGTAAACACAAGATGTCTGAAGCTGCTGCCGATGTAATATTGCATACTGTTTACAGCAAACTTTTTTAATAGCTAGAAAGAGTATACTATAAAATAGTGATACAAAGTATAATATAGTAGACCTGGCCAGTGTGGCTCAGTTGATTGAAGCATCGTCCTGTACATGGGAAGGTCTCAGGTTGGATCCCCCTCACCCGTCAGGGCACATACCTAGGTCGTCAGCTCCATCCTCGGGCAGATACATACACCAGGCAACCATCAGTGTCGGATACATATGACAGGCAACCAATTAGTGTTTCTCCTCTTCTCTCTCTCTCTCTCTCTCTCTCCCTCTCTGTGTCTCTCCCTTCCCCTCTCTCTAGAACCAACAAATATATCCTCAGGTGAAGATTAACAAAATTTTTAAAGTATAGTATATTAAACACAGAAACCAGTAAAATGGTAGTTTATTATCATTATCAAGTACTGTGTACTGTACGTAATTGGACCAGCATCACCACAAACACGTGAGTTATGCCTTGCATTACTGGCTAGGACATTTCCTTGGCTACAATGTCACTAGGCAATAGAAATTTTTCAGCTCCATTATAATTATATGGGACCACTGTCGCACATGCAGTCACTGACTGAAATGTCATTATGTGGTACATGACTATATAACAAAAATGTTACATGCTCAAAAATGTAGTATCTTAAAACAATTGATTGTTCTCTCTCATAGCTCTGCCGCTGCCTAGATCAGCTTGTTGCTTCTGCCTGTGCTGTCTCTCACAGCTGGTCAGATAGTGGCTGGAGTCATCTGAAGTTCCACTGTGCTGGACATCACATGGCTGGTTAATACTGGTCACTGCCTGGGAGCTCAGCTTGGACAGCTGACTGGAATGCATACATGTAGCCTCGGTGTGTGCCCTGGTTTCCTCACAGTACGGTGGGTGGGGCTCTAAGAGAGAGTGAAAAGAAGCTGCCAGCTTCTCAGAGTCGGGGTAAATATCACTTCCACCATATTCTGTTGACCAAAGCAGTCACATAGCCTGGCCAGATTCAAGGAGAGGGGTTGCAGACCACGTGTCTCGAGACAGAAAAGTTAAAAATTTGTAGCTGTCTTTAATTTTCCACACCTTGTGAGCTTATTCTCAATACCATATTTGAGACTTAAACAGATATTTTTTCACCGTTCTTTGATGGCAATTCCCAATGCAAATTTAAAAAGCAATACCATATAGAATACAGATGCAATACAAACATAAAAAGTAATACCATTCTAGTCTTCACGGCAAGCTCATCACCTCTAAGTCTAAGTTGTTCTTTTCCAGCACTCAGGATAAGTTTGCACTAAACATCTCTCCTCTCTGCCTACTCCTGCTGGTGAGCAAGAGTATCTGTCGGCAAAGACAGGGTGAGAAGGACAACCAGTGGGCCAGGGCATAGACCGGGGCCACACACAAGGGTCACATCCATAGCCCGGGCCTTACAGCCACTGTAGAACTTTTCACAAATTGTGACTGTTGGGATTCTGCCAGTGTCAGCCCCACAGTCTACAATGATCCAGTGCCCAAGAGCTTCCGCATCCCTGAATGTTTGTGGGACTCAGAAATCAATATCTAATCACACTTAGCTGGAGCCCAATATTCTGTACGCTCAGCAGTTTACGCGTTTGGTCACTGGGTATATAAAAGTTAACATGGGAAGCAGATCATTTGTTGGAATGAGTTGCATTAAAAATATTACCACTGGGGTGCAAATCACCATTAATGTCATTTATCGAGTGCTCATTTTATGAGAGTCCCACTCTACCAGGAGTTTTAAGGTGATACAGGGGAAATAGAAGATACTTTTTTTGACTTCAGAAGCTAATGTTACTGGGTTTTTTTTTTCTCAGCCCTTCACTACGAACATAACAGCTAGATTACTTCTCAAAATTTCTGTCGGCTTTAAAGTCCTGTTCAGAATAACAGAAATATCAGCTATACCCGGTCTCCTGGTAGGCAATTGCTAGCCTCTCCTCAGAGCAGAGCATGCTGAGAAACCAACCAGGCCCTTGGCACGTCTTACAGACCCCAGGTATGGCCAAGTCTTTACTGTTCCTCCCCTGTCCCTAAACTGTATAATTTACATTGAATTCACAGTCAAATCCCTGATGTGACAACAGTGGCATCCAGTCCCTTTTTCACAGTCTGGCTCTCCTAACAGCCAACAAACAGATTTACGTAACACTTCCTAGGTACGTGATTCTCAAACAGGAAAATGCAGATCCCAACTCATTGGGTCTCAGGCAAGCTCCCAGGTATTGATGCTGCTGGCAAGGTTCAGAGACCACTACTGAGAAAATTTTTCCTGCTTCAGGCAATGTCAAAGGAAAGAAAGAAAGATGAAACAAAGGTCCCAAGTCCCCTGTGTCTTCCTCTCTCAGACCCGTGTTCAAGCACTTAAGATATGCCGATCAAGCCTCAAGAAAAGCCTCGGGAATCTCAGAATCCTCCCAGGTAGATGTTCAAACTAAGCCTCAACTGCGATCTCAGGTTCAAAACATCAATGTGGTGTGTGGACACTGACAAAGAAAAAACACTGAAAACTGAGTTTCAAAGGCTTTGACTCTGTCCTCAGAGTCAGGAATATCAGAGAACCACTTCAAATTAGTTGTCTTTTTTTTGATACCAAAAAATGGTGGGGAGAGGGGTGCATGTTCCCTTTCCTTATAGGTCCTGCAAAAGTGTTTCTTGACTGGGAATATTATGACAGAATGCTAAGAACCAAACTTTTTTCTAAATCAGCTACGTATTAGAAGCACAGAAGTTTTGATGTTTTTATTTACTTTGGTTTAAATTATCTAGAAATTTTTCCTTAACTCTTCAAATCATAGTAATAACTTTTATTGCTTTTGCTTTGTTTTGTTTTGTTTTTTCCCCTCCAAGTTGTCTGTATTCCTCACCCACATCACATCTTAGGTCACCTTGCCCCTTAAGGTCTAACTGTAAAATTGGCTTGACTTCCATCCTGTATTCTCCAGAATGCCTGTCCAAGGCCTCTTTGTGTTCCTGGAAGAACTTACGTTATGTGGTCATTTCCATTTCAAGTTTTCTGCTTCCACTGAATTTTGGTTCTCTGTTTTGCATATTTTAGCTAGTTTTATTCTCCTAGTTTGTCCTCAACCCAGCCCCTTCTCACCTTCATTTCAAGCAAAGTGCATAGGAAGCTCTTATGTTTTGAAAAGCTTTTACCGAAGGTCATAAGCGGGGGGTTATATTGCTGCACTGCAAACAGATGAATTTAAAGTACATTACACATAACTATTCTAGAAAATTCTATCAGGCACACTCCTCTGGTGTATCTCTAGACCTCCTGCCTTCTTGCTGATTATTCCTTTTTTCTTTTCCTTCCCATTTCTCTCTCTCCACACCACCACTCTGCTCCCTGATCGCCCCTGAACAGTCCCATTTTAAGTTCATACCCAGCTTGTGCAGAACAGTCTGCCTCACCACACTCTCTGTTCCCAAACTATGCCAAACTCCCTTTTGGAGTTCCAACAGCCTTCAGTGTGCCTCCTATATGAAAGAACCACTAGCAGTTTGCCATCTTGCCTTTAAGGGGCTCCACCTTTTTGGAGGCATGTGGAATTTTAAATAGCTTTTTTTTTTTCATTAGTAAGCATGATCTCACTTGACCTAGAAAGTCCAAGATAGGAAAAGCAAACATTAATATGACCATTTTAGACAACAACTCTGAAACCCAGAAAACCCGTATACGGTCACATATGCCTAGTCCCCTAGTCAGGGGCAGAACCAGGACTGAGACCCAGGCTTCCTGATGTCCGCTATATTCTCTCTACTGAGTCACTTTTCTGTTGGATGAGACCAAATACAACATTTTACGCAGTTAAGGAAGTGCGTAATTTTCTGGGACCCAAAATGAATAAATCCAAATTGTGTTACTTAACACAAGCTACTTGATGATTGCTTAAAAGGCTTTTTGTTTGCAATAATAATTGGCAACCCCACATGAAACTGCTTTTATAGAGAGGCCACAAGTCATTATTTCCCCCCCAAAAAAATATTTAGAAGTGACTTCAGAACTGTAGAAGACCATCTGAGTCTGGGAACAAGAAAAATGACTATTTTTGATAACTATTGCTTTTCACAATCTTAAAAGGCACTATTAGCAAGTGCCTTGAACAGTACTGCAAATTAATAAATAGAAGCTTTGGGCACCATCACAGCCAATGTGAAATGATTAAATTGTACTTTAGAATTATTTATTCATCTTTTTAACATTCAAGCCTTCTGAACTCTTTGAAAAATGGAAGAGATCTGAGAATCCTGATACTACTGTACACGCAGGCTGGCTGGCACAGCTTATTTGGGCTGCATGCTAACGAGGTAAGTCCAGTTTCGGGTGCTGACTTGTTTATTCTCTGCTTTAATCCAAACTTCACAGAAAAGGTTCTACCGTTGTAACAAAAAGGAGGGGGGTTTACATGAGAAAGTGAGAGTGGCTAGTACAAGGCCTTCCCTGCTTTTACTGAATCTACCCAAAATACACGCTGCCTAGTGGGCACACACATGCCCACACTCGATTTTGGATATTATGTCTCAAAACTTTGTCTTTTTTCTCTAAATGAATCCATACTGAGGAAGAAAGGCAGCCCCTGACATCCAAAGATCTGACCTAGTACTACTAGCTGGTCCTTGACATTCTCCTGTTGAATATAAAAATTTCCCAGAAAATCAGCATCAGGCAAGGCTACTCTCTGACTACGATGGAACAAGACAAAACTAAGGCCACTTGGTAATAATATCAAAACACAGACAAAGCATGAATATCATCCAAGCCACAAAATACAAAAAAGCCCAGATAATATGAGTGGCTGCTAATTCCTTCCTGATCACAAGTTTTAGCTTTGCTGCTCTCTCTAAAGATAAGATTCACTAAGATAGTCAATCACAGAATTGTCCTTGATTTCAGATAGCACCCAATCCAGAATAAACCCTTGCTTCCTTGGATTCTCCACCAAATTACCCAACCATACTCAAGTCCTGTTATAAGTCCTTTCTGACACGCTCTCTTTGAGACATGCTGTGGTTCCCATGCTATGTATTCTCCCCCACTGGGATGAGCAGTAAACATACTTGTTCAAATACAGGTGTGTCCCCTGGGGTCTTTGACTAGAGGCCATTGACAGAGAGTTTGGTAGGTTTGGAGTGAAAGATAGAAAAGTAGGACCCTGAGTGTCTTACCTTTCTCATGATGTGGTACCAATAACAGTGAGGCACAGCTGGGGAAGTGGCCACGTGGCCCTATCCTCCCAGGCCATTCAGTGACTACATGGAAAGTTGACTGCAACCGCTGATACAATCTGTATGAGTCTCTGTAAATATCAGGTGTGCAGTTGGAATCTGCCTCCACTCCTTGAAAAGTCGATGTTCTCTGCAATCCAAATTGGCGTTTTTCATATAATCGCCGCACCTTGCATGCAGTGAGGTATCATTATGTTCAAACACTTCTACATTTGTCATTTTGATCACAAAATAATATCCAGACTCTCATTTGACGATTCTAAGCAGACTAAAGCACCACCTGCTCTTGATTTTTTCCCAACCAATTAAGCATTTAAATTGTTTCTCATCTAAATTAAATTTGCTTTCTTATTATATTTTTCTTTCCCACAGTCATCAGCCATATCTAGTAAACAATTGTTTAATACGCTAAGGAAACAAAATTATGGCTGTAAGGAAGTGGAATTGAGAGCGAATAGGAATAAATGGTGAGAAGGGGAAACCATAACCAGGTATTAGACCTGGGACTTACCTTGTGGGTGGAGATTGCAGACAGGTTACTTCACCTCTCTGGACTTCAGTTTCCTCCTGCATAAAAGGATGTTAAGCACTGGCTAGTGGGGCTCAGTGGATTGAGTGCCAGCCCGTAAACCAAAGGGTCGCCAGTTTGATTCCCAGTCAGGGCACCTGCCTGGATTTCGAACCAGGGCCCAAATAGAGTGTGCTCTAGAGGCAACCACACATTGATATTTCTCTCCCTCCCCTTCTCCCTCCCTTATATTCTGTGTACAAAATAAATAAATAAAATATTTTTTAAAAAAGAATGCTAAGGTAAGGTGTCTAAACTTTCACCTTTACTTTCTCCTGACTCAGAAGAGGAGGGGCTCCTTTATTCTGAGACTCTCCCTCCCCTTTGAGGCCGGACTTCACCCTTCCTGGCTTCCATCAAAATGCTGTTTTTTTCTCCCAAATATGTATTCCCCTTTTCCCCCACTAACTTCTTCCTCTTTTCTATTAAAAGTCCTATTTCCAATTCATTCTCAAGAATCACTACCCATTGGCTTCTTATGGCTCTTTCCCCACTTCAGCAGCACATTGCCCTCTGACTCCGCACTCCTCCCTTTACAGCTGACTGTTCTCAGCCACCTCACTGTCAGCTGGTTTGGAAAACAGGTATGAGAGGCCTGATGGCTCAACACAGACTCAAGGGAATATTTTTAAAGGTGCATGTGTTGAAAATGAATTCTTAACCCAACAGCGTGACAAGTCACAGCAGTAGATAACTATATATTTAATAACTTGTTGGAAATGGACCATATTTCTGTTTTCCCATGAAATTATCAGAAGCTTTCATGGAAACCTTATGGAAGACATGATTGCATGAACAGATTTTTTTGTGTGTTTAATTGGCATTTAAGCAACTGTGCTTCCATGCTTGTGTTTAAGCAACTGGGTTAAATATTTTTCAGCCAACTACCAATTTATTTTCCTTGGCTTATGCATTTATTAATTTATGGTTGATTTTGTTACACTGGAAAAGTATATGAGAAGTCAGTTCTTGTCTTTAAAAGGCTAGACTGAACTGGAAGACCTGTGCTAGTGACAGGTGAGAGAAAGCTGGATTGCGCAGCTCTCTTTGAGATAAGAGGTGTAGAGTTATGAGTATCTTTGCCTCAAAATAGCAGGTGGGGAAACTCTAGGTTTGTCTTCTGTTCCTGCCCTAATCAAGCCCTGAACTTGCTCCCCTGACAAGCCCCAGGGCTAAGGAATAGGCATTCACCGGCCTGGCTAAAGGTGTAATAACCTTCAAAGTGCTTTTTGTAAACAATCAGATTTTACCCTCATCACCCTGGGAAATCAGAAGAGGCAGATAAGCAATCCCCTTATTCTCTCCACAGTCTCCTAGCATCACATAAAAGAAAAATTTCTCACCTTCTTAAAGCGTTTCACAAACATTTATTGTGCACTTAAATGTCGGCAAAAAAGGTTGAATTAAGGGGCTGTTGTGGTTCACTTTCTTTGGAGAAAGGTAGTAAGCAAGCCTCTGAGTGGAAGACAGGTTGAGTGCTAGGAATATCTCTCACTCTGTGCAACACCGGCTCCTTTATAACACCAACAACTTCCTATGGGCAAATATGGAACAACCATCCCCATCCTTCCAAGTGTGAGTAGAGTACAGGTGGCAAACACAAGGCCCGTGGGTCAAATCGGCCTCCACCTTGTTTTATCCGGCCCCGCACCTTGTTTCCACCCGGCGGCAGCGCTGAGCTCTCACTTAACTATTAAGGAGTAATTACATTTATACAGTCCTAAAATTACATTTGGTCTTTTGAAGGCAACCATGAGGCTGATGTGGCCCCCAGTGAAAATGAGTTTGACACCCCTGGAAAAAAAGGGACAGGAAGAGTTGGCTTTAGTGCTCTCTACACAGACTGCTTGATGGGATCCTCCGTGCCAGCCTGAGAGTATTCTTCCTCAGTAACAGCTGCCATCTGTGCTTTTCCATTTACGAAGTGACTCATTTGTGTTGTCTTGTTTATCCTCCTTTGGTCACGATCTCATAGTCAGGGTTTCTCTTTCAATTCTTACTAAGAAAAAACTCAAAAACCCCTGAAGGAGAAGTGTTGTGGGTTGAACGGTATCCTCATAAAAGTAATTTGTTCAGGCCCCTCACTGCCAGTGTCTCAGAATACGATCTTATTGGGAAATAAGGTCATAGCAGATGTAATTAGTTAAAATGAGATCATATGCGAATAGAATGGGCTCTAATCCACTATGACCGGTGTCCTTATGAAAAAGGGGACTTTGGAACTTTGGACACAGATGCCCACAGAGAGAACATCATGTGAGTGTGAAGGCAGGGATCAGGGTGAGGCCACCGTAAGCCTAGGGACACTGGAGACAACCCGCAAACTACCAGCAGACAGGAGAGATGCAGAGAACCGATGGTCCCCACCTTTCTCAGAACCAGCCAATCCTGCCCACACCCTGACTTCAGATTTCACCCTAGAACTGTAAGACGAGTCTCTGTTTAAGTCGCCCAGTTTGTAGTACTTGTCAAATCAGCCCTAGCAAACTAATACAAACGGCTTCATCAAAATCTCTGAGGACACTGGGCACAAGGGGCCTTGGGGCCCGTCCAGGAGAGAGGACACAAGAGTCAGTGCCCCCTCAATTGTGCTGCAGACCACATGAAGCTCTGGCATGTCACAGGCTTTCTTCCCTTGGAGGTGCTCTTCGGGGTAGTAACCAAAGGAAACTGCAGAACTGGCAAGCACGATGAATACTGGGGGGACACAGCAGAACCCCAGAAGAAGGGCATCAGAGGAGAAGGGAAGAGAGAAAGCTGAGACTGCCATTGGCCTGAGAAGGCATGTGAGAACCCCCGCCCCCGCAGGTTGCCCATGGACACACTGGGGCCATTACTTAGCAGCGGGCACAATTCTCCAACCAAGTAGAGCAGAAGTCACCAAAACAACCCATTAAATCTGACCAACATTTTCATTAAGCAAAATGACCCATAACTTTGAGTTCTCTACTGGGTTGCTCTGCTCATCTGTTTTTCTTGGGAAAAACAGCAAGCCCCCACTTCCCGTATCATGAAGGGACCGTTGTTAACTGGAATCATTCTGTGTCTGGAGAAGAACACAGGAGTTTGGCAGGATTGCAGAGAGGATGGAAGGAAATGGGTTCTGAAAACACTAACAACTTCAGTCAGCTATGATGACCGCCAGTCAAGTACAGTTTACACAACTATTTTGAGATGGAAAATGGGGAATAAAATGAGGAAAGGACTAAAGAAAAACAAAACGAAATTACAATGTGAGAAGTTGAATCAGTCATTTCCAATTTTCTTTGCACCCTAAATAAAATGTGTTCAATTACAAGTTAAAACCTTGTATGATAATGCAAGATCTTGTTCTTTTTACTGAGTCCATTAGGGTAGGGCCATACAAAGCAGCACCAGGACCATGCAAAGGGAAGTGATGGTTTGGATGACCCACTTGTCAATGAATATAAACAATGTGTATATAATTTAGGCCCCACAAAATGAGTTTGTGATCACAGAGTCTCATGGAGAACCAAAGAATATTTGCCCCAAAAGGCACAAGGACAATGGATATCCTAGTGGTTTAAAAAAAGGTAGTGTCTACAAATATTGAAAGTATAACATTTCAGAGTATTTAGTACTTTGTTTTTAAAGGATATTAAAATGTATAATTGTATAATTAATATAACAAATTTGGAAATAAGTTTCACAGATATTTTCACAACCGAGGATTGACCACTCTTAATAATTATAAATTCTGGGCAGTAGAAATAACTACTGTAGTTATGTTATGCATTGCCCTGTTCTGTTTTTCAAAATATCCCAAAAAGGTTTTAAAGAAAGGACTCTTATCCAACACCCCATCTGCCTATAGACTTCACGTTCACTAGCATTGTGTGTTTGGGCAAGCATGTCACTCCCTCTGAACTGTGTCCTTACCCACAAAGTGAGGTTCATAATAACACAAGGTTATTTATGAGGATCAGAGGTGATTACAGAAAGAGATGATGGTAGATAGTGGGTATCCCCCAAATGGTGACAGTTCTTACTCCTGAATCCCCTCTCTAATATCCCTGAAGTGCAATCACCCAGTCCAGTCCTGAGCACTTTGAACCCTGATGAGGAAGCTCCACCTCCCAGGCCAGCCTGTTATATTTCTGAATTCCTCATTGTTAGAAAGTCCCCTAAAGGGTCACCCTGTAACTGTCACCTGTGGTCCTAGTTGGGGCTACAAAGTCCTTCCACTCAGCATCCTTTCAGCTTTTTAATTCAGCTAGAAATCTTCCACTCCCTTCCACCTTGCTCCATTTTCAAAGCCTCTCTTTCCAGCTAAAATATCTCCATTTCTATCATCCTAGATGAGACCCAATGTTTTCCTTGCACGTGGCAGCAAGTTTTCTTCCAAGTATGCTTCAGTGACCTTATTCCTCTGTAAATCACTATGGCTGGAGCTGAGATTGGAGCTGTGCTCTCCTCCCTATCCCACGTCCTTGTTGTAGATTATGGATGAGCCAACGTTTTCTGTAAAAAGCCAGAGAGTAAATGTCTTCAGCTCTACCAGCCGTACAGTCTCTGTGCAATTATTCAACTTGGCCATTGTAGCACAAAAGCAGCTATGGACAGTACATCAAAGAGTGGGCATGGCTATGTGCCAATAAAGCACTTTTTTTTACAAAACAGCAGGACATAATTTGACCAACAGTTCATAATTTGCTGATCTCTGTTTTAGATGGTCGTCTACTAAAGAAAGACTTTTATTGGCCTTTCCAGTGGCTCCACCACACTGCTGTATCTTTGGTCATACTTGCTGTTGAGCTGTCTTAAACAATATAGCATTAATTTGAGAACCTTTCTGGGTGCAAAGAAGGATATAGATGTAAGAACAGAGTCTAGCCAACCTCTCCTGTGGTACGTGCAACAGAGAGGAACAGGTTGGAACACTGCAGAACGAATCCTTGCTGCCAGTCCCTGTACAGACACAACAGCTACGAGCCTACCACATATCCACCCAGGTGCTCCACTCCCATAACTGAGCTTAACACAGAGAGACGTCGCTGCCCCTCATGACGGATGTTTTCAACACATGTGCAGCAGATTTGAGGATCCCAGGCGGAGAACTTCGCCTTCATCTAAGGTTACGTATCGTCTCGACAGATCCAGCTCACCTCCCCAGCTTGGTGAGCACTTTTTGGAGAATCATTTTATTTTCTAATGTGCAGAGTCACATCTGTTCTCTCCTTTGTTTATAAATTATTTTCTTTATTCATAAGATGTTTGCATAATTAAGGTATTTACATGGCAGCAATTAATTAGCTGTTAATGAGGCACAAGAAGCCATGCAATTCCTTTCAACAGTAGTTCATAATGCAGTCCAATTTTTGTGTGTGTACTCAGACTTGGAATGCTCTTAACTAAGATTTGCTGTAATTCCTGCCTTAATGATTCAGTGTCTCTAGTGTCACCAGCCTGTCATCAGCATAGGAGTAAAAACAGCACAGGATTTGTGTTTTAAAACACAAATATTAGTCCCAGTTCTGTTACTTTTTTTGAGCAGTCTGTACATACTAAAAAAATCATCTACTTGTCCATTTTAGATGGGTGAATTGTATGGTATGTGAATTATATCTCAATACAGGTAGTTCAAAATTATAGATAATGGATGGCTGAATGGATAGTTAGATAATAGATAGATAGATAGATAGATAGATAGATAGATAGATAGATAGATAGATAATAGATAGACAGATAGACCCAGGTAACAGCTGTTGAAGGCGACCTTTTGGAACTGGTTGTGTCTTAGAATTGGACTAGTGAGAATGGCTAAGCCATTCTAGGTAATGGTGTCTTTTCTCTTCTTCTACCTTCACAGATCACCTAATCAATGAAAAACAGCTTATTCAAAAATTCTTCTACAAATTCAATTCCTAATTTCCTGTGCAGAAATTATCAACTTCCTTACTACCTTTATTCCTACTCTACATTCAAGTTTCACCCCACTCACCACCTACGGAATCTTTAGGATCCATTCATTGAGGAGCTGCCATCCCCTCAAATCCCTTTCCAGTCTGCAGGATTTAAGATAACCCCATCCTTGCCCCCACAGGAATACAGACCCCTTTTTGAGATATAAAAATGTCATTTGGATCTAAAATTAAGTATTTTTCTTATTCAGACATGGCACTGTAAATCCATCATCTGTGTTAATAAGGGAGCTGCATTTATGATTTAAGAATCTCCACAAAGACGAAGGTTTAAGGCCCCAAGGGAGATTAACAAACTCTCTGTTCTATCATGCTTGGCAGATTTTTCTGTTTTAACTCCTTGTAAAGAGATATGGATTCACCTTATGACAAATGATTTCACTACAGAACTTACCTTTCCCGATCTGAAATGTAAACTTCTGTATTTATATGGCCATCCATATCAAGATTTGTGTGTACTGCTGTAATACTGATAGCTTAGGATTTACTACTTAGTGCTAAATGTTACTGCACTTACTGGCTCATTTAAATTGTTTGTTTGTTTCCAACCTAGTCCTAAGTCCCTTTTCTTTTCAATACTATAAAAATCATAGCACATGTCTGGTTTTTCAGGTGGCTGTTTTAAAACTAGCAACTCCTTGCTGAAGCATTTCATACCCAGTTTGAATCAAAAGTGCTCCTGACATTTCTAAGCCTAAGACAAAACATGAAGCTTTAATTTTTCTCTTACTTCAATGGCCTTCAACCCCTCTTCGCTGCAAATTCTCATGCCCACGAACGCCCCCTAACATTCTTTCCTCTTCTTGTCAGATGTTGGAGGGAGTTGCCTGTGCTGTCGAAAAGATAGCTGCTAAGAGTCTCTGGTCTTAGCCACCCTTCGCCAAAGCACAACCCAACCCTGGGAAACAAAGTGGTTTGGCCTGCAACGTACAGAGCACCCCTTCGAATAATCTAGTAAACCTCAGACTAAAGCAGTAGATGAGGCCTAAACCTGCATCTTGAATAAAAAGACAAGGAAGTTAGCCCATAGGGCTTATCTTCTTAAGGTGCATGGACAAGGAAGGCAGAGAAAGAAAAGACAGGCAGTGGTCCTCCTAATAAACCCTGGTCAGCTCACCACTTTGACCGCTAGGGTGGAAGACGAGAGGAGAGCAAGTCTCATCCAGGAACTGAGATCTTTTCTCAAACTGACTTCAGTGTGAGTCAATGGGGCCTAATCAATATCCTGAAATCTGACCAAGGAGACTAGCATGTCTTCTACTCTGGGTGAAGAAAGAATCATAGGGCATTAGGGAGCATCCCCTCTCCTGGACGTTCATGACTTGGAATACCCAACGTCTAAAATCTTAAAACCCAATCAGTCACCGACCTCCTCTGACCCCTCCATTTTCACTGCCGCTGTTCTTTGCCAGTACTCCTGCCCCTTTGTCTCTGCAGCTCATTACTGTGGAACGCCCAACGTTTCCCTTCCTCCCTCTCCAAACAGGCAGCTCAGCCAGGCTGTACGACACCACGCTGTACAGAGTGGCAACTCAGAGGCTCCCTGCATCCAATTATTTTGCATCTTCCAGATAACCCTCTCTGCCATCCCACACAGCTGTTTTCCCAAATCTCCAATACTCTTCTGATGCTTCCCCCTTCCTTTCTGTCCACCACAGCCCCTCACTGTTCCCCCAGCAAATTTGCTTAATTCTGCTATACAGAGAAAACATGCTGTAAATGAGGCTGATGAAGTTCCTGTGTCTGAACCAATCCTATTTCTTTCCCTGCAGTCTCATAGAAAAAGACGGTCCTTCTCTTCAAACCATTAAGCAGCACCCATGTTGTCCCTGGTAGGAGCTACTTGTATCTTTGTGATATTGCTGGAAATAGAAGTCCTTATCTCAGTGCACGTTTGATTTGCAGTTCTCTTACTTTGAGGGAGGTTGAGCATCTCTTAAGTGTCATTGTGTACATTGGATCTTCTTTGCCTATTTTCTCTTCCATTTTCTCTCATTCTTTCAAACATTTTCTTTACTTCTTTTTATCTTTCATTTCTTAGTTGAATCTCTATGTCTTCTGCTGTGTTTTATTTTTTTATTTTATTAACTTTACTGAGGTGACATCGGTTAATAAAATTATGTAGATTTCAAGTGAACAATTCTATAATACATCTGTGTATTGCATTGTGTGTTCACCACCCCAAACCAAGTCTCCTTCCATCTCTATATATTTGACCCACTTGACCTTTGTCTAGCTCCCTTCACTGTGTTTCAGCAGTACCTAGCCTCACTGCCTTCCTTCCCATGCACCTTTATCTTTATGATAATTTTACTTTCTTTCCTTCTTTCCTTTCTTGAGCTTTTCCAGTTTACATTTTATCTTCCACATCTCACCATCTCTTCCCTGGGCTCTCACATCTCTGTATCAAGTTCTTTATCATTAAAAATTATTTTATTGGTCATTTTTAATCCAGGCAATAAATTGGATCAAATGTTTATCTACTCCAAGGCTAGATTTCTCTCATGAGCATTCTTTGTCTAACTTTTTTCCTGTTTCTTCTTCCTTTTCCCTAGAGCCCATATTTATATGAATTCTCACTTTCTAATTCCTCATTATTGAAAGAGTTGAGGTTTTTTTTTTTACCAACTATTTGCAGGTATATGCTGGGAAGGGGCCAGGGCCATGTCCCAGTGTGGCTGGAGTGCTCTCATTACCCAGGGTTTGGAGAGTAGTGGTGATTGGCAGCCAAGGCTCCTCCTCACAATAGCCACTTTCTCTGCTCCCCGATGCCATGGGGACAGTCCATTTCCTCTCTGAAGCCGTTCTGCATGATTTCTCATTTGGTTCTGCTTCCTCTGAGTTTTAAAAATAAATAGAGTCCAGAGCCACCAGTGGCCCCTGCATCCTGTTGCAATGAGGACTTGTGGTTTTGTACCTCAGGGTGTCCCCACTTTCCCTTTGCCAGGAGTTTGCGATCTGCAATCTCTACATCCTCTCTCCACATTCTCGCAAATTAATGTTCCCCTTCTCTATTACCATTGCTTTGGGAGTTTACAGTTCCTCAGTTGCATCAAAACTGGACCGGGGAGTTTGTATTTCTTGTGCTCGTTTTTGTTCTTGGATGATTTCTAGAAAGAGCTAGAGGAAATGCCAAATTTATGTTGTAATATTCACAGCAGAAATCTGTCTCTTTATACTTCCTCTGAAACCTTGCTTCCTGGGGATTTTCAAGCTCATCTATTTTTTTCCCTCAAATTTAGTGGAAGAAAATAAAAAGCCTCTCTTGTATTTTCTACACCCATCTTCCACTGTGTCTCTTCTCATTCAGCAAATATTTATTAGATGACTGCTGGGGATGCGGCACCACACTCAGTACTAGGGTTATAATTTTGACCAAAATCAGCATGGCCCCTGCTTCCTCTGAGTTTACAGTCTAGGAGAAAGAAGTGAGAGTTAAATCAGTAATACAAATGCCGTAGTTTGCTGTGTATAGGGCACACTTTTGCCCAAATTTTTGAGGGAAAAATAAGGATGCACATTATAGATGGGTAGCATTAATTATGTATCAATATAAATGTTTTTAATTTTAATTGTTTATTACATAAAAGTTCTTATACCATACATTTAAAAATAAATGCTAAAATTCCTTTATAATACAAAAAAAAGTATCTAAATATAAATTAAAACTCAAATTAAAAAATGAAAATGAAAAATTTTTTTTAAAGTTTGGGCAAAAAATGTGGGTGCACATTATACACAGCAGAATACGGTACTCTGCATTCACTACCCCTGTTTCTCCACCCACCATCCGCTTTTCAGCTCTCTGCAATCAGGCTCCTGCTCCTCAACTCTGCTGATACTTTACTCAAAGAACCCAGAGAAATTTTCACTGACAAACCCAGTGACACACTCTCAGTCTTTTTCTTTTCCAATTTTAATTTAATCATTGTTCAAGCACAGTTTTCTGTCCTTTACTCCCATCCCAGCCCACCCACCCCTCCCTCCCCACCTCCCTCCCATTTCCACCCCCCTAGTTTTTGTCCATGTGTCTTTTATATTTGTTCCTGTAAACCCTTCCCATTCTCCCCTGAAATTCCCCTGAAATTCCCTCCCCTCTCCCCTCTGGTCTCTGTCAGCCTGTTCTCTATTTCAGTGACTTTGGCTATATTTTGCTTGTTTGTTTTGTTGTTTAGGTTCTCAACCACTATGGAAAACAGTATGAAACTTCCTCAGAAAACTAAACATGGATCTGTCTTTTGACCCAGCAATTCTACTGCTGGGATTATATCCTAAGAACCCTGAAACACCAATCCAAAAGAACCTATGCACCCCAATGTTCATAGCAGCACAATTTACAATAGCCAAGTGTTGGAAGCAACCTAGGTGCCCATCAGTAAATGAATGGATCAAAAAACTATGGTACACTTACACAATGGAATTCTATGCAGCAGAAAGAAAGAAGGAGCTCCTTCCCTTTGCAACAGCCTGGATGGAACTGGAGAGCATTATGCTAAGCGAAATAAGCCAGGCGGTGAAAGACACTCTCGGTCTTCATCTCACCTTTCTTCTTTCTCCATGGCAGTTTCCCATTCCTTTCTTGTTAAAATGTGCCCTACCCAGCATCTCCACGGCCTCCCCTCCCCCTCATTTGCCCTGGCCCTCTCTGTCCACCCACTGTTCCTGCTGCTTCTCAGGGAAAGATGCTGTTCTCCAGGGTTTGCCATCGGTCCTGCTCCCTCGCCATTCCGTGAGTACTCACTAAATGATGGCAGGCCCCCCACCCCACAATGTAGCCATTCTCTCCATTATCACACACAACTCTCACATATAATTCTTTAGCCGGGACCCCTCTCTTGAACTCCAGGTTGACATATCACACACCTACGAGACATCTATATCTGGATGTCTGTCATTGAACTCCAACTGGCTTGATCTAAAACTGATTGTTCCCTTAGTCTGCAAAACTGTTAATAAGTCTACACTCTCCAGACTAGTTTAGTGGCTTCATCACATGCTACTACATCACCCAATACTAAAGCCAGGAATTGACCTAAGTATTTGCCACTTTCAATGCCTTTTCATGTATTTTAAATTTGCTCCCTTACCTCCAAGCTCACCTTTACTGCCCTATTTATTTAAGCTATTACCACCCCAGGCCTGAACTACTGCACTAGCCCCTTAGCTGGACTTCCTGCCTCATTGTTCCCCTGTCTAGCTATGCCATCACTAATGCCAGAGTGACCGATCTTCCTAAAGTGCAAATCAAATCATGATAGACTACCATTTCAGACCCTTTAATAGTTCTTCTTACCCCTGGATAAAATCTAAACTCCTTACAATAATTTACAAAACCTTCTGTGATCTCGCCTCTGCCCACCACCCACACTTACATCCTGCTGCTTCCCTTTCTCTGCTGCCCAAGCCCAGCCCATGCTCCACTGTGCCTGTCACTCATTCTCCCACCCACCTCGCTGGTTCGAGCCCTACGCCATCCAGCGTGGTCCCTCCTGGAACACACTTCCTGGAACGTTCCTCTTTCTGGAATACACTTATTCCATGTTTCCACCGAATGAATTCTTGCTAGAATTCTTCTACAAGACTCATTTCAAGGGCTGCCTTCTCACTGATGCCATTCCTGCCCCCCAGCTCACCCCACAGTGTATGTCCTCTGAGCTCCTGTTTGATGTCCTAGATGCACCTAAGATCACCTGTCTCACTGTGTTTGGATTCCATGTTTATTCGTTGGGATTGAGCAGGCTTAGAGCAGAGCCCCTTGAGGGCAAGGGCACACTCTTGATCAGTTTTACAGCCCTAGTGCCTTCCCAAGAGCCTGACATTCAAGAGTTTATGAATGAATAAAGGAGGGAATGAATGAAGTACAGTGAGGTCATAAAGTATGGAACAATATAACCTAGTCAGTGGGGAAAGGCATTTTACAGCCACGGTGGTGCTGAAAGATAGGAAATACAGTTCTTCTCCCCTGCTATTAAGTGTTTTACATAAGACCCTTTCTGAAGTGTTAAAAGTTAAATCAATTTCCAGGAAAACATGACTGCCAATGTGAAATATGCCCTGAGGGGAATGTTTCCCCCTCTAATACTTTCCATGCACATGAAAGGAAAAAGTGCACCCACTGCATGTGTTCAGTGTTGTCATCTAGAAGCTCATGCCCTTACGTTTCTCCAGGCCCTTATTTGCAGGCTAGTAAATGAGTATGTTGGCCAGGGATCAGTCCCTGCACAAAGCTGGCAGGTTCTCTGCAGTGTAAGGAATCATCTCCTGTCAATACCTGGTTAGGCCTAGCTGTGAGACAGAGCAGGCCAGGAGGTGCCGATGGAGACGGGCTGATCTGGCCAGACATGAGGAACGTTTCTCCATCTCAGCAAGGGGCCCACACTGGAGCAAGGACAGAGAGCCATGTCCGCTGCAGAAGATAGGTAATGGATTCTGGGAGTGCCCATGGTGAAGCCAAAGGGGGTGTTGGGCCACCACTTAAGGAATCCACAGTGTTAAGAAATATTGATAAGATGAGCATCATGTCCTGTGATAGAAGCCCTGTGTGAGGGCAGGAGCAGGGACCAAAGGCCACAGGCAGAGGTCAAGGTACAGACTCAAACTGGACCCAGGGGAGCACACAGAGAAACAAGCATCAGCTTTCTTAAGAGACAAAACCCACACAAGAGGACAATGGCAGTATAAGCACTGAATCTGGAACAGTGGCTTTCTTGGTGTGTATCAATAAGGGTGGTGTACTGGACATTTCTTGGTTTGGGGTGCCCAGAATCACTTGCCTGTGTTCTTCTGGTAATAGAACCTATCTTTCCTATGGATAGCCGATTTTTTATGGGTGTAGCTAACCTCATCCACACCTCCCTCTGGGTGGCTGCTTAACCCAGACGTGATTTCACATTCCCTCCCAGGATGCTGAGGTGTCCAAGGGGATTGATCATAAGTTCAGGCATCTAGTAGCCATGTTGCTTACCTGGCTGAAAATGAGCAGGTGAACACAAAATGCAGAAAAGATCAAAATCTCAGTAACATCATTTAATCCAAGAAGCAAGAAGCGCCCCTGGAATTCCTTGTAAAGGAAGCCCGGATTGCGAGTCAGTCCCCTGCAGTTGCAGGAGTCCTTTCCCCCAAATGTGTGCAGCTCCCAAGCGCAGGCAGGGCCTGGCAGGGGCCCGGGACTGAGCCTGCAGTGTGGGATGGGCTCTTCCGAGAAATTCTCACTACTCTCTATGTAACTACCAGATTTTGCGCTGGGGTATTTGTTTCAAGAGAGAAAATAAGTCTATGGCTTTAGTCACTGCTGTTACCTTTTCTCCTCTTTTATCTCATCCTTTTCATACGCACATTCAAGCTTCTGGATGAGGGGAGGGGGTGGCTGTACAACACTAGACCCCTTGAAGCCGCCTATCCATGGGATGCTGGCAGTCATCTTCTGGAACACCAGGGTCCTCCTGTTTAGTAGAGGGGAAGGACACGTGGACCAGAATTTCCTGTCACCTCAGCAGTCAGCATAGGCCTGAGCTCCGGGCTGTTCAGTTTCCCCTGAGAGTAGTCAGATGGAGTTCTGTTTTGTCTCCCCCCCTGCAGAATCCCACGTGGTCCCCTGTAATGAGCCTGAAGACGTTCCCTGATGTTTGTCTGTCATGAAAACAAGTGGAAAGCTCTAGAAGGAAGAGTGGTTATTTAGAGGTAAATAGCAAGGGAAGGTTGGAAATGTTTGATCTCATATGTAGATACGGCCTGTGTATTCCCTAAGTAATTACCTTTGGTTTACTTTTATCTAAAATTGCACTGAGGTTTGAAGGTTAGTAGAATGAACAATAAAATTAGGTACTAAAAATAAACGAGGCTCTCAGGGAATGGAGCCAAACGAGAGGAAGCCGAAGTGTCTGCGCTACACTTGTTTGCAAAACAAAACAAAAAAAAGAAAATCAGACCTCGCGAGTTTTGTCAGCCCTTTTGTATACATCAGACCTTGTCTACCGACACCAACTAACCCAAAAGGGAATCTCAAAATTTGAATCAAAACCTTCAATTTTCACATAAAAGATAACATTAGGTTTCAGAGAAAATTCCAGATGTCACTTTATTTCTTCATTATAAAACTTTTTCCTGGGTCTGCATTCCAGAAGATTTTAAATCACGTTTCTGCAAGGTACAAATCAATAGCCCTGATGAAGACTGTGTCATAGATTTCACTTAAAAACACTATGAAACCAAGAAGGTGATGGCCAAACTGGAGAGGATGTTCGCTCCTCGCCCAGTTTCCCACTGCTGCGAAGACGGAAACCAAGAGTAAATCATTCTTTGTAGTGAGTTCTCCTGTTTTGTAAGAACAAGAAATCGTTGTAGAAGGCATGGCATATTTTTCCCTCACAAGGGCTTCGTAACATAGGCACACAGCTTGCAAAATAGAGAGAAGAGAACGGAAACCACCTCCAGAAATACTCCTCTCCAATCACCGCAAAGAATTATAACTGGGGCCGTTGACCAGATGAATGCGATGGAGTTTTGTAAACGTTACGTACGTCTTAAATGGAGGTAATGCCCCTGCCATTATACTTGGGGGTGCAGAGATGGGGGACCCAGGGCCTTGCTGCAGAGCCATAGTTTTGCCTCATTTCTTCTTGTGCCACCAAATTTAACAACTGGAGTAAAACTGTCACCTTGAATACTCACAGTTTTATAAGTAACTAAGAATATTGAAAAACACGATACTAATGGAGCCAAACTCCCCACAGTTGTTTGATCAATTTGCTGTTCCTTTATTTAAAAAAAAATTAAGTAGAGCAAAGTTGCATTTTCCCCAGCCCTTTCTCAACCGGTAGAAAGTTCTTATTATTCCTTTTAAACTTGCAAATGGGATTCTTTATCTCAGAGGCCCAATCACCATTTCGAAGAAAATTATTTTGCTTTATTTTTAAGAGATTCTGGTTTTAATAGGCTACTTGGAAAGTCTAGTTTGGAAATGGACTTGCTGGAATTAACTTGATCTATACAGTTCAGAAAAGGGCAAGTTCTAGGAGAGGGAAAACAGTCTGGACATTGCAATGGTTTATGTGGGATAACACTTACCTTTGGGGGTGGAGGAAGCAGTTCCCCCTTAATATCTCGGCTCAGGCCTCCCTCTGCTATCACTGTGGTAGTCGCATTATCTTCGGAAGCAATCAGATGCAAGTGACAATTGCTTTCTAAGCACCACGGAATGAGCAGCAGTAATTTGGTTGTTTTCAACCATTCTCCAAATAAAAATACTCCTTTAACACAAAGGCCCAGAGTTTATGAATTATTATTTTTTGGGAAAGTGTCATATACATTCTCACACACACCATCACCTTGCATTGAAACAGAAGTAAAGATTGAGAAGGAGCTGGAAGAAATTAAGAGTGCATTCCAACCGTTTGAAATACCTAGAACAATAATGCACACATAACGTTCATGCAATAACCCTGCAGTAGAGAGAACAACACGCAGAAAAAAGAGTCCTGCATACACACTTGGGTGATGGTACACTTTAAATAGTAAAGTGAGATATCAAAGTGTTTTGCTGTTTTATAGTATCTGTTTAACTGTAATTCTGTACTGCACATTATGTGAAAATCTGAGTTTGAGCGAAGTCATTTTTTGTTTTTTTTCTTTAATTCCCCCCGGGCATTGAGCCCGGATATAGGAGCTCTAGCTGGTGAAGGACCAGAATGGCTGCAGGGGCTGAATGATCAGGTCAATACTGGGTCCTCTGCACAGGGAGGATCCTTTCACCTTGCATCCTTCATAAATTGCTGTTCTCTCCCGAGTAAAGTCTGCCCCCACGTGGTGAAAGTGAGGAGCTGCTCTTACTTCCCCGTATGCCTTCCTCTGCTTCTAGGTCTGCAGGCAGGTATTTGCAGCCACCTGCGCCCTTTGGCCACCTTCCTGTCTTTAAGAGGTTTTTAACTGCTACTCTACCCTCTGTCCTCCTTGCCCCTGTTATTCTTTTTCTCCTTCCGTTCTTCTTTCTTTTTCTTCCCCTTTACTTCTTCTCTACCCCATGCCTTCCAGAGCCTTCCACAGTACTAATTAACATCCCAGAGTGAGGGCTAAAACTGATGCAGAACTTCTGTCTGGGGAGAGGATCTAGATTCTGATTTAAGGGATTCAGACAATACAATTTCAATGAGTAATTAAAGACTTATCACCTTAAGGAGTAATACCATGACATCAAGAGAGCTGAGCAGGTACTGAACTGAAAATCGGGAGATGTGGCTTTCCCTGCCCATGGCCCCATCCCTGGAATATTACATGGATGTGATATGTTTGTATGAAAACCAAGAAAGAAATATGAACGTGAGCACAAGGTCACAGAGAATCAGGAGGCAGGAAGACCAAGTGGGCTCCTCTGCTGTCTGCGCAGCAGAGCACCCTGCCCCTCCTGTCCGCCAGTTCCGCGCAGGCCACTCCAAACACACACGGACTACGCAACCAAAAGCAATGCTCCTTATACAAATGTGGCCCCCCAAATAAAACTTCTTGGTCTCCTCATGGCCCTGCTCCAACCAGCCTGCCAACCTGAGCAACGATCCTACCCTGAATGTAATGTTCGTCATGTCACATCCCTGCACAAGAAATCTCCAATGGTATATTTCTTCAAATATACCTTCAAGGGTACAAATCTTCAAAGCTATATTGGCTTGAAAACACCTTGTGCATTCAGGATCTCCCTCTCTTTCGATCTCAAACACACACACACACAGTCTCAAATTTTCTACTTTAACCACATTTCTCTACTGGGTATCCTCCAATATCCATCTCTTTTTTCCTTCATGCATTTTGTTTGCTGTTCAGCTGCACAGGATGGTCTGACCCAAGACCCACAGTCTTTGTGGAGCTTACATCCATCCGGAAGTCCCTTTCCATTTGGCAAAACTGAAACTGAATTAGAGCACAGAGCCAAACATGTCACCAGGAAGATGGAAGTTGAAGGCAATTTCATACCCATATGAAAGCCTCGTATTAAGATATAATACATATATTTTAATGCAACTGTAAATCACAGAGCTATTAATCTTTGAAGGCAGGAGGCATCGTGGGGGTTGGGAGGGTAAAGTGTTCATAAACTAACCAGGAAGAATTCAAGTGGCTTATGCTTTCGCCAGAACCCTGGGATGGAATTATGGCCCCATTACTCAAAGTCTGCTGGCTCTTTCCATTCTCTGATGGATGTGTTGGAGACTTGGGTTTCTGCTCAATTTCTCTGTTTACTCTCCACCTTTCACTTCCTTCCAGTCACACCAGGAAGCTCCCTAAGTACTTCACATCATCTGCCTCAGAGGCAGGAAGAGGGGCAGGTTATCTGAGCTATGTCCTTGTTGAGAAAATGCAGAAGGAGGTCCCCATAATTCAACCCAAGGACTCTGCATGGGATTGCACAGAGACCTCTCTTCCATAGTAGCAGATGTATTTACCAGGAAGCACCTGCCCGTTGCCTACAGATCTAACCAACATTGCTCACTCCCAGTGGCAACAAACCAGTTAAGGGAAGACCTTACTACCATTCAAGTATTATGCTAAATGCCCCTTGTTCATCTTCAGGATAGAAAATCTAGAATCACCTGGCATGATCATTTGTAAATGTAGGTTCCTAGGCAACATCCCAGACCTAGACAGTCAAAACCCTGTGGGCAGAGCCATGGAGTATGAATAACCAATGGAGATCATCTTCGCTACACTAATATTTGAGAACCTCTCTTCCAAACATTCATTGTTTTCCTTGTTTGAGCTAAACGTGGTATTCCAGACAGGGCCTAACCTTAGATGAAAACACGGAATAGCTTAATGTGTAAAAACATCTGTTTTGTGGACTTACTCCCACCCCCCACCCCGCCCTGCCCCCATATCCCAAATCATAGTCCTCTCTGAGCCTCAGCCCTGTCTTCTTATTAGGAACTCACGCTGCCCTGGGCCTTAAAGCACCAGCCTGGACTCATTGCACTCATGTGAGAACTATGTGAGTATTTATTCCAGGCCTTTCCCTCCACCCTCCCATTTAACAAAATGTATCTTGTATGTGCCTGATTTTCCCATTCACTTGATGATAACTAACCAATTTAATCTGATCACTAACCTGGTAGGTGCCCTAATGGGTAGGCACTTCTCATGTGTTGGCAGTGTTAAAGGGCATAATTTGGGGCAGATGAGGAGAGCTCTGGCCTTGTCAATCACATCATTAGTTCTAACCAGTCTCTACCATTTGCCAGCAGGTTCAATACAACATTATCTCCAAAATGAATTCATAATCTCCGTTTGCTCCCCCCAAAGAGTAAGGCTTAAAAGCACTTTAGAAACTAAAAAGTGGTATATAAACAAAATAATTTATTATGATTCATCTCAAGACAAGCCCTGATTCAAATGTGTCATAGCAGTTGTTTTCCTGGTTTTCACTCTCTCGGCAGAAAGCCAAAAATTCTGATGAAGGTCTGAGCAGCCCAGCCTGGGTCCCGGACACCCTGTGATTAGGGAAGGCCGGGGTTCCCACAGCTGACCCTGCCTGCAGCTCGTCCTCTTCGTCCCTTTCTGTCCTCGTGGAGCTTCGGCTTAGACCTGCCACACCACGGGGATGTGGCCTGTTCAGGATCAAGTTGGGAGTTCTACCCCATCATTTTGCTAAAAGGAAACCGCTCCAGAGAGGCAACAGGAGGTACCAGCAGAGACAGGACCAGAACCTACACCATCTGACTCTCAGCTCAGTATGTCACACTGCCTTGAGGTCACTGAATCTACATGCACTTTAAGGTGTCTTTGGGACATTTTTGTGGCCCTTGGGGACATTTATGTGCTAACCATGCCTGGCCTGGTACCTTGATTTCACCCATCCTCCTTATCTCCCTGCCTATAACCAAATTGTCTTGATAGTTCTTCCAAGGCAGCTGGGTTTTTTGTTGGTTTTTTTTTTTTAATGCTAAAAATAACCTGTAGAAGTGACACAACTTATCCAGGTGTTGTGTGAGAAGAGCCCACACCCTACACGTTGCTGGCCCATATCCATGCAGACTAATGCTTTCTTTGGCATTCGATGCCATGTTGACATGTGGCTGCCTACTCATGGCCAAAAGCCTTTTGTGTGGAGTAGTAAGTACTACAGGGAAGGGGAGACAGATGGGTGGTTAGACTTTTACATAGTCTTCCCCATCCTAAGCTAGGTCCTCACAAGGGCTATTGGAAGAGATAAGAAGGAGAGATGAGATCTTAAAAGCCATGGCTGACTCTTCCCGATAGATGGTCAAGAATCCCCAGAGGGCGTCCTGTAACACATTCAAGGAACTTTTTTGAACCGATATTTCAAAAAGACTGAGCTGAGGCCTTTATCCTTTAGGCCACATTAGAATCCGTGAGTGGCCCCCAGGGATAGCCTTTGTGCATAAATTGCTGGCAGACTGTTTTGGGGTTTTTTTTCAGCCTCAGAACTCCTTTGAATTTTTGAGAAGTGCTCATTGAAATACAATCCACATATTCTCTAGCCAGAGCCAGTGAAGGGAATGTAAGGGCTGGACAATGCTGTCAAATAAATATGATGCACGTAACAACAGTGGCCGTGTATAACCGCCTAGTGCATTTGAAAACCAAATCTGAGAGCATTTGGTGGCTTGATTAATTTGCTTTGCCTATTTGCCATCTGTTGTTGTCTCCAGGAGCCCAGGACGGGAGGCCCTGCTTGGTTCTGCTGACTTAGGCCAGATGGAAACTCTCCTGTTATAGGGCGTGGAGAGCGGGGGTCTGCAAAAGAACAAAGGTCCTGGGCCCCTGCTCTGATCTCACTGTGCGGCTGGAAAAGCAGGTTTCCTAGAAGCAGCTCCTCCCATATGCTTCCAAACCACTTTTACAACCTCCACCTCTGTTTAAAAGTTGTGCAAATGTACAGGTTCACCTGTTTTATATCTACTCGTGCTGATGACTGCGGAGAAAAGTGAGGTCACCTGGTGACAATCAGGCAATTGTTTCTTTTGAGTTGAACTGTGGAGTGTCACATTTGAATTTTGCTTTGCTTTTTTTTTTTTATAGCTGAATTAGTTCATTCTTTTCACAGCAAAGCTTTTCACCAAATGCCTTATGCGCACTTGGTGTGCTTTGCCCTAGATAAGCTCGGCTTTGCTTTCTGAACTATGAAAGGATCACTCATTTTTGCCTTTGTCCTGCTCCCCCAAACACCCTCACTTTAACTTGCCTCATTCATTCTCCATCAGAAACAGTGAGTGCTTCATCTGTGAGAGCCAGTGAGCGAGAGATTGGACATCCAGAAGTGAAAGCACAGACCCTGTCCCTCAAGGAGCTCGCAGGCCAGTGAGGAAAGCCAAATAAATAAAACTGTGCTACAAACATTATGATAGAGACTTAAAGAGGGCTCTCATGGCAAAGATTTATAGCTGTCCCCCAAAGTGGATTCCACCCCTCTTGCACAGTGATAAGAATTTTAGCTGAGCATGTAGCCAGCTCCCCACCCCTGAATGCCCTCCTTGGGAACTAAGCACAGTCATGTGACTAAGTTGCCCCCACCAGGAATGCAAGTGGGAAGTGATATGTGCCCTTTCCATGCTAGGCCTTAAATCACTAGACATGTGCTCCACCCCTTTCTGACCGCATCTCAAGTGCTGGAATATAGACATGCCTGCAAACCAGCTTCTGTCATGATGAAGAGGATGGTGCCCTAAGAGGTGGGAGAAACACACCAGAGGGAACCCTGAGTGACTGCACAGGGCAAACAGGCCCACCTATCTAACCTGAACTGCTTATCCATCCTAAATTTTTAGATTCGTTCTTTGTTCCTTAAACCACTGTATCAGATCTGTCCGGAAAAAAGCCTAGCCATTGTTAATGTAGAGAATGGTTTGCAAGACATAGATGTAACCTGGCAGCCAAGGATTGTGGGCTGGCATACTCATGCGTGAACAATGATGACTTCACTGTACTAGTCAGTTGGGGTGGTAGACACCACTGAGTGAGCATGTGTACTGTGTGGCCATCACATTCAAAATAACTGGGCAAGTAGAGCAATGAATCTGCATCAAATTTTGCATTAAGCTTGACCACTCCTCTGTGGAAACTATCCAGGTGATCCATGAGGCTTTTGGGGATGATGCAATGAGTGCCAGCAAATCAAAGTGTGGTACAAGCACTTCAAAGATGGTGGAGAATCTGTTGAAAGAGACCCACGTTCTGGAAGGCCTGCAACAAGCAGAACACCTGAGCATGCTGAATGTGTACGGGATGCAGTCAACAAGGATCGGCGACAGACAGTGCAAGAACTGGAAGTGATCTGGGGGTTCCAAAAACTACTGCACCCAAGGTTTTGATGCAGCATCTAGGCATGAAACATGTCATGGCAAAATTTGTTCGATGGCTTCTGCCACCAGAGCACAAGGAACATTGTGCTACAGTTGCTGATGACACTGGGAGAACTGTGTGAAGTCCTAAGGTGTCTTCTGGGAAAGGGACTGAGGTGTCACTGTCCTATTTACAATGTTTCTCATACCTTGTATCTTCTCCAGTAAATGTCTCTGTTTTTCCTAGTCTGCAGCTGGATGCTTTCTGGACAGACCTCGTGTTACTGGGCCTCTGTGCTGCAGCAGCCTAGCTTTCCCTCTAACCAATGCAATGCTGCGCTCTACACTGTAAGACGGACGTGCTCTCTGAACGGGAGTAAACGATTCATCTGAGATTACAGCGCACACTGGTCAGCCCACTTCCCTAGCACCTAGCACAAGCTCATACCTGCTGACGCAGGCAGACTATGATAGAACTATTGTGAAAACAACAAAACCGTTGAGTAATAAGGGGTCAGAACCAGAAGGGACCTCTGAGATTACCCAGGAAGCACTGGGCAATGGAGAGGGTATGCGACATGGCATCAGAAAAATCTAGCTTTGAATTCTGGATCTGCTTCTCACTTCCTCTGACAAGAATCTTAATGTCTTGAATTTTTTTCATTTTCTATGTAATAACAACGATAGTAATAATACCTGTCTTGCAGCATGGTTGAGAGGATCATAATAGATACAAATGCCAAGCTCAGTACCTGCAACAGAGTACCACTCTGTTGATAATTATTATTAGAGCATCTTGCAGGCCTGATGAGAAAAGAATGGAATGCTCCCTCACTGCAGAGATGATTCTTTCCTGCAGGGACCAACTCTGCCACCGGCTCAGCTAAAAAGTTTGCCTGTGTTGAAGAAATGGACAACTTTCCCCCCTCACCTACAGAAGCAGGTAAGAGGACATTTTGCTTTAAGTTGCCCTGTACACATGTTCAGATTTAGAATGATGGATCTAAACTAACTTCCACCAGAGGACAAAGGTATCTTGTAAAAGCAGAGAAGAGAATTGACTCCTGGATAAGTTTACTTCATTGCCAAGTTCTACGTCACTTTATCTGGATGTCGGCTTCTGTGGGTTGTAAACATGGCAAGAGGAAGGACATGCATTTTTCATGCTGTCTTCCTCTGACTTCAAACATTGAACACCATGGCGGGCATTCTGTAAGCATTCAATAAATGTTAAATAAATCATAAAATTTTAGAACTATAAGAGTCTTTAGAGATCATCCTAACTTGCCCTTGTCTTTCAGATTAATTTTTTCCTCCACTCAGTCAATATATATTTACCAGGGGCTACAGTGTGCTGACAGATTGGGCGACACTAGAGATGTGGAAAGCAGCGTCACAATTAGTCAGCTGACTCGCTCCAAGTCGAGCTCCTACAATTAGGAATGGCATACAGGTCTTCCAGCCTCAGCAGTCTTCCTGCAGAGTCTTGAGCGCAGCCAGGTCCTGCGCAAAGGGGCCAATGACTCCCAGTTCCCCGCCACCCCCAGGTCTGGGCAAGACATCTGCTCACCTCTCTGGGCTCAGATCGAAGAGGCTTTGTTTGATCACCCCGATTACAGCTTCTAAGCACCCCCTTCCCACCGTTGATGACAAAGTCAGCCCCTCCATAATCAGAATAACTCTATGTCAAATATTCTAAAACTTAAAAATTCAATGAATAAAAACGTCCTTAATGTTTTCTTCCCTGAAAGTCCTTCTCCCCTGCAGGAAAACTAGGAATAGCGTGACCCTCTTTCTCCTTAAATTGAGTCTCAATCTCCTTTTCAGTGGATATTCTACCTTGTCTATATGATTCCTTATCTCTTTGTCAACTTTTTTATTTTGAAATAACTTCAAACTTTTGGTAAAGTTTCAATAATAGCGCAAATAATCCACATATACTCTTTATTTGGATTCCCCAAACGTTAATGTTTTGACACATTTATTTGTCATTCTGTGAGCATATGTAAGAGTGTGTGTGTGTGTGTGTGTGTGAGTGAGAGAGAGAGAGAGAGAGAGAGAGAGTGCATGTGCCCCCCTAAATTGTTTGGGAGAAAGTTACAGACATTCAAGACTTCAGTGCTTTGCTATTAGAGAGCAAGGGGCATTCTCTTACACAGACAACTATAGTGCAGTTATTAAAATCTAGAAAAGTTACATTGATAGTCAACTATTTTGTAATTTACAGGCCTTATTTACTTTCCATCAAGTGCCCTAATAATGTTTTTTGTTGCAAAAGAGAAGTAAAAATGTGTACTACTCAAGGATCCCGTCCAGGACCATGCGTCTGCTCTCAGCTCCTGTAATCTGAAACTATTCCTGTAATGATTTTATCTTCCATGCCACTGACATGTGAAATATGGGCCAATTTTCTTATAGTTTGTCTCTCCTTTACGTTTGTCTTATGTTTCTTCAAGATTAGATTCGTGTTACGTGTTTTTTGACAGGAATCCCACTAGTGTGTTCCTGTCATTGCATCTTCTCGGTGGCACACAATTTTTATCCGTCCAGCTCCTGGAGATGAGTCCCTAAGGCTGCATTTGTTTCAGAAGCTCTTGGGGAGAATCTGTTTCCTTGCCTTTTCCAGCGCCTAGAGGCCACCATTCACGTTCCCGGGACCCCTCTGTCCATCTTCAAAGACGCAGTGTAGCATCTTCTCTCCTCTCTGTCCTCTGCTCCCATCTTTACGTCTTTTTCTCATTTCTGACCCTCTCTCATTCCTCATCTTGACCCTGGTGAGTACACCGGGCCCCCCCAGCTAATCTGGGATAATCTCCATGTCAACACCTTTAGTTTAATCACACAGCAAAGTCCCTTTCACCACGTAAAGTAACACAGTCACAGGTTCAGAAATTAGGATGGGACATTTTACAGTGGCCATTGTTCTGTCTACCACAGCCAGGACACAGTGTAAAGAGAGTCTATTATCTATCGTGACCCTTGACCTGCACAAAGGAGGTCAGACTAATTGTTGGTCTTTAGTGTCATTGCCAATAATTACAGGGTGGGGGAGGGGGGAATAGGTGGGTCAAAAAGTAGCTCCCATCCCCAGTGGTGAGACATCTCATGCCCATTTACTTCCATACACAAATATATAAACTAAAAGCATCCCAGTTATTCTCGAATGGGATTTTTGTTGTTAAACTTTGCTTGAATCACCATTACCTGTATTTTTCAGATTATAAAACACAAATAGGTTTTAGAAGAGGAAAATAGGGGGGGGGAATTTTGAAGCAAAAAATGTGGTAAAATATTTAATAACATAAATAACATAATATTTCACCAATGTAAATGTAAACAGAACTCAACAGCAGCATTTACAACCATTATTCCTCCCAAATTTGGGGGGGGGGGCGGGAAGTGTGTCTTATAGTCTGAAAAATACAGTATATTGATGTAGCTAATAAACACAGACAGTACCACCAAATAGCTGCGGCTTCAGTATGCATACATGGCATAACCCAAGGCATTGGGAGAAGCATGTGAGTTGGTATCAGTCAAATTGAAATAACGTTGTGCCAGACTGCTTGTTTGTAACTGCTAATGACATCGGACGCTGCAGAATACTTCGTGACCAATCATGTCCCAGGTCCCTTTGCCCAGGCTGCCGCCTGGAAATTGTACCACACAAGATGACCTATGTTTGCCGCTAGGGTAAAGAAAGTTATGTCCAGGAATGGTCAGGATGAAATCGCACATTTTCAAAATAGGCCCATACAACTCTCTACTCTTTTTGTCCTCGTCATTAACCAGCAGTGACCAAAAGGGATGAATCCTTAACGAGAGAGCCACAGTCAGTGACCAAACTGCCCTATTAAGTATGTGGACCAGGAAAAGGCAAGGGACAAAGAATCAGAAGTCTTTTGAGTTGATTTTTGAAACTGCCATTCCAGCACTCGACAATACTGTGTACGGTAGGGAACATGGGGCATCCATTAAATTCTTTGACTATGAGCCCTTCATTGAATGGTCTTTGCAAATGATCCAGAAAGCCTAACACATGAAACAGTTTAGTCATAGGCCCACAATGGTGTAGCTAGAGTTGGCTGGTTGGACTGGACCAGCAATGCCATACCCTGAAAAAATGTCAAAGCAATGAGGTAATATCGGTAGTCCCAAAAGGAGCTCAAAGCTTCAACATAGTCCATTTGCCAGGAAGAGAGAGAGGTAATGTTCCACGCAGGGAGTCTTCCTTCACCAGTGAAGAAACAAGCCAAAATTTTGCAGGAGTCACAAGTCTGGCATGCAGTGGAAGCCTCTGCATCCCTCAGAAACACACGGTCCTATATAGTCACCCTGTCTGTGAGAAGGAGTGTGTTGCCATGTCCGCTGTGATGGTGACACCAGGTGTCAATGGTGGCAATCCTGGCAATGCAGACTTGATCAACTGCTAATTCTAGTTCATCTGACCAGAGAACAGGCCCTCACCATGAGTACCTATACAAGTGACCATGACAGATGGGCAGATACAATTTGTTTTCCCAATTCAGAACCCCAAAGAGAGGTGTGTTTAATCTGCTAGTGTTAGTCTTCCAAGTGGCAGACCAACTAGCCAGGAGTAACTGCCCAAAAGTCAGGAGTCCTTGAGAGCAATCTAACTCGCAGGGGGCATCCAACCTGCAGCCCAGGCTGGCTGTGAATGCCGCCCAACACAAACTCATAAATTTACTTAAAATATGATGAGATTTGTTTGTGACTACGTGTCACAGTGTATTTAATGTGTGGCCCAAGACAATTGTTCTTCCCATGTGACCCAGAGATACCAAAGGTTTGGACATCCCTAAAACAGAAGTGACTCAGCCTGCCGTACTGCAGTTCGTCTTCCAGAACTGTCGTTGGCACTGGATGGCTGCTGCCATCCAGGGGACACCAGCAGCTTTCAGTGTAGCTGAGCCTCGTGCACTAGCCCTGCCCTGGGATTACAGGTGAATCTCCAAGAATCGAGAACCTCACCGAGCCAGCCGCTTTGCTTTGGGCAGTGGGGAAGGAGGGGATAGAGTGTCTCCCAAAGAGATGACTGCCACTTTTTCATGTAAAACTTCCATGAAATCAAGTGAGTTTCATGTAAAACTCAGATGACACTAGAGCTGCAACCTTAAATATACCATTTCCACTTGACAAGACAGACTGATTGCACTGCTCCCTTTGTTTTGTGGAGTCCATGGTGACCCATCCCAAAATTGGTGTATCCAGCCTAATAAGATGTTCAATTTCAACAAGAGGTTAGGAGCAAGGCAAGAGCTGCCTTTGGGGGAAAGAGGGAGCAGTATTTGCTGGCTATGTCAGAAAGGTGGCGTGTTGAGCTGAAAAATGGCTTCTCCTAGCATGGAAAAAGGGACTCTCGTGGTCGTTATGCCCTGAGCAAAGGCTGAGATTTCCTTTTTCCCACCTGGGTTCATATATTGCTCTGTTGAACCAGTCAGGAATGGGCAGTACCTGTGCTCGTCCCTGGGCAGAATTCCCTCTGACATTTGCAGTCATTCACAGTATAAGTATATAGGACATTACCAATTATTCATTCATTAGTGGAAACCACAATGGTAGGCCATCGAAGGCCCAAAAGCCCCATGCAGTAGGCCAGTGGAGCTTTTCTTCCCCACTTCCAAGTGTGTCCACATTCCATAAGATGAGTTCCGGCACCTAGGAGTCCAGCCTGAATGCATGTCAGAGCCTACAGCAGGTTTCCAGACTGTGCAATTCCCAGCTGGGAGGGCAGGAATTGAAGACTAGCAGGCAAATCAAGGCTTTGTTGGGAGGGCAATCATGGCAGGAAGGAAATTTTATTATTAGCTTTTTTATCCTCTTTCAACCCCTCGCCCTAGTGTCAGAGTCTAAGCATCAGTCCTGTTTCCTCCCACAAATACTTCCTGGTGTCCGGCAAGCCCCAGGACCCAGGGTCCCCTTTATTCTGCCCCTGAACACATGACTCTACAGTTCCACCCTGCTGTTTGGAGGGCCTCAGGGGACCTCTACACCCAGCACCCCACTTCTCCTGACCAAGTCAAGCTGTGCTAAGAGCCAGGTGGATGAGTGTAGTGCCCCTGTGCTGTTAGGCAAGGCAGCTGTTGGGTTCACTTTTCCCTCTGAGTGGCCTCCTGCTTACGACTTCACCAGTGTTTTCAATATATCCAAACTAATGCATTTTGGGTTCACCCAAAGCTCTATTTAAATAGCAAGGTCCCCATTGCTGACACCAACTTTTTGCTTTTGGGGACTCCTGGCTCAATAGCCACACACTGTCTTTCATCCAGGGCCATGGAGCTTACTCACCATGGGCATGAAAACACCCCTTCCTCTGCCCACCAAGAGGAAAGAATAAGCAACAACCCAGTGCCATCGGGGGAGTTTGTTTACTCCCACTTTTTGTAACTCACCCTTCAAGTATTAATTCAACTCACTGTTTCTTAATAGGAAAAATAGTGGGAAACCCATCCTCCACCCCCATCTTCCACACGCATAGCCCTCCTCCCCACTACTGGAGCAAGAACATTCACTGCCAAAGCCCAGGAACATTTCTCATCTCGCTGAACCCAGTGCGTGAAAACTTTGTCCTTCCTCTTCCAGACAGTCATGTCTTCATCAGCATCCCATTCTCGTCACTAAAATCATCAAAGCTGCAATTTGATTTTCCTTTTTGTAAGCTGGCACTGTTTCACAGATGCTTGCAGAACGTACACCCCTTGGACCAGAGACTGCAGACATGAATTACAGCACAGCAAGCATCGTGACATCAGCATGTTTACATTGGTCCCCCAGCCCTCGAGTCCCATGGAGGCCACAAGAAGGACCCAGCTGGGTGCCTCCACATGTAGTGCATTGCATTACGGAAAAGAAACACTTAGGAGAACCCACCAGTTTTATAACCAACAGTAAGCAAGCCTGCTTTTTCGTCCCAGAGGAATGCATTACCTCACCCTTCAATGTTGCTTGCTGCAGATACAACCCGAGCAGTAGCCTGCGTAAAAGGAAGACAGGGCCCTGCTTCCTCCGCTCACCCAGAGAGACGTGCAGAAGCACAACAGCCCTCAGAGGAGCTTCTCCCAGCAACCACCAGCCCTTGGAAAAGACGGCGATGACTCTAAAGGTTCTGCCATCATTTGCTAATTTCCAGATTTGAATATTTCCACCATGGCTGAGGATCCTAAAATGATTTCTGGAGACGTTTGGAGGGGTTACACTCATGAATAAAAGGGAACATCTCATGAAATTAAAATAAGAAGGACTGGGCTGTGACAGTCTCAATCTTTGGTGGCCAGTCCTCTGCCTCTTTAGTACACCATTAAACTCGTGTTTATAAATTTCTGAGTCTATAGTCATTTTCTCCAATATCATCTCGTTTTTTCTTCATAGTATTTACTGCTCTCTTAAATTTCCCTTTTTTTTTTACTTTGTTGATTGTCTCGCTGCCCTTAGAATGCAAAAAGGAGAATTTTACCTGTCTCGTTTACTGTTTCATCCCCAGCACCTGTAACGGTGACTAGTGTGTGAAAGGCATTCAATAACCATGGGACAGGTAAATGACTTCTGGGTTCAGTCCTGTTCCACCTCATTATGCCACTTCAGCATTCAGTCACTTTTTGGGTGGTGGGCACAGCAGACAGTGATCAAGATGGAAAACAAGCTCCCTAGGTTTCCTCTTACAGTTAAACCATAATTGGGTTTCCAGGACACCGGACATCCCCATGCGGCCACTCATATAATATGTAAAAGTCAAACTAATCATTAAACTTTCCCATGCCTCAGTTGCTCCATCTAAAGTGCTCGAGGACCTTTGAAAGAACAGCTTCAGTTTTCATTGTGGTCTCTGAGTCCACACAGAGCTGGGTATGTAAAAATGACATTTTTTTGTGTGTCTCTTTCTAATGACATCCTTGCCTCTGGAGGGTGATGGGACAGCAGAGGTGAACAGAGGTCATCTTGCTTTTCCGACACTTACTGAAGTGATTCAGAAATTCTGAAGAATCTTGGAAGGCAATTTCTCAGCTTCTCTTTAACCAGAATTCAAACGGTTACTCCGACACATTTCCCAGACTCACCACTCATCTGTTTCCTCAACTATAAAACGGGGCTAAAACAGCTACCTCACAGGGTGGTGGTGAGAGCCAGACAACCTACACCAATGCTTCCCAAAGTGGGGTCCCTGGTCCAGCCACAGGGACATCACCTGCCTGCTGATTAGAAATGCAAATTCGTGGGCCCCGCCCCTAACGCGGAAAGGAGTTACCCCCCCCCCACTCCCATCTGCCGTTTAACAAGCCTTCCAGGTGATTCTGATGTATACTGAAGTTTCAGAACCACTGGCAGATGAAATCACTTGACACTTGTGTGGCCCCCAAATGTCTGCTTTTCACATGCTCGTTCAGATTTATTATCCACTTGAACAAATCCCAGCTAAGCTGCAGAATTATTTATCCTCCCCTGACGTGGCAGATGGGAACAGGGGTGGGAGACAGGAGCAGATTCTGCTCCATAACCCAAGTGTAAATGCTTGTTTTGGCGGCTTCTTCACAGTTACCGCAATGTCACCAATCATTCCCTCCGTGTTTGTGTTTTTATCTTTCCTCTATTTCTTCGTCAACAAGTAGCTTCAACAGACCATTTTGTACATATGTGAATAGCTGCACATTTTACATAGATGTATATTATCTAAATGAAAACCATGATCTTTCTGCTTTAAACATTTTATTAAATACTTCCAACAGTATGATTTTGCTGGAATGTTCAGGGCCTATCCTTTCTGTTCAGTGTAATCAAAACAGAGCAAAGACACTTGGTGGGAAAGCAGGACTTACTAACTAGCTTTTCAGTAAACCGTTAGAATGCCTCAGTCCCGTTCAGTGAGGGATACCAGTTTGAAAAATAAGGCTAATTTTGCTGCAAGTTTAAAGAAAGTGGAAATAACCTGCAAATAGTGGGGTATCTGTGCTTTGCAGTAGAAGGTTAGTTTATACTTAATTGAAAAGGCTAGTTGCTGCTGAATTTTGAAAGTCCTGGTAGAGTTCTTTAAAGTAATTTAATGTAGCATTTTACAGTTGCTTTTGTAGTTTGGAATTCGCGATGGATATCGAGGGATGCATATCTCTTCCAATCCCTTAGATTTAATCAGACTTCTCACTTGCTTGCCTGCATAATGGTTTACGGTACCTTTGATGATTTGCAGCCAACCTAGCACTTTTAATAATTTACTGTAAATGCATTTAATTTTTAATGGACAAGAATGGGTTAGAGGTACCTTTTACATTGGTAAGTGCTCTCCTGAAGACTGGGAAAAAGGAGCAGCATATTTAAATTCCAAACGTTATTGAAAAGCATGCGTCTTATTACCAAAGTCAAATGCATAATTGAAGAACATACCTAACCCCAAATTACTGCTGGTGCTTTATTTAACCAGGAGATAACATTGCATTCACAAGGCTATCATGAGGACATGTTTTTCAAGTTCTCATTTTTTTTCTTGTCTTCCATGCCGTTTTCAATATACTGCCCACCAGATAAAGCAGACCTGCCACAGGGTGAGAGTAGACGTCATTTTATCACGTCTTGCTAATCAAGAAAAACTCAGTGAAAGAATGGCTTGTAATGTCTGGTACATAGAAAAGAAAAAGCATCTTATATTCATTTCCCTTAAAAGTTTTTCTAACATCTCCCTACAATGTGCATAGCTAGTAATGATTTCACAACTAGTCTTAAAATATAAGATTTTCATGTGGAAAGAAAAATGGGAAGATGCCAGGATAAATATTTTTAAGACTTGATGGAGGACAAAACATATCCTGCCTTCAGAGGCACATAAAAAAACATTCCAATGGCCCTATAATCCCTTTTTCAGATATGCCATATGTAAAAATAAGAATGGCTTCACAGGACTGCTTTCTGGGGAATGAGCTAAGAGCTTGTAGCCCTGGAAACGGATTCTTCTGCGCTAACATTCCACAGCAGGGCCTGCGCTGCGCTGCAGGGAGGACGCTGGCGGTCACGGGTCCGCGTCGGAGCTCTGTTTCCGAAACACCCCGAATTCAGACATCAGAGCGGCTACGTGAGAATGTGAAACTCATTCTCTCTGTTTCGGCCTGCACACAGTCTGAGTCTCAGCCCTGCTACAGACATCGGAACCTTCGGTACTTAGCCAAAAAGTGTGCGCCCTGTCAAAATAGCCCCGCGTAAAGGTGAAAGTTAGAGCATCTAGTCGCCGTTTCCACATTTGGCTTCCCGGGATGAACCTGCAGGTACATGACTGACCTGGTTAACCAGGACTGTGGGTCACCGTCTTTTGGCTCCCTGGCAGGGGTTATATGTCAAACAGCTCCTTTCTCTATTGGCCAGTTTCTCAGCTCCGCCCCAGCTAATGAACAGAAACTTCTGGATCTGATCTACGGTCCCCCCAGATTTGAGGAAGCAGGAATAGCTCCTGAGCAGACAAGTTCAGGGCACCTGAGGGGGGTGACCTTTAGCGATCCCATACCTAATCTCTCTCTTTCCTCCAGCTCCCGCAAACTCTTTATCTCGCAGCACCAACATTGACATTTAGAGTCGGAGAGATCATCGGGCAATCCGTGCATTTTCACAGGAAGAAACGAGAAGAGAAGTGATTGCCCAAGGTTACACAGAAGCTGGAAATCTAGAATTTTCTAAACTGAGTGCTTTCTAAATAACTATTTGGAATATGCTTTCTGAATTTGCCTCCTACGTCATAGAGTCACCCTCTCCCCTTCTTCTGTTTCTTTCTTTCTCCCCTCCCCAACTACTGGCATCCCTTTTGCTTTTGTTTTAGGTCTCCCCTTGGTACCAGGGGTACCCAGGAGTGTCACTTAGCTGTAGTGGTAGCCATCATTGCTAAAAAAAAAAAATTAAGGGATGGGGGCAGGGGGGCAGATAGTGGGCATGCCTGACCCCAGTCTAACCACCATTCTGGCTTAATTCCTTTTTTCCTCCTCCTCTTCCAGTCGGGTGCGCTGCCTGTTTTCACATCTGACAACACTGCAAAATGAGCTGACTGAACCCTAGCTCGCTGCCAGCCTAGTCTCTATGACAGGAACATAATTAAGTTTCTTGTGCATATTAATTCCCTTCTTTTGATGTCCTTACCAGGTTAGAGCTTTGTGAATCATCTTCAAAACACGATAGGAGAAAAGAGTCAATATTATCATAATAACTTTGTGTGGTAACAAATCGTTACTAGACTTATTGTGGTCATCACTTCATAAAGACTACAAAATGTCTGATCACTATGTTTTATACCTGAAACATAGAATATTGTGTATCAACTATACTTTCATTTTTAAAAAGATAGAGAATAAGGGAATGTGGAAAAGAATATTGTAAATATAGCCTTCTAGACTTTATCCTGGCCTGGGTCCTCACATCCCCCAAATTAATACCAACCAAATACATGAAGGGATACGCCAGAGTGTTAACACTGGCCATTCCACGGGCATACAGCCGCAGTGGGGTAGAGCCAGAGAAGGCTATTGTTATCTTTATTCTAGTAAATCTTTTAAAAGATTTTTAAAAGGGGAGGAAGGAAGGGAGAAGAAAGGAGGGAGTGAGGGAGGGAAATGAGGAAAGCATATCTAAACCACAATAAAAGTTGTAAGCCTGAAACCTAGAGTATATCAGAAATAAATGCTTTAAGTAGTATAAACAAAAAGGCTATAAGAATAATATAGTCAAATCTATAATCCTGTAAATCAATAATGCTAGGTTTTTAAAAGATCTGCAGATTTTATTTTTCCCCATAGCAGTTAAAAAAAGGAAAATTCTGAGTTGTGGACCGATTGTGAGTATAAACGTTAAAGAGTATTATAATTGGGTGGTAGAATTCCTCATCTATTACAGCTCCTGTCTATACACAGATATGATCAATCTTGTATTTTTCACAGGCTAAATGATTAACCATTTAACATCAGAGTCAATCTCAATCCCATCAACTGTGTGGAAATTAGTCTCTATAATGGAAAAAGTACTTAACTCAAAAGAGTTCATTCATTAATCACATATCAACACACCAGAAAGATAATCTTTCTGCTTAAGTTCCCAGGCTCTACTTATTCATCCATTCCTTCGGCAGATATTTGCTGAACTCGTAGAATGAGGCCGGCACTCTGTAGGGCACTAAGAAGAAAAACACATTCCTTAAAATAAAGGAGATTATAGATTAGAAGGGGGAAATAAAATATACATAAATTAGCACATGATTTAAACATTAACACAGGTTCACCCCCCCCCCCACACACACACACACACAAATGCTATGGGGGTAAGGAGGAAAAGGGAACAATTATACACCTGTTTTTGCACAAGTGGAGACGTCTTCACAGAGGAAGTCGGCACTTGAGACAGGACTCAAGAGACAGATTGGGGTTCATCATAAAGTTTCCGATGAAAATCAAGCCTGAAAATGGAAAAGGCCAACTTCACGTAGACCTCTATTTACCCAGCATTTCCCAACATGTTTACAGTTCTTATTTAGAAAGAAAAAAAAAGAACCCCACAAGGAAATGCTGGATTCTACAATGTTAAACAGCTTTATTTCCAGCAGAACTTCTTAGAACCTCTACACCCTCAAAATTTATGCCAACAAAATACATGAGATGATACCCCCAAAGGTTGACGTTGGTTATTCCGAGGGTGTGGAGCTGGAGTGGAAAGGAGACCATAGGCATTGCAAATCTAGAAAAAAGGGACACTCTGTGCAGTGAATCCTGGGCCTAAAGAAAGATCCTTTTTCTTTATAGAACTTGAGGGTCTACCTTGTCTCTGTACACCCTTTCTGTCTGTGTTTATGATCTGTACTCATGGGGTTATTTCCATGTATATTTTACACTAAGATAAGAAAAGGTAAGTGTGCATACTTCTAAGGAATGTCCAAATCCCTGTTGGGAAAAGCAGCAGACAAGTCTTAACGTTTATTATTACTGCTATCAACAATATAGTCACTCTCATTCCAAAGGGTTGCCATTGTCTATAGGATGAATTCTACAGAGGCTACACCACCATTTGTCTGATGTCAGTGGAACAAGAAGGCTGGAAAACCCAGAGCAGGGTGGCTGAACAATACAGGTGCGTAGGGTTGCTGGTCATGTACTAGACAACTAAACCAAACCCTTTTCTTCTTTATATAATAATCAACAAATAGATGAATAACCAGATCTTTCCTTCAAGCTCACTGCATGTTTGTGAAATACTATCTTTTTCTATGTGTGAAAAAAATACAATTTAAGTATACTTTAAAGTGTACTAAATATTAGTAAAAAGGGAAGAAAAGCAGATGGTTTAGATAGCATAGTAAAAGATGAGTGACTTAGTAGATCACCATTCCTGTGAATAGAATTTCAGAAACTACCGAGAAAGAAAGATTTCAGGCCCTTATGTGACACTATTTAAAGCATCTACTACCTGTATAATAGGCTAGGGAAGGACTGATCCGATGGATGAAGGGTGATTTAGATCTATGACTTACATTATCGTGATGAATCCTATATTAATATTAAAGTTCTATCCATCACCCTGGAAAGCTCCCTGCAGAGTTTTTAACATTTCCCTCGTGGCTACCTTAATACGTAAATCACTGCCATCCTGCGAGGCCAGTGCAGAATCTCTGCTTAGAACTTTTCCTACATTTCATTTTTTCCCATTTTCTTTGTGGTCACATTGAGTCCTTTTCAGTTTTAGGAAGAAGAAAGTCCCCATCTCTACAGATTACCTGAGTGTGTAACACCCTCCAACACTGCTTCTGTACAGCTGTTCTGCATTGTTCATTCTTCCCCTTTTGTTTGCTGACACTGAAACAAACAGCAGTGAGAGGTCTGCTCTGTAGGCTTAGGAAACTTGGTTCGAGCGGTTAGTACAAGCAATAAATGCTGGCCAGCTTATATTTTGTAGCCTGTAAAATGTTGGATAATGCAGCTCAGATTCTTCAGTTAGTGGCCACAGTCCACAAATGTCACATCTCCTCAAAATCACTTTGGCAACTGTTGTTCGCAGGCCCGTCCAAAGAGAGGGAGGGCGAGAGGGTGATGCAGTCAGACCACGCGCCAGAGGAGTTACGGCCTCTGGGTGCTCATTTAAGCATGCATTAAAAACAGTGCTGCCCCAGGTTCTCAGATGTGACAAAAATCTGAGGATCTCCTTGGCCCTAATTACAAGATCCTCCAAATTTAATAACTTTTGAGATGAGGTGGGGGGGGGGGGGGGATGAGGAAAAAGAATAACAGGCCAAAAATTATTCACTAGCCTGGTTCTCTCCTCAGTGCCAGAAAGAAAACCTATAAGAAAATAGTTCATCCTCTACCAGCCTTCTAATTATGCCCTTCTCCCACAGCTTCTCCCTCCCACCACACAAGGAGCTCTACACAATGAGCTCTAAAGGACAGCAGCAACCAGTACCCGACATCTAGGGGCAATCTGCTGGGCAGATGACTTGGTCTGCCCTGCTGAGGATTTGCTCAGTGTTTCCTCCAGATGAGCCGTTCGGAGCTGACAGGGACCAGTGAACAGCGAACAGCGGGCGCTGCGGCTGCCCTGCAGCCCGTGGCTCTAATTTGTTCCACCGTGCAGCCAACCCACATCACTTGCCGCCACTCCGACTGTGCTCACAACTGACCCCTCAGAAGGCTTCCCGTGGGGGGAGGGGCGCATGTGTCTTCTGCTCAGGCTCTGCCCTGAGGAAGAGGGTCAGCACACCCCAGGGCATCCTGAAGCTCCTGTGCGAGAGGTTAGTTAGAGGAGAGGCTGTGGAACCAAATGGCCGGCCTCTGATATGGTGAGCACCCACGGCTAGCGCCGAAAGGGAGAACTGTCCTGGCAGATTTTTCATTTAAAAAACTTTATAAATTTTTAAATCTTACTCTTTCAGAATGAGCCATAAATGGGTCAAATGATATAGAATAGTGAAATGGATGTGATATGAATTCTTTATAATTATGGAAATGGCAGCTTCCTTATTGGTTATATGAGTCACATAATATGTAATTCCCTGCCTTGGGTTATTAATAATGGATACACAGTTATCAAATTGTTTTAATGAACACTTCTAAAATACTTTCTGTCACTGAAAGCAAATATTTTATTGTAGACAGATATGCTTGCAGGACTGAACTAGGATGTCCCAGTATTACCATTTCTAATTTAATGTAAATACTGTCAAAAAATTGACAGAGAACAATGAAGCTAATTACCAAAAGAATATATGCTTATATTTGGAATTGTACTCAAGAGTCCTATTTTTACCATCTCCAAAATAAACACTTCTTACTGATCTCTACACAGTTCATTACATAATGAGAGGGAATTCTGGATTGTTTCCAGGGGAAGACTATTCAAGTGTCAGGAACAGAACAGCAAATCTGCCAACTTAATAAAAATAAATAAACTTTCTTTCTCAAAAAACAACAAGCCCCTCTACTCCAGGTCACAGAACTCACCCAACCCTAATAAACTCAGTGGGAAGAAATGAGGCAAGAGGGTATCACCGCAGCAAAACAAAGGACGTGAAACATTCAGGAAAGAGGCCCAAGTTGAAAAAGAGGTTAGGACTATTTAGGGACCAAACCACCTGGCCTTGAAATTCTCAGGATAGCACTTTGTAACTGGTGCTGAGAATAGCTCTGGAAACAGGAGCACCTCCAAATGCCAGAGAAAGACACCTGAGCCAGGACTCTCACCTGCCAGGGGAAAAAGGGAGTCTTACAGGCCCTCAGAGTTGGCACTGCTTTTGATGGATATGTAGAGAAATGGCTGGGAACTGTGCCCTCACCTGCCCCTGGGGAAGGAAGATCCAGAATTTGTTTTGTTTTGTTTTGTTTTGATCATCAAAGCCCCACATGAGCCACAAAAATATCACACAAGAACACCTGCTTGCAAAAACAAAGACCCAGATGGCACAGATGAAAGCAGTGTCTACTGAAATCACCGAGCTAGGATAGAGACCTTCCTCAGCATCTTCAGAGGGAAACAGAGAAACACCCACACCGACAATAGCTGAGCGGTCCTCTGACTGCAACTCAGAACTTAGTTTTTCATCAACTTGAGAAGTAGTTTTTCTCTGAACAGGGAAATGGATTCAGGGAGAGAAAAGTCCAGATTTCCCTTACATCTATCCAGCTGTACTGGACGCCTTTTTGATTTTAGTCTTCCCAGCAGCACCAGTGACCCCCAACTCTTTCACAGGTTTGCAACTGGATCTCATGTGTTAATGTAGTTTGACTCACCTCTGGTCACAGATGATTGGTTCAGGATGGGGCACCTTATCTAGATGAGGCCAGTCAGAATCCTTCCCTGGTATTTTGCATCTGTAACTGAGATAAGGCAGTTTCTTGAGGGAGGGAGGGGCTGAAATTGAAGCTATGTAAACTCAGAAGGTATAGAGAAGTAGAAAAGTCAAGAGCAGGAGGGGATAATGAAACCGATATGCCGAGAGAAAAAACGAGAATCCAGGAGAAAGTCCCAATCGTGATCTGAATCCTGGGCTTCGGATGTTCTATAGGCCCAATCACATTCATAAGACATCCCAGTATCCTCATAATCAATTCCCCATTTTGCTTAAACACATCAGAAATTTCAGTAACGTGCAACCAAGGAGATCTGAGTAATATATCAGGTAAAGGAGAGCCTGGTTTTGCAGCTGTGCCAATATGAAAGCCATAGCTACAAAATATTTACAAGAACAGGAAACTGCTCCAGAGGCAGGGAGGTCTGAAGTGAGCCCACAGTGATTTCTCCCCTGTTCCACCTCTCACCATGCATCGCTTAGCCAGGATTCTGGGACTCCTACCCCTGAATATTTTCATCCAGATCAGGTCAGGGTAAGATAGACAGTAAGGGAAGTTTTGAAACGGTAAATTTAAACAAACAAATCAGGCCTAAGAATATGGAAACATAGGAAGGACTATTCCACCACTCTTGACCCAGAGGTTGGTGGGTAGGGGGTGCACAGAGGTGGTATTGACTGAGAGATCTACATGAGTCTTCCCAGTCAGATGCTTCTATACCATGGATCATCTGACTACTCCTATGAATGAATCATGAACACACCCCTCTGGAGGGGGAAATAAAAGCAGTGTTGAAAAGTGTAAACCCCTTCTCAGTGATGAAGTTCAGCCACTGTGATCCCAGTGATACAGGAGGCTACCGGTTCAAGGTACCCACATGAGCTCAGACCTGGAGCAGAGGGGCAGGCGGGATGACCAAAGCCAAAAGACTGGTAGCAGAACGGAGAGAAGGCTAAGTGCCAGGGTGTCAGTGCAAGGGCGCAGAGGTGGCCCTGCTTCCTGCTCACGGCCACTGCAGTTCCATGCGTGGCTACTGTGAACCTTTGGGGAAGCTCTTCACAGCCCTCTGAGGCACAGACACCACAGAAGCCCCCGTCAAAGAAAAAAATTTGTATACATATTTCAATTAGTCCTGTTATCTTTTTTCAAGAGAGGCAGTAGAGCAAGTCGCAGGGTCCACGTTAGTGATGATGCTCATTTTTTTAAGCTACCCATCCACCCTTATTCCTGTTTGAGATGGGAAAACAGTCATCCTTTCTAAACATCCTCCAAACCGACACTGGTGTAGTTTTAAGCAACAGATTTCCTCCCCATTGTGGCTAGGCTAAGCTCAAGGGAAAAGCCTAAGGATCAGGCTAAGTTCTCCCTAAACTATTAAAATTTGAAAATTTTCTTTTATGAAAGCAAATTATTCTTTGAAGAGCGCATTCCACTTTTCAGAGAAGGATCCTCCAAAACAAAGATAAAACGAAACTCAAAAAATTAAAAATTAAAAACCACGATCTTGAAAAAGCACACACTCTGTGAGAAACTAAATTATTCTGCTTGGGTTGGAATAACAAGGTGGCTGCTGGCTTATTTTAAAAATATCAAAAGCAAGACTAGCCGAAGAAAAAGAAAAAAATCCAAGTAAAGGTCTTGGTTTCCATTACCTATATTTGTATAAAAGCTATGTGTTGTTTTAACTAAACATATGGTCTTTGTCCCTCATGTAAAGAATTCTGAGTTTTCCTGACACTTTGGCACGAGGTACCACAACCCCCTGCCAGGCCAGTAAAAATCACACATTTTTTTTCTGCAAGGAAAAAAATGTCAATAAAAATGAGCATTAAAAAGTGTAAAAAGCTTGAACTGGAAAGCTGTTCTGGAGAGAGGCTGCTTCCTAGTCAGCCTTGCACAAGTGCTTTAACAATTTTTTATGACGTTAGTACTGCACTCCGTCTGAGAGATCTAATACTGATACTGAGTGTGGTCAATATGTTGTTCTAAAATACGTCCTTTAGACTTGGGACCTTGCCATTTAAACAACCTTCTAGAATAAATCACATGGATTAATTTTTATAAATATTTAATGTTTATTCTTGTATTGTACAAATTGATTCTTTAAGTTACTTCAACTAGAATTGAATTCCAACGGCTTTTAGTGCGTGGAGGAATAATCTTTGTCTCACTATCGTGTGGGTACCTTTCAAGGCCTTGGTATTGTAATCTGTCACAATAAAAAGCAGAGAAGTAAATACAACACTGCTATCAAAATATGACAAGCTCATTATAACCAGCCACTCATAAATCTTGAAACAAAGGCACCACCATACATTTTAAAAATAGTCATTTTATGCAATTTGCATAGGATGATTTTATTTGAAACCAAGGCAGGTATTTCTTTCTCTCTGCACACATAATGCAGGAATGAATTATACAGTAATTCCACCACCCACCTCTAAAAAGGGCCCGAAATTAGTTAACAAATGGCTGCAAAATACTTTGCAATCATGAAATGCAAAATAAAACTATGATGCTCATAAATTCTTCCGCATAGCACAACTGGATTGTGCTTAGATGGAAAGGAGGGGGTAGGGAGTGTAAAAAGGCAGATGCCCTGGAAGTAATCTGTTGGGTCAAGGGGGAGAAGAAGGGTTCCATAATGAGGTTCCTCTGGACATTAAAACTCACCACCTCTCCGAGAAGTCTCACCATGGCTTCAGGAGACACAAATAAATGTGTGGAGTGAGCTGGCTCTTCTACATAAAGATTTCAATAAAACTTGCAGCCTGTGGTGCAAAAAATAATCTCTAGTTTGAAATATTTAACTATAGCCTTAGAAAGTCCTAAACCCAACCCAAGTCAGCTCAGTCCCTGACTGGAGGAAATGATTTCCCCCTCTTCTCTACCTGTCTGCCAGAGGTTAGGATGCATCCTGTGGGCACGGAAAAATAATAAGCAATCAGAGGACCCTTTTCTGCCCCCAGCCAGGAGAGCCAGTGGGCCTATGGAGTCCGCCAGAAGCATCGCCAAGAGGCCCTCCGTGGGGCTGTGTAGTTCCTTCTCACACCCTCCCTGGTGTTTGGGCCCATCGCCATGGCCAGATCCATACTGAACCTAATAAGCAGTATGTTGCACTATAATATAATAAATCTAAACACACATCCAACCTACTTCTACCTGACTGTGTCCATGTATGGGTCTTCATCCTGGAAAGCCTTCGATGTGAATCCTCAACAAGAGAACATTAAGATGTTATGATTTGAAGATAACCCAAAAAACATAAGCTCTGATACTGTGTAAGTCACAGTACAGAGCCAAAAAACTGGGAAAAACAATTAACCAGCAACTTCAGTTTCAACTCCTATTTCCAATACTAATGAAATCTTTCATCATTCACTTAGAAATACAATATTCTGAGCACCCCTCACAGTGGAAAAGCCACCAGGATCTGCACACGCTAGGTCCTGCCCTCATACAGTTTCCAGAGCACCAGAGGGGGAAACCAGGGAGCAAGAGAGTGAGAGTGAACAGAGCCGTGATTAGGGAAGAATGAAGAGCCATTTGTTGGAGCCGGAAGGCAGGAGAGACTTCTCAAGACACGTGATGCCTCAGGTGAGACTCAAACAATGACAAGGTTGTGAGAACATTCCACGCACAGGAAAATCATAAATCAGAGGCTTGGAGGCAAGAGATAGCACATCCGTTTGGCAGAAGAGAAAAATGTTTGTCCTAAAGCATAGAGTTGGTAGGGCATGGAGAGAGATAATGCTGGAGAATTAAGAGTATGAGGGACGAAAAGCGGGCTCTCTAAGGATGGCGAGAGAAGTGGGAAATCATAGAAAGCTTTTAAAGAAGAAATCATAAATATTTGTATTTTATTTTAAAAATTCTGATTGCATCGTGGAGGAAGAATTGGAGAGGACCAAGATAAAGGTCTAGGCAGGAGAAAAATGGTAACAGCATAGTGGTAATTGCAACCGAGATACATGAACCAATGTCAAAGCTATTTAGTAGTGAGAAGAGACCAGACCCGATCGGGCAGGCTAGCACAGTGAGCTAAGTATTCAGATGGCTTGAGTTCAAACCCTGGCTCTGCCACTTACAGGGAAACTTACTTAATCTTTCTGCACCTCAGATTCCCTTTCTGTAGTGTAGGAAAAATAATAATAGTACCTGCTCATGGAATTATTATGAAAGATAAGCTAATTCACAGAGTACTTACGACAGTTCATGGCACATTGTAAGTGCTCAAAAAAATATTGTCTATTGAGTGTGATGGCTCAGAACTAGAAACAGTGGTTCCTGAACTGCAGATGGGATGGATGTGGGAGACAAGAGGAGGAAGCAGTCACGGATCCTCAAAGGATTTGGGCTTGGATGGAAGGGTGGATGGAGGCTAACTGTGCCAGTGACTGGCCTGCTGCCTCTCCGCTCCAGACCCGCTCTTCGTTTTCTGCTCTGAGATCCTGCAGGTGGACCCAGTAGGCACTTCCCCTTTGCAGCTGGCGTTTTACTTTTTCAATAAAAGGCAAGAAAAAGGGGCTTTTTCTGGTTCAGATGTGCTTCCATTTGCTGCTTTTTGCTCCTGCATGGGGCTGCCTATAGTGCGTGTGGGGATATCCAGTAGCACCCACCCCCACTGAACTCCAGTGACCCAGGCCCACTGAGTCCAAGCAAACCCAGAGGTCGCCTTCCCAGCCTTGGCCCATCTGCACCCCAGAAGGGTGTCTCCCACTTGTGATTGTGGCCAGGCACAGCTGGGAGTAACTCAGCAAACTTCTCCGCCATCCACACCTTCTTCCATATGGTCTGAATTCCAGGCACTTCATCCGGTCCTTGGATAATCTCCCTTGGCCTCAGGGTATTCTCTACCCTTTTACGGTTAGTCCCTGTTATAGTGCATACTTCTTCATGTTAATCATTTCCTGGCCAAATTACTGTGTGTTTTCTGTCTCCTGATTGGACCCTGCCCAGTATGGTACTCTTCATTGAAGCTGAAACCATAGGAAGAGAGACAGGTGTTGAAAAGATAAATTCCATTCTGGACATACTGGGTTTGAGATGCTTTTTGGATGTCCCGACAACACTGTCTGGTGGGAAGCTGAGTACCTGGGGGTCTAGAGCTGAGGAGATGCATCCAAGCTAGAGACATGGGCTTAGACGAGAATACCTTTAAAGTCTCCAAAATCTTAGTAAATGAAGTATGTATGTAAATGCCAAGTGCCAGGGAGACAAACATATATTTTTAATCTTTCGTGTGCTCATCTGTCTCATCAAGAGCCCCTAAATGCACTATATATGTGGCAGCACGTTTCGTCAAAAGACTTACGGTGATTTTGCATTGCGTGTGTTAGGTAATGTTATTTTATATCTATTAACGTTTTCAAAGCTAACTGCAAATAGGGTTGAAACAGCCAAGCCTCATAATAACTCTAGTTACACTCCCAACTTGGAAGCTTAACTCTGGTGGAGGTAGGGGAATCGTTCGTCATTTGGCTGCTTCGGCTCTGCAAGCAGGAAAACTGCGAGCAGCACTGAAAACGGGTGAACTGCTAAAGTGTGAGACAGCTGGACACAAACCTATTTTGCAAGAGACCCCGGGCCAGTCCCTTCTACTTTTTCCAGAGTGCGAACTCGACCCACATAACTTGCTCCTTGCTTCTCCCATTTCTCAAAAGTTTGGAGCTCCTGACCACACACACACACACACACACACACACACAAGTTCCATCAGCAGTTTGCAAAGAAACAATTGAGAAGAGAAATGTATTAAATCCTCAGGGAAATTAAATCCAAATAATCCAATAACAGCCTTACAAAGTTAACAATAGACTATGAATTGAATCAGTCGCCTCCTGCCGTGGGGATCCTGCGGCTACCCACGGACCAAAATAAACGCGGCCAATGCTGTCCGTTGCCTTCGGAGACACAGTGGGCAAGGGTGACCTGGGGGACCCTAGAGTTTACCCACTGGCGATTTCAGGTTTCTGGTGTATTCTGGACATCTACAGGACAGAGAAAGGTCTTTGCTTCTGCCCGTTTCCTGCCTCAGATCCTGGCAGGTGAATGAGAGAGGCCAAAGGTGGTACAATTCTTGAGACAAAAGGTGCAATTTTATGGCTCGCTCTTTTGTGAATTCCCCTCTAAGTGTCTGTGTCTAGAAGTATCTAGAGTGTTGGGAATTAATCCATGTAAGGCTTTTTTTCTCCTGAGAGGGCTGAATGGACAGGTGGGAACAAGTAATGGTTTCTCTCGAACCCTGGCAGTCTAGTGGTCAGTTGGGTCTTTGAGAATACCGGGCATCTGCTCTGAAAGAGACTCTGGCATTTCAGTAAATAAGCATTTATTTCTGTAAATTCTTTTCTTATGCTCTATGTCTGTCTGCCTGGGGCAATGTGATATTTCTTAAGAATGAGGGCCAGGGGGGGCACAAAAGCAGTGAGTGAGTGACTCACCAAACCTCTGCACCAGTTCTTAAGGGCTTTGAGGAGGAAGGTAGGATGCGGCAACTCATAGAAATAAAATCCCGGTGATTTATACGGCTTTGCCAAATAAGGCCCACAGGGCAAATACAAATGGCCTTGAACTGCCTCCAGCTTCCCTGGAGACAGCGGTTTGTCAAAACGCCTGTCACATGGCCTTATGAACACCCTTCACGTTACCGCTGACATTTACTCCTGAAGCTTTTTAATAACCAAACAGCATTTCACAAAAAGTTAATTAAAGGCATTTTATTTGGGTATTATGTGACTTAGAATTATTTTCACATTCCTAATTTTGTTTGACATTTTGAAAACACTATGCCTAATTCTTTTGTGTGGATAAAAAAAAATTTGTTTTAACATGGCTAGCATGTACTGAATACTATTTTTTTCTTCTCCCAAGAACTGACGCAAACACCAATAGACTTTTTGTTTGAGCTCGGAGAAATAAAGCATTCTGTTTGGAATCTTAATTACTATGGCCCCAAACTTACCTAATTAGAAGCTCCCTTTTAATGAGAAAAAATGATTTTCAAAGTTAATGAATTTGTAAGCAGAAACACTGCCAGCTCCCAGAATGAATTAACCACGTTCCTCACAGACATATTTTAGTTAAACACTCTAATTAATATTAGTACTTAAAAACATGTGGGATTGATTTCCCTGTTAAGGGAAGCTCTCTTTTGTTTTTAGACAGTCTCAAAAGACTGCAGTTTCCTTTCTTGGAGACATCAGGCTGCACATAGAAGCTTAATTCTAAATTTTGGACAAAATGGATGTTATTTCATCAAAACAATTCACTTTATTGACTTGAGCCACTTGGAGCTTGTGAGCATCAAACATCTTTTGTGCAGATGAGTTAACGATGTCCAATCTTCCCAGCAAAGGAAATTATGACGAATATTCTCAGGTAAGTTTTTTAACTCTCAGGTAACTAGCGCTGACTCTGCGTTTGTCAGGAGCCCAGTGCTTTCTGCTTTCATGAAAGGTAAGGAAGCGTCCGTGTGGTTTGTTTTTTCGTCACGCGTCAGCCTTCCCGTGACAGTCGGTTGATGTCATGCGTCTTTTCAAACCCAACAGAGAACAGCCTGGCCTCTCTGATGACGGTGGGCATGCAGGGTGTGATACTTGGCAAGCACAAGGTGCGTTAATGATTTTTAGCTGACTCAGAAGCACCCAGTTGTAATAAACAGTTGCAGAATTAAGATCCAGATACATTGCAGCTGGACATCGGAACTGTCTTCAACTACAAACAAAAAATATGACATTTATATTTTCTACTTAGCAAATGCTGGTAGCTGGTAACTTTGTGGTAAATCTGACTAAAATGTTTATCCCTGGACGATGGAATTACAAGTCGTTTTTATTTCCTTTATGCTTTTAAATATTCCAAATTTGCTGAAACCAGTATATACTATTTTTTACAATCAGAAAGCAATCATTTAAAAATCCTTATATGGACAAACCTTCATGGTTAAACTAAATCTAATCATACAATTGCTCTTTTTAAATGGTTTCTTTAAAGTTGGCACATTACTGGGGCAGTAACCCACAACTAATTGGTGCTTCGCTAAAAATGTGATTTATATACCAGTAACAATACAATCTGTGTCTTGAGAAACGCTTTTAGGCTAGAATTCTGAGTACAAACTGATGAAAATGAAATTCCATGGGGCGTCCTCCAACCGTACCCCAAGACCTGGCTCGTGTCTCTGTTTCCACATACCCACCACAGAGGGGGAAACGAGGGACAGGAACAGACATTGACAACGTGAATCAAAACCCAAAAGAGAGTAACTGCAGTCAAAGGCACTTTCGCCTCATTTCCCACCTCATTATATTCCTGCTGCTCAAACACATTGCTGTCTTCGCTCGATATATTTTATTAATATTTTATAGTTGTCTCACAATAGTCCAGGGACAGAGCAACTAGATTGCTTTAAGAAGCTTAGTGCGAATTATTTATTCAAATATTCTGTACATGAAAACACAAACTTTGTTTATAGCTTTAACGGTTCTACAGATTAAAGTTTGGATTTAAGTTCATTTTGTGTTCAAATCTATTGCTAATAATAATAATAAGTAATTTTAGTGATAATTTCTAATGGTAGCCTAGAGAAGACCTTAAAGGGGAAAAGGAAATAAATCCGCTTTAAAGAGTTAAAAGACTGGGGCCCCAAAAATTTCATGAGGACGGGCACACCTGCTGCCAACAAAACGCCGCGCTAGGCGCCGCCCCGTCCTTGGGGCGGGGGAGGACCGCGGGAGAGGAGAGAAGCGCTGGAGCGATGACCAACCCCCTCCTTGGACTTCGGTCGCTCACCCCAGGGTGGCTTCACGGGCTTGCAACCCATGCGGTCGCACAGGGTCCTGGGTGTGGTTAAATACCCTCTTGATCTTGTCTTGAAATTCCTCATAACTTCGGACAAAAGGGCCGGGATTTGTATTCTGTACTGGGCCCAACAAGTGATGTAGCCCGTCCTGCTCACCCGAAACTCGGCCCTACTGGCTCCTGTGTTCATGTTCCCAACATCCAATGCCCGTCCGTAGTTATCAGCCAGAGGTTCCTACATAAAACCCGAAGGCCAGCCTGCCGCGCAGGCCCAGCAGGTCTGCTTACGTCCTACAGTGAGTGTAAGTATAACCGTACAACTTGTGAGATGTGGTCAAAATGCAAATTTATTTTTGCATCCCACAGTATCTCTTAAAATGTAAGGGACAAAGAGAGGGTCATGCAGAAATCTTCCCCAGCCCTGCGTGAAAGCTTGGCCAGAAGCCATGAACTTCCTTGCTGCTTTTAAATGATGTCAGAACTTTGGCCTCTCTGAGTCAAAAACACACAGTCTCAACTGTACTGTAATCAACATTTCAATGTGTTCAGCCATTCAGTCATTCATTCATTCATTTGCCCATTCATTGGTCCTCTACTGTTCCTGAGGGAGGCCTGAGTTCAGGGACAGGAGCGTGGCCCAATTCTGTCTACTCTCCCTTCCAGGCTCACCTGGTTTCCTCACTCTCCGCTTTGCAGGACCTCACTGGGATGGAAGAGAATTCGAGACGAGAGGCAAAGAGATGGCACAGCTCTTACCAGGGTGGACAGATTCACTCCCGGGACCCAGAGGATGGCACCGCCCACCATTGCCCGGCGCTCTCCCAGCAATTCTTCCGTTTCCCCCTAACACCTTTCAACCCCCACCCAGGCTGGCCTCAGCTGTCACCCAGGGGCACAGGCACCCACTTCACCCATGCCCATTTCTCTTCTGGGGTCCTCTTCAGTAAGACTCAAGAGTTTCTCTTTCCCGAAGCCTTTCTCTGCTCGCCCCCAGCTCACCCTCCACACCGGAGGCCCTGCTCCATTCCGCCTCCCGAGACGCGTTAGCTTTCTGGCCTGGAGTCGGGCACCAGGCCTTTGGTTCTCTCAACCACAGGGAACACATTTCCTCATCCTGTGGAAGCCCCGCCCTGGTGAAGCGGAAGAGACGCGGTAACCCCCAGACACCTGGGCATGGGGGAGAGGCATTCACAGCAAGGTAACGACGCTCTTCAAAGAAATCCTCTCATAAACCCAAGTCCTGTCCTTTAATCGTCTCCGAGTGGGTGAGGGAATTGAGAACTAGGAGAAGAACTAACTTTTCAACCACTTCCTTCAAAAAGTCTGTGAATGGTGATGTTGCTTTGGGAATCTGACATCTACTAGATTTTGGTGTTTTAGCTAGGACTTCATTTTTGACATCCTTTGCAACAAAAATAAATCTGTCCTCATAAGAATGCTTATAGCTGATAAAAATGACAACTTCTCTGAATCATTTCACACATACGTGCATTTTTCTGGGAAGAGAGTTTGGAGTTCTGGGGTTAAATTCCTTTTTTAAATTATTTTTTATTAATTTTGGAGGAAGAGAGGAAGGAAGAGAGAGAGAAACATCGATGTGTTGTTTCACTTATTGATGCATTTGTTGGTTGATTCTTGTGTGTGCCCTGATCAGGGATCAAACCCACATTTGTGTGCTGGGACGACACTCTAAACATTGAGCTACCAGGCCAGGGCACTGGAGTTAAATTCTCATGGGGGTTTAAATCTCACAAAGCTCAGGAATTACTGCAATAGAAGGTTTTTATTTCTAGAATTATTTTAAATTAGTATCTAATTCAATTTGTAAATGAAAAGTGTTATCTATTCATTTGTGAGTGGCCATTAAAATGATATGAACACAATGCCAAAATAATCAGAATCATTCAAGTGGTTTAATCCACCCCTCCTCCAAATGCTGGCTTTTTAACAGCAGCATAAAACAGAATGAGCAGGTAATGATACTCCTCTCCTCCATGTGCTTTCCCAGGCTCACGCCCAAATACCCTCTCTTCCAACATTTCCCTTCCCCAAGGAATCCCTCCTGGATTGGTCCTGACCTGAAACTCAAGCAGCCTGTAAGGGTGAGTGGAGGGTAGGGGCTTTGGGGAAAAACTGGGGACAACACCGGTCATACGTCAACCACTGTCACCGAAGGCAACTACCATGGGATCTCAGGCCCCCCTTTCATACATCATACCATGACCATGACCTTGAGAAACACAAAAAGGAAAAAGACATGCACTGACTTGGGGACCAATTTCTCAGTGAGAAAAATGAAAGGTCGGTGCTCACCTAAGTGTGACCAACAAAATGAAATAGGCGAGATAGGTGTGTGTGCGTGTGCACTCCACTGCACTTCATGTGTGTGTGCTTTTTTCCTGAATGCAGACTTTATGGGACTCTTCTCCTTCAGATGGCCTCAAACTACATGATATTTCTAGAAACATGCACTTTCACATTTCTGTATCTTTGTTCATTCTAATTCCTTCACTTCAAAAGCCCTTTTTCTGTTAAACTCCTGCAAGACGCAGTTCAAATTTGGATGCAACTGCGTATAACAGAAAACCTAAATAACCTTGTTTTAGCCAAGAGAGACTTTTTTTTCCTTGCATAAAAATATCTGGAAGGACACAGTGCTGGGCTGGCATGGAAATTCCACAGTCATTCCAGAGCCTGCCATCTTTCTCACCCACAGTCCTAAGTATGTGGCTCCCACCAGGCCATCAGGTCCCCTTCCAGGCAGCAGAAACAAAGGGACAGGCAAAGGGTCACACCTTTCCAAAGGCACCCTTAAGGATCACCGTCCAACATCTTTACTGTCATTGGCCACCGCAATCAGCAAGTGAAGCTGGGAAATGTAGTTTCTCCGCTGGACGCACTGCCCCGGCACTCTATGGCTGAAAGAGCAAGGACGTTGGATGGACAACTAGGGGGTCCGCCCAGCTTGATAAGCTCACTTCCTGGTTATCTAAAATGTACAATATTTCCATTTTTTTTCTTTCACCAGGTCCAAGTCAACACTACTGATACTTCAGATAATTCTTTGCTGTGGGTGGCTGCCTTGTGTCGGAGGGTATTTAACAGCACCCCTAGCCTCTGCCCACTCGATAGCAGTAGCGCCAGCCCACAACTGTGACAACGAAAAAGGTCCCCAGACATTGCCAAGTGGTCCCTGCGGCGCAAAATCCTTCTTAACTAGAAACCACTGCACTAGACTGTCCTACTCTTCCCCAGCTTAATACTGCAATGAGAGTGACTCTTTGTTGTTATGATAACTATGTCTGTTTTAACATTTAAAGCTGTTTCACCCATTTCTGTTGCGCTCATGTACACATGAGGACTGAGCTCAGAAAGGACTTTCTGAAGAACCGGAGGTAACAAGTGGGCCCCACGGAGACCCATCTGCTCCGCAGTCTGGGCGCTTCTCCTCCAGCCACTGCCTGTCCACAACCGCCCCCTCCAGCACGGCCCACAGACATTTTAAGCATTCAGGCTACATTTGTTGAATTAAGCTTTAAAAAGAAAACTTGAGTGACCAGGAGCCCAGGAATAGACCCTAAGTGTTTTATAACACCGTATATAGATTTCGTAAAGAGGAAAGGGAGAAAGAGAAAGGGAGGAATGGGAAGAGGAAGGAAGGAAGGAAGGAAAGGAAGGAAGGAAGGAAGGAAGGAAGGAAGGAAGGAAGGAAGGAAGGAAGGAAGGAGAAGAAAAAGGGAAAAGGCCATATTTCCTAGACAGCATTAATAAAATATTTATCTTTAAGAGCAGGTAAGGAGGGGACTACCTCCTCAGTAAGGCACAGAACAAATGCTGGACCACTTTAATCTTAGACTCTAAAGGAGCAATCAATGATTTCCCCTCCTGACAGCACACTGAGCACTACTGTTGAAGATTTAACTCAACTATCAGTTTCTTCTTCAATGAAGAACTGAACAGTTCAAGAGAGCCACTGAATATGCAGTCATTGGCAGGTGCAGTGGGGAAAAGGCATCAGCAGACAAACTCCTGCAAGGATAGGTCTTTCTGTCTCTGGGTTATTTCCGGTCTCTTACAGGTCCCATTTACAACTCACTGACACGCATCGTAAGAGTGTTCCAGTTTGTAGCCATCCCCTTCCTTCCCCCAGACTGAGGTTTGTTCCCAGCTGCTCTGTGGAAAATACAATCACTTTGCTTCTTAGAGTCAGGCTTGAATTAGGAAAATACTATGCAGCGAATATTCATCCCTCTTTATTACATCCAATGCTTTTGTTAACTTACTATTTACTAAGTGGTCCTCAGTACCGAACATATTTATTAGATATGGCACATTTTATTCATTATTGGTAGAAGTATTAAAAAATCGGGGAGATTTCACTTGCCTTTTCCATGTATTTTTTTACCATGGTAAAATATGCATAACATAAAATCTACCATTCAACCATCTTTAGTGCACAGTTCGGTGGCATTAAGTGCATTTCGCTTCCCTTCCTACATAGTCTATTCTCTAATTATACTCACACTATTGACTCCTAAACAACCACACCCAACACTTCAGTGTTGTTTTGCCTACAAAAAAAATTCCTATGACAACAATCAGGTTGATGTTTTCAGAGGTGCCCTGACTCTGACGGATTCACATCTTATTCAGGAGTGTCACGTTTTCCAGCGAACGTTAAATTTCCCCTATATTCACTCCAAGCTTGTTTGGAGCCAGGTAATTGTTGCCCATCTCTTCTCCCTGATGAACTGTGTTATCATCTCACCAACTCATACGATACTAGATCACCTGGGGCCAGAGCCGATGCTTCTCCGGAAGTACCTGGGACAGCCAGGTCTGAGGAGGTAACAGTGACTTCATATCAGTAATGAAAATGGAAAGTCTGGTTAGTTTTATTTTCCTGAGAAATAAAGAGTGGTCAGCAAATATCCATAAGGTACTTTCTAGCCCTTCTCTTTGAACTTCAGTGCTCGAACCCATTCTTCCTAACAGTTCCTTTTATCACACGTCATGAAGTTTTCCTCTCCTAATATAACATGCATGTAATGCATTTATTCCTACGTGTAGCTTAGGAAATGGGAAGTATCATTGCCCATTATTCGCTTTCTAAATATAGGAGCTAACATATGAAAGGAGTGAAACAGGAAAGTCACAATTAGAATCAGGAGTGAAATTAAATTATAGTGAGATTAATGTCAAATTAATACTCTTTGAAGAGGTAGAAAAATATTATTTAATGCTGAAGAAAGTTATCTCAAAATTTATTTCACTTCTTGCCAGATTTCCAGGCATTGGTATATTGTGGTTAATAAAATATAAAACTATTGTGTCTCTTAAAACATGCAAAAATACTACTTAGCTACAGCAGCGCACCTACATAATTTTCAAACTGCGTTAAGAATGACATGTAGCTTTTTTATGTTATTGTATTTTTTTATTGTTGTCCAGTTACAGTTGTCTTCATTTTTTTCCGGTGGCTCTCCCCTTCTAACTCAAAGCCCTGAAATGTAACAACACTGCAAAGCTGCTTTTAACCACTAGAGGGCAGAATGTGCTCCACATTTGTGCTTAACTAATTTTAAATTACTTGACCAAAATAACTAAAACCACCACCACCCCCACAACAAAAAGTCTCTAAAATTCTCTGGTTGCATACTGTATAATACAGTGTACTTAAGGCCCAGTCAACAACTTTAAATATTTTAACTAATGTACAATTACCTACATTCAACAGTTTACAAAAGGCAAAATTAACAATTTCACAGCCTGAGTCTAGCTGTAAGTCAAGGATGATTAGCATCAGGCAATCAGCACGTACTCAAGGAAAGGCAGACTTGCAACAAACAAACTGTGACTGAGAACCAGCCATATCCTATGTTAAAATATCTGCAATGAAATGCAAAGGTTGTATTTATTATAAAGTTTAAATGGTCACTGAAGTTACAAGGTGATCAAATGTTACCATACTAACATTTCACTCTTGAATTTCCATGTGTACCTTTTTTTTTTACCACAAACCAACTGTAGATCTAACAGTGGCAAAGATGTTTTTAGTTTCCTCTTAATGCATCTCTTGACCTAATTAACTTTTGTTTCCCTCCAAATTAGGCTATTTGCATTTCAGTAGCTAAAGCACTACTTTGTTTGATTAGAAACCACAACCTCTTCACTTTTTCACTCTCATTAATTAAAACGCATCATGGTAAATTAAGCCGTTTGGGTTTCAGTCTGGATGGGTGACATTTTAACAACTGCCCCTTCAGCCTTTTCTCTCTGTCAATCTTGGCCACGTCCTACATCACGGGGCAGCGCAAAGGCAATGGCGGCAGCCTGACAGAGGAGCAGGCAGGGACCCAGGGGCGATACATCACTGAAGTCAGCGATTTCTCAGGCACTGAGCCGTTCACCTGCCAACCAAACTGGATAAGGCTTCTACCTTGTAGGGTTATGCATGACCTTACCCAAGGCACTAAATCATTTCTGAAGTCTCATTTCTTAACCTAAGCAAACCTGCTCTCCCCACTTTTCAGGTCTATGGGCCCTAGTCACTCTCACGCTAATAAACACAAGGGGCGTGGCTCAGAAAAGCTGGAGGACTAGACAAAGTAGCAGTGTCACTTCTTTCTGGACTAAGGAAAGCAGAGCGCTTTTAAAATCAGGGCTGGTCATAGAAGAGAAAGGGATCTGTGTTATTGCCTACTCGTGGAATGGGCAAGTTTAAAAGAAACTGCTCACAATCACAGCTGCCCTGTGATAGATTTAGCGTGAGCCAAGGAAAGGTGTTTGAGCACAGGCTGGGTGGCTGTACATGAAGAATATCACCAATGACATTTCTGCATGGACTGTGAAGCTGTACTAATGGACTTTTAACATTAATTCTATGTTGGAAAGAAATATATGCACAAAGTTTAAAAAGCCATAAGAATTCTACAGGGCTTATAATTAGGGTGATGGCATCCTGTTTTCCAGCAACATTTCTGATTTACCCTCATTATCCCAGTGTAGTTTTAAGAGTGCCCCCTTTCATCCTTAAAAGTGTCCCAGGTGAATGAAAAACTACTGTCTCAAGCACAACCTCATCACCCCCAATTTCTATTCCCCAGGCCCAACTACTCTGAATTTGTTTAGAATTTTTTTCTATATGACTTCAAATTTCTAAAACAAACAGGAAGCAAACAAAAGAATGATTATATTACCTGTATTGGTTAAAAAAATTGCCTTTGAATTCCAGGGGATAGGGGATCAACTTAAATAGAAAGAGATGGCTGGAAGGTACATTGTTTGAACACTCTCTCCTCTAAAAATGACTTCTCCTCCTTCGCACTCTGCTGAGATTTCATATACATACAAATTCTCAACAAAATGTTAGAATTTTAGATGAACAAACTGTAGGGGTAGGGAAAGAAATGTCATTGTTCACTCATGTATCTACATCCCCCTTCAAAGTCAGATATGGTGCTGTCAGCTGTAAATATCTTACTCTTTAAACTTCATCGCAGGTGTGTATATATATACAGGGTTCATTAGTGTGCACAGTTTCAGGTATCTGCTGGGGCTCTGGAAACGTATCCCCCCAGGATAAGGGGGTACGACTGCAATGTATTTACCGTGTGCTATGTAGATGCGATGATGTAAGTCTGTGTGTGTGTTGAGGGGGGAGGTGTATGTAATTTTAAATCCTTCAACACGCCTAAGAGGTAGATATTATCCTCATCTGACATGAGGAAAATAACTTAGGTTTGCCTGGACATCAAAGCTATGCTCTTATCCCCTTTACTATCCTGATTTTCCTATCTTCTCTGTGGAAAGTTCAATGTTCCCTCTTGTATTCCACCCTTAGTGAAGCGCCTCGGTACTATAGCACTAATTTTGCAATACCTATTGGTTTATGTGATTTACCTCCCTCGATCTGGCCTCATTGTCCCCGATTAAAGCGAGGAGAGAGGAAGGACCGGTCGAATGCTGTCGTTTCACTAGGGTTTCCTTCCACCCCTTTTCCCTGGCCCTGCGCTCTTCTTCCATCCAGTAGACACAAAAGAATGCCCCAACCCAGAGACACCCCTAGAACAGGTATCCCTGAAGAGAAAGGATGCCGCCGCCAGAGGGCGCCTGTGGGCTGGACAGTGAGTGGGGGCGGGGCCAAGGGAGGGGCGGGTCCGGAGTCCGGGGCCTGATTGGAGGTGGATAAGTCTATTTCGCCCCCGGGCCCCACCCCCGACTACGCCTCGCGTCTTCATTCCGCACTTCCGGTTCCGCTTCCGATTCTCACTTGTCTGGGAGCTGCTGAGCTGGTTTCCTGCGAAACTTAGTCGCGCTGCTGGCTGCTCCGCAAGAATGCATTACCTAGTGCCACGGTCATGGTCGCCGTCACAGGCACCCACGACCCCACCCCTGGCCTCCTCGCAGTCCCTCTCTCTCCTTCACCCGCACCTGCCCGCAAGCTCCCCGGGGCCGCAGGTGCGGACGACGGCGGAATTCCACGCTCCGCGAAGGCCCGCCAGCTCTGGGGAGGGGAAGGGGAGGCGTGGTCCAGTGCCGCTCCCAGGCTGATGTCTCAGGTGCGTGGGAAACCCCGAGGTACGGATCGGCGGGGCGCGGAAGGCCGGGAGGCTCGGCCTCAGCTCCCGGGGCCCGCGGGCCTGGCCACCGCGCCTCCTTGGCGTCCCCCTTCAAGTCCGAGAGGGGGGTGGGATTTTCACCCTTTGGGGTCCCCCTCACGCTTCACCACTGATTATCCACCTCTCTGCAAATGACTTAACCTTGTTCAGATACTCCAAACTTAAGAAGCTGTTAATTTTGTTGGATAATGAATCTCCCTACTTTTTAGAAAGGCAGTGAGAGGCTGCGGGAAGGGGATGGTGGCGTGATCAGCTAAGTTTTCTTGAATAGTTATGGTTAATTTTGAGGCAAGAATGGGATGTCAGCCCATGTCCGCGAAGTAGAGAGGCCTTGTGTGGACCTGGAGTACCTTGGAACATCTTCCACTTCGTGGATTTGTTTCAGTTGAAATTAATTTCCATAGAACTTCAGTTGCTATTTATTACTGATGTGACATCTGGGGATCCACAGAGGAGCCCTCAGTGAGGAAGGAAGCCTCCGATTCTCTGCAGCGTTGGGCTGTACACTTCAGCTGTACAAAGCATGTCTCCTGCCTGCCCTGAGGGAGGAGCAGTGTGACAGTGACCTAGTCAGTCCACTACCAAATCAAGTGTGCCCTCCTTTTTTCCAGGTTGTGCCTTTTTAGCCAAGAAGCATGGAGGTAATCCACCACAGGCCCTGCTGTTGCAGGGAGCTGGAAGGAGCTGACATGCTGTCAGACACCTTTTACTCTAATGCGTTGCACACTCCACTACAGACGACTATTCGCCCCACTGCCTCAGAGGACAGGTAAAACAAAAGCTAGAGAAGCAAAACAATTTAAAAGGGTTTTAATAGATTTGTATATTTTTATATATGAGAAAAAACACTTAGGGTAATGGGGCTCTTCTGTTTATCACACCATAGAGAAGACATAATGTGACAATCATCTAAAATCTTAACGTGCTCACACCTGTTAGGAACTTGATAAAAAGCAAGTTGGTGTATATTTGTAAAAGTAGACATCAAATTCATCCACTACAGTCTAGAATTCTAGAATGATTGGTTCCTTTATGTGATAATTAATCTGTTTAATTTTTTTTATTTTGTAAGACGATCTGGTTAAAAATACTCCCATAGTCTGTCATTCATAGTTGCTGCTTGAATTTTTGCCTTACCACATTTCCTGTAACACATTAAGTACAGGTCATGATTAAAATTGCTTCTAATATATATCTAGTCATTACTCTGTATGGACACTGTACCAAACGCTTTCTACAGAGTAACTCTTAATCCTCAAACAACCCAGTAAGGAAAGTATGATTATTACCCCCATTGTATGTATGAAGTAACAAGTAAAAGAAACTTTCCAGGACTTAGTGCCAGCTTTTCTGTATTGTATTTCCTCAAATCATTTTTTTTGGGGGGAGGGAATTCTCAGAACATCTGGACAGTGAAAAACTAGCATGTGTGGTTGTTTCTTTGTTTTTATTTTTTAATTTTACTTTACCAGACCTCTTATTTAAGAATTATTTCTTCAAGAAACCAGACAGGGAGTCACCTAGCCTCAGTTGAAACGCTTGCCAACTGAGACCTTGCTGCCATCCGAGCAGATCCATTCCAGTTCCGAATGCTGCTGATGGTTAGATAATTTTCTTCCCACGGAGAACATTTTTTCTCCTTGTAAGTTCCATCTGCTGACCCCGGTTCTTCCCTCTGGAGGCATGCAAAATAAGAAAAACCAGTGATTTGCAAGACAGCAGTCCTTACTTAGAGTTCTCTTTGCTGGGCTGAACACTGCTCTCAGCAGAATTCCGATGGCATCTTCTTTCTTCTCGCATCTAAACTTCCATGGTCCTGATCAGACCTTCAGGGCCTATGCGGTTTGTCCACGTGCTCTTTACATGAAAAAAGAACGAGGCAGCTAGTTATAAAACTAACACGTCTCTTGTGAACAATTTAGAACTCATGGAAATTCACAAAGAAAACAACTGTTTTTTGACAGAAATATTATGAAATTAGAGCACAAGGAAGAAAACCTCTGTACTTCCTTTGTTGACCACTGTTAACATCTCAATGTGCATTCTCTCCAATCTTTTTCACTTAAAGATCATATTCAACTTATTTTTTGGAAATTGCTATTTTCATATCTGTGGGGAAGAGGGTTCAGCTCACTTCTACTGAGTCAGACCTTGCTGCACCTGCTTTTCTACTATGACCTGATTCCAAAACGTGGCTGTCGGCCCAAAATTCCTACTCAGCTCCAAGGGCTAGCAGATTATCCAGAGCTTCCCTGGAGTCAGAGGGAGCCCTGAGCAGGTCATGTGTGGTCTGGGGGTGAGCAGTGACCCTGGCTCATAAGGAGCATTGTGAGGTTTTCTGTTTGGCCAAAGGGACCTGAGTGGGGCTTTAGGGCGGCCACATCTGGTTGATTCTCTATCCCCTCAAAAGGCCTCATCTAGCCCTGGCTGACTGTGGCTCCGTGGGTTGAGTGCCAGCCTGAGACTCCCATTCGGGGCACATGCCTGGGTTGCAGGCCAGGTCTTCAGTGAGGGATGCATGAGAGGCAACCGCACGCTGATGTTTCTCTCTCTCTCTCTTTCCCCTTCCCTTCCCTCTCTCTAATAATAAATAAATAAAATCTTTAAAAAAAAAGTCCTCATCTTAGGCTTTTCACTGAAATTTTGATCCCTTCTATCTAAATTGTCTTATGGTTGGTTAGTATTTGGCTCCAAAACCCTTTTCTGGCATGAACTCAAGAGAAGCATCTTTGAGAAAGTAATCGTTTTTCATTAACTGACTATAAAATTAAACACATGTTCAGTTACCTATAATCGACAGCAAGGTATTATTTGAAGCAATGTCTACATACAACCATGTCCTTGCTCCTAAATACTAGAACTTCCTTTCTCCTTTCCTCCATGCGGCTTCTTCCCTTTCACCGTCCCTAAATGGGAAAGCCACGTTGATCGTGTATTCTCAGAACTCCTCCTACTCACTCCCTCTTAAGACTGCGCTGGGCAGCTTACAGTAGCAGAAAGTTCTCTGTGTCTCAGCTTTCTGAGCCGCTCTGGAAAGGGCCATCAGGAGCACTCGACTGGCATCTCTGCTGGTTAGTGCTGACGCTGATTTCTTCAGACCAGGATCAGGCCCAATGACGCCACACTCAAATCTCAAAAGCGAAACAAAAAGCTTCTGGCTTTTAGGAATTACCCTTCATAATGGTGAGGAGGAGATGAGTCCTGGTATACTCAACTCTCAGCAGCTTAGTCTTCCAAACATGGATGTGCTGGAAGGGATGTCTTCTTTAAATATCATAATGTATTTTGAACTCAGTTAATCACCTTAATAGCCATGCAAAAGGATTTGCTCACATCAGCCTACTTTCTCTTTTCTTTCCAAAACAGGCAACACAGTATAGCACCATTGTTACCCACCTCGGGTATGCAGACAGGGTGCAGCAAAATCACCTGAGGAGCTTTCTAAAGCTACAGACTCTCAGGCTCTGTCTGCAGATATCCTAGCTCAGTAGGTTTAAAGTGGATCTAGGGAATCTGCATTTTTAGAAGGTTTTGTTTTTTGTTCTTTTTTTGTTTTGTTTCAGCTTATTTTGAGAACCACTGGGCTAGTAGAAAGCACTGAAAACAGTAAGAAAACCAGGATTATGGTTATGGCTTACCCTTTGCTGGTAAATTTTGAGGTAATTACAGTAGTCACTGATATATATATTCAGTTGATCACCTCTTAAAATATCAATAAGTAGGTGGCATTCTGTTGTATTTCTTCCATTGAAAGTTTACGAATGGCAGGCACAGCTGTGCGGTATCACAGCTGTCTATCTCCTTTTCCAGCTGGTTGACATCTCCTTACCTCCAGCAAGTTCTCCAGCTCGTTGGGCAAACAAACATCAGTGAAGGAAGTGTCTTGAGACTTGCTTAAGAGCTCGTTATGTGTTCCCATTTTGTTTCTGGATTCATTCCACTGCTTTCTGATTACCAAATATTTTTTTACTATTAGCTCTCTGCCAACTAAAAATGAGAGTATCTAATAATTACTGGCTAACCTCAGCCCCCCAAGATTGAAATGTAATGTTCAAAATTCTTTAAAATGACATCAAAGAGAGAACTTGGTTCATCCACGGGGGGCATATCTTTCTTAAAAACAAGTAAACACTTCATTTTATGAGATTATAGATTGTAGCCCTAAGAATCTGTTATTTTCTTTATTATGGAGACATGTATTATTTCAGCTTCAAAATGATTTAATCCTAAAACTTGAATATTCATTTTAATGAGTTTCTTCTATAAAATTATTATTAAGGCAAAGGGTGAAAATGTGAGACCCTAAAATAAAAGGGAAATGTGATTTATTTTTGCTTTGCCTTTTATTTTAAATGTCTTCTTGCAGCTTACTGGTTCTAGAGAGCTGCCCGCCCAAACGATTCATTAACATTTCTACTGGCCAGTCTCTCTAGGACAGCACAATTTATAGGGGTCAGATGTTCAGAAATTGACTCATCTAACTTAAATGTAGCTTTTAAGAACTTAGATATTAAAGCTTAGGTTGTCATTAATCAAATGTGTTTAAATTGTTTTCACTTCCCCAAATCATGACTGCTGGTTGTGGTCATGGTGCTGGTGGTGGCCTCCGAGGTCTGAGAGCAGAAGGCCACTGTCCCTTCTGCAGCACCCCACGTGAATGTTCTCCCGGCTCTCCTTGACTGGCTACTGCAGAGGTTGGCAAACTTCTTCTGTAAAGGACCGGAGAGTAAATATTTTAGGTTTGGCCATCTCCATCAAACAATTCAACTCTGCTCTTACAGGGCAAAGACAGCCGTAGACAATAGGCAGTACATAGTGAATGGCCGTGGCTATATCCCAATAAATCTCATTTACAAAAACAAGCAGTAGGTTGGATTGGGCCTATGGGCTGTAGTTTGCCAACCTCTATTAGTGACTTATGAGATAAAGCATTCTAATCATAAGATAGTCATGAGTGTCAGTTCTCCATTCCCACCAGCACAGATTTACAGGGAATCACCTGAAGCCAAGTGCTGGCTGCTACAAAGAAAGAAGGAGCTCCACGGTCCGTACCTCTCTCTGAGCCCCTCTCCCACGGTTCTGACTGACTCCCCATTGCCCAGACGTACAATCCAAAAGGCTGATAAGGGCCCGTAGGACATCGTTCTTGCTTCCCCCCTTGCTTTACCTATCGCCATAGCTCTTCTCTGCTGTGCCTCAAGTTCCTGAATCTCTGTCAGCTCCACTGATTTAGAGAAAAATTCAATTCTATTTTCTCAGCCCTTAAGATCTAGATAACATTCACTCAGATCTTTATGCCATACCTTCTGGATTTCCAAAGCCTTTCTCAAAATGTATTCTAATTCCCAGGATGGGCGTAGGGGGCAGTCATTACTGACTCTGAGCTCCTGGTTTCACTTATGCTCTTTCTATCCAACAACATTTTCACCCGGACGTGAAAATCAGTCATTCTTTACTTTCTTCTGAAGACCCCATCCCCACAGAGCATTTGTGAGCCTGGTAAATGTCACTGATCAGTTAGGCGTTAGAGGAAGAATCACATCACATCACACAACATAACTTAAAGCCCCTTATTAGCCATAATTTCCATTCTCTTCGAGTCCTTTAGCAAGGCTGTCACCAGGGTTCTCCTCCTGCTCTGCTCTGCTAGCTTCTCTCTTCCTCTCCCTTTGCTCCCTTTTGTCTTCCTCTCACAAGAGCCAGACACCAAATCTCTCTCCCTTCGGAGCAGCGTAATGTCTGAAGTTGCTGTGTCTCTTACCAACACCCATAACTGTAGAATCTCTGCCTCTACACCAAGTGGCCTAACAAAATATTTTATCAAACAAAGCAAGTTTTCCCTGAGGATTCTGGAGCCCACGTTATCAGGAATTTTTTAATTTATGACTTTTCTAACATCTAGGCTTTTTCACATGCTATTTCCTACCTAGAATCTTCCCTCCCTTTCACCTAGATGTGCTACTCATTGTTTGGACTCACCTTAGACAAGGATTCCCCCAAGAACCCTTCCTTCAGAAAGAAATCCAGTTGGTCCTATAAGGTTCCAGGGAGTATGCTACCTATCCTAAAGTTCTTAAATCCAAGGTCAAGTGATGAGCAGATGCAGACTTGTGCAGAAGAGACTACAGAGCTGGTTTACTTCTGACTCACTTTAACACGAAAGGGTAGCCTTTTGGGGTCCCAGCTTATTTTGGAGATGGTCTCTTTTAGGTTGCTCACCTGGCTGATACCTGTACCCCTCACCCTGCAAAGTCGTTGAAATAAAAATTTGCCAGAAGCGACACTGCCCTAAGGGCAGAAAAGGTTTCTGTGCTCATTTCCCTCTCTGAATTCCCATTTTCACTCTTAGGAAGCTCTGCTCTTCCTTTCTGACTTGTTAACAACCAGTTGCTTTTAAGAACATGTTTTGTTTTGTTTCTTTTCAGCATTGTTTTTGTTTTGTCTTCTCTAGGCCAATCAATAAGGTCAAATAGAAATAGAATTAAACTTCCCCAAGAAAAGTTAACCCAAAATGCAATTGGTTCCCTTTTTAAGATTTTCATATCATTGTCTGCTCTCAAGGAAAACTACCTAGTCAATAAATGCTTGAGCATCATGTCTTTGCAAAACACTGAGCTGTATATCCTGGGGATTCTGCAGTGAGTGTGGCAGACCCCTTGTCTGGTCCTCATTTTGCTCTGCAGTGGCAACTGTGATGAATCGATATTCTTTATTCCCTAGAACATTATACTCTTCATCTCTTGGTGATAGGTAACTTTTATTACAAAAGGATATAAATCAGGAACAGCCAGTTGGAAGAGATGCATAGGGCAAGGCATTGTGGGAAGAGGCACAGAGCTTCATGCTTAAGCACACTACTCTCCCTACATCTCCATGCGTTCACCAACACAGAAGCTCCCTTTTCACCATTTTTAGTTGTTTTCAGTGGGAAGGTTGATCTAAATAATCTAGACTGCCATTACTGGAAACTGGAAGTCATTAAATCCTTCCTAATTAGGAAGCACATCTTTTGCCATAGTCTTGTGTTTTGTAAGACCATCTCCCTAGCCCGAATCTTTCATTACTGTGTCATTGGCTGCAGCCCTAGAAACAAATCCATCTCTTTGGTTCTTGCCCATTCACTTATGAATGCATGCATTCAACAGACATCCATTTAGTACCTCCTATATAACGTGGATACAAGAGTGAACAAGGTAGGGTCCCTGCCCTTCACTTCCTTATAAGAAAGCAAAAAGAGTCCTCTGAAGTACCAGCCACTTTAGGAAATGTCCACTCTCCAGCCCATGGAATGGTACAGATATAGGGGTTGGACTTTTAGAGACCTTATTTCTGGGAAAGGTAACTACTGAGTAAGGAAATGTTTCTAAAACTTTAGCATATGTAGGAATTATCTAGAGGGCTTGTTATAACAGATTACTGGGCTCCACCCACAGAAATTCTGATTCCTAGGTCTGAGGTGGAGCCTGAGAATTTGTATTTCTAACAAGCTCTTAGAAAATGCTAATGTTGCTGGTTCATGGTCCACACTTTGAGAATCACTATTAAAGAAGCTCTTGACAGAGCTTAGGAGCAAGTGTTTCTGCATCTTTACAGTACTCACCATTTTTTAATATCAAAAGATCATCTGTAGCCAAGACCAATCAATGCGGGAAGAATAGTCTTTTCAACAAATGGTGCTGGGGCAACTGGATGAGATTGCACCCTCATCTCACATCGTGCATAAAAGGAACTCAGCACGGGCCAGAGACCTGAGCATATGAGCTCAAACTGAAAAACGGTCAGAGAAAAACGGGGGTAAATCTTCATGATCTTGGATTTGGTGATACATTCTTAGATATGACACTAAAAGCACAAGCAGCAAAACAAAAAATAGATATATTGGACTTCATTTAAATTAAAAACTTGGACTTCAAAGGATGCTATAAAAATGAAAAGATAACACACAGAAAAGGAGAAAATATTTGCAAATCCCATGTCTGATAGGAGACTTGTATCAAGAATATACAAAGAACTGGTACATCTCACTATTAAGACAACCCAGTTTACAAATGGCCAAGGATTTGCGCAGACATTTTTCTCAGGGAACAGATACAAATGGCCAGTAAGCACATGAAAAGATGTTCAACATCATCAGGAAAATGCAAATCAAAACCACGAAAAGATACCACTTCACATGCACTGGAATGGCTTTAATTTTTTTTAACAAGTGTTGGCAAGCATATGGAGAAACTGGACCCCTTGTACATTGGTGGTGGTAGAAATTTTCCACTGTGGAAAACAGTTTGACAGTTCTTCAAAAAATTAAACAATTACTGTGTGACCCAGCATTCCACTGCTAGGTATATACCCAAAAGAATTAAAAAAACAAGTATTCAAACAAAAACTTGCACATTACTGTTCAGAACAGCTTATTAACAGTACCCAAAAGGTAGAAACAACCCAAATATCCATCAACAGATGAATGGATAAAGAAAATGTCTTATAGCCATAAATGGAATATTATTCAGCCATTGAAAGGAATGAGCTACCAATATGTGATATAGTCACACAGACCACATGTGGGTTTCATTCAGGTGAAATATCCAGAATGGGCAAATCTATGGAGATAGAAAATAGAATAGTGGTTGCTTAGGGCTGGGTTTGGGGGGGGGAGGGGGGAGGGTAGCTAAAGAATACAGAGTTTCTTTCTGAGGTGGTGATGTCCTAAAATGATTGTGCTGGTAGTTGTACATATTTGTGAATATACCAAAAACAGTTTAATTGTACACTTTAAATGCATGGATTGTAGGCCGTGTGAATTATATCTCAATAGAGACATTTAAAAGAAATAAGCATATATACTACAAATGCAAAAATAAAAATGATAATCCGTAGGCCCTCAGGAATTTAACCTCGTTCCTCCAGCAATCCAATGATGCCTAAATAACCAGTATCTATCATAATCTACTTAGCACTGCAAATTCTGTCTGTCTTCTAAAAAAGTATGATGTAAAAATAACTTGGAAGTGCCCTGTCGGGTGTAGCTCGGTGGATTGAGCGCAAGCTGTGAACCAAAGCTTCGCAGGTTCGATTCCCAGTCAGGGCACATGCCTGGGTTGCAGGCCATGTCTCCCAGCAACCGCACGTTGATGTCTCTCTCTCTCTCTCTCTCTCTCTCTCTCTCTCCCCCCCCTTCCCTCTCTAAAAATGGATAAATAAAATCTTTAAAAAAAAATGTAAAAGGAATTAAGTAAAAAAAATAAAAATAAAATAACTTGGAAGCTGTGGGAATTTTAGTTTGCCTTAGTCCTTTGGGCAGCTATAACAACGGCAGACTGGGTAGCTCATAAACAATGCACACTTATTTCTCAGCGTTGTGGAGGCTGGAAGTCCAGGACATGGCACTGGCAGGGACACATTCTGCTGAGAGTCTTTCTCCTGGTCCATGTCTGGCACCTCCCTGCTGTGTCCTCATGTGGTGGAAGGGGCTAGCAACCCCCTGGGGTCTCTTTTCTGAGAGTATTCGTCCCACTCATAAGGGCTCCACCTGGGTGAGCTAGCCACCTCCTAAAGGCCCCACCTTCTTGTACCAGCACTTTGGGCATCAGGATTTCAACACAAATTTGGGGGGACACAAACGTTCAGACCACAGTATTCCATACTGAAGCTATTGACAGTCCCTCTTTTTCCACAGATATCAGGACTTCAGGGAGTCATTCCAACAGTGTCGGCTTCCATGGGGCGCTGACAGGGAGCACGGTGGGGTGATCCCCACTTCGTTCCCTGAGGAGCACAGGCCAAAATGTCGCGCCCCGGGCAAGGGGCATCAGCACTACGGATCTGGTGCAGAAACCTGGTCAAGGTAAATAATCCTTCTGCCTTTTACGTCAGTGTATTAGCGTTCACTTTATTTCTGTTGTGAGTCCTGTTAATCTTCATCTACCTCCAAACTTACTTCTTTTACTATCTATAAGACACAGATGGAAAAAGTAATCTTACGATTTCTAATTGTGAAGTCAGTAAAAAAAGAAATCTCTGTTTATGGTTGTCATTCTGTCCTTAGAGGTATTCAAGTATTATGATCAGAAATTTGGATTAATTTAATTGCCTCGCTAATCACATTTTATCTAAAGCTAAATAGGAATATTCCTGCGAGAGATTCAATTAAAAGTGTGTTTGCTTGGACAAATAGCTGGTCTAAATTGTGCAGAAGTTCTTGATTTGGGGGGACTTGATTTCTAATTTGTTCATCAGTCTGTAGTCATGAGGACCTGCTGGGCATTGTTTTCAATTACTAAAGTATTTCAGTAATCATTTATAAATCTTAAAGTCACTCTTTCAGCAACTTTATTTAAAACACAGATTAAAACTGAAGAGAAAGAAAAAAAAACCTAAGCAGCAAAGAAAATGTCACATTAATTATTAACTAAAAATTATGAAATTTAGTCAAAATAAAATCCATCAAACCTTCACACAGAGTCCTTACTCCTGCTTTCTCTAACAATCCTGGTTACCTAGCTTACTAACTGTCTAGTTTGGTTTGTTGTTCTAAAACTGTCAAAAGAAATTAGGAAAGACAAGCCACGGCTAGAGAGAGACGGTGACAAGAGGGGCACGTGGCAGCCAATGACCTTTGCAAAGCCTCAGTAAAGCCACACGTAGCAGACGAAGGGGAAGATGCTCACCTCCCTGAAAGGGAAGACCCAAGTCTCAGCAGGTCCTGCATCCAGCCCCAAGTCGAGGGTCTCTGTGTGACGTTCACTCCTGTCTTGTTCACTTAACAAGCTCATCCCGATAACCCACATGTGTGCCCTTGCTAAACCACCACTAATACACCCTGTATCAAATAGTGAGGAAAAAGGAGAAGAAAAATTAGTTAACACATTAAAGTATAGAGGACATTGTGAGGAAGAAAGTATGGGATGTGACTCCAGTGCTTGTTTCTGCAGCTGGCCTGAGGCTCTTATTGGTATTACAGTTCGCTTGCCCTCAGCCCGAACCTGAGCTGGTGGGAGTTCATTATCTGGGCGGGGGCCACCCCAAATTCTGTTCCTGAGAGATCTAAACTTCAGTGTTTAGCGTGAGGTTGCCACAGTATTCCATTAACTTTAATTTTATGTGTGGATGCACTTAATATATAGTGTGAGGCAAGTTAGTTCTTTTTACCGCTATATAATCTAGCCGTTATAAATACAGATCTACCTCATTCTTTTTAATTTCTCATAGTATTCCACAATATGGATACAGCATAAATTGTTTAGCCATCCTCGTAGTTTTTCCCCCATTTTTGTTGTTTTGTTTTGTTTTTCGCAGCACCTGTAAGTGATGAGTGTGCCCAAACTACCCTGCTTGAGCCCATACTCCAGTGTGTCTCTGGAGAAAGCCCTAAGTGGAAGTTACGGATCACAGTAGATACATGTTTTTAACTTCCGTAGATACAGCCCCGGTGCTTTATATTCTCTTGGTAGTGGCTAAAAGTGTCTGTTTCCCCGTACTCTTGGCCAACTGTCTTATAGTATCAAACTGTACAAGTTTTGCCTATCTAGTAAGTATCTTGTTTATTAGAATGTGTTTCTCTGCTTAGGTTGAGTACTTTTGTCTTAGGTATTGACATGTACATTTTCTGTTCTTTTTGTTTCTCCATTTTTATTGTTTGTCTTTTAGCTGTAGATTCTTAGCTGTTCTTTATGTTCTGTATATTAATCCTTTACATATGTCCATTGCCAGTATTTCTTCCAGTCTGTGTTTTGAGATTTTTATGCTGTCCTGTCTTTACATTTTCCCTTTTTTAAGTACATTTTATTGTTTATACTATTACAGTTGTCCCATTTTTTTCTCCCCTTTATTCCCCTCTGCCCTGCACACCCCCTCCCACCAGCATTCCCCCTCCCACCAGCATTCCCCCTGTTAGTTCATGTGCATGGGTTGTACATGTAAGTTCTATGACTTCTCCATTTTCTATACTATTCTTAACCTCCCCCTGTCTATTTTGTTCCTAGTAATTATGCTTCTTATTCCCTGTACCTTTTCTCCCCGTTCTCTTCCTGCCCCCCACCCCCCACTGATAACCTTTCATGTGATCTCCATTTCTGTGATTCTGTTCCTATTCTAGTTGTTTGCCCAGTTTGTTTTTGTTTTTAGGTTTGGTTGATATTTTTTATCTTCTTTTTTTTTTAGATAAATCCCTTTAACATTTCATATAGTAAAGGCTTGGTGATGATGAGCTCCTTTAACTTGACCTTATCTGACCTTCCATTCTAAACGAAAGCTTTGCTGGATAGAGTGATCTTGGATGTAGGTCCGTGCCTTTCATGACTTTAAATACTTCTTTCCAGCCCCTTCTTGCCTGCAAGTTTTCTTTTGAGAAGTCAGCTGATAGTTTTATAGTAACTCCTTTGTAGGTAACTATCTCCTTTTCTCTTGCTGCTTTTAAGATTCTCTCCTTATCTTTAATCTTGGGTAATGTCATTATGATGCGGCTTGGTGTGTGCTTCCTTGGGTCCAACTTCCTTGGGACTCTCTGAGCTTCCTGGACTTGCATGTCTATTTCCTTTGCCAGATTGGGGGAGTTTTCCTTCATTATTTTTTCAAATAAGTTCTCAATTTCTTGTTTTTCCTCTTCTCCTTCTGCACCCCTATGATTTGGATGTTGGAACATTTAAAGATGTCTTGGAGGTTCCTAAGCCTCTCCTCATTTTTTGAATTCTTGTTTCTTCATTCTGTGCCAGTTGAATGTTTATTTCTTCCTTCTGTTCCAAATCTTTGATTTGAGTCCCCATTTCCTTCCTTTTACTGTTGGTTCCCTTTATATTCTTTATTTCACTTTGTATAGACTTTACTTCTTCCTTTATTTTGCATCTGTACTCAATCATTTCTGTGAGCATCCTGATTACTAGTGTTTTGAACTCTGCATCTAATAGGTTGGCTGCCTCCTTGTTGCTTAGTTCTTCTTCTGAAGTTTTGATCTATTCTTTTATTTGGGCCATATTTCTTTGTCTCATTGTGCCTTTTACATTGTAAGGGGCAGAGCCTTAGGTATTTGCCAGGATGGGGCAACCCACATTGCTGCATTGTGGCACTCTGTACATAAGGAGAGGGGTCAGAAAGGGAACAGTGCCACTTGCTTGGCTCTCACCCTGGTTCCAGTCACTTTCCTCACTTCCCACAAGCAGATTGTGCCCTTCAAGGTGCTGATTCCTGGATGGGTGGGTTCGTGTATGTTCTGGGACCCCGTGGGTCTCTGCAGTGAACTCTCTTGTGAGGCTGGGAGTTTCTTCTGCTGCCTCAACCCCCACAGGTATTTACAGCCGGAGATTTTGAGGCTTTATTTCCCTGCACTGGAACCCTGGGTTGCATGGTCCATCTTGCGCCCCAGTTGTTTCTCCTGGCTTATCTGCACACGAATGTGGGGCCACTTCATCTGCCAGCTGCCCACCCTGGTCCTCCAACTGCCTTTAGCATGTTCTCCCACTGGGCTTTCCATCTCCACCCCTCCTACCAGTCTGGATGAATGTTTCTTTAATGTCTTGGTTGTCAGGCTTCCACACAGTTCAATTTTCTGGCAGTTCTGGTTGTTTTTGTTTTTAAATTGGTAGTTATCCTTATTTCATGCAAGGAAGTGAGGCTTATCTACCTATGCCTCCATCTTGGCCAGAAGCTCCTAAAACTTCACATTTTTTATTCAATGTTATTGTATTTCCTTTGGTTTTGACTTTTAAAAGAGAAGTCTTATTTAAAATGTTTTTCCTACCACCAAGACAAAAAAATATTCTCATATATTTTCTTTTAATATTGGTCTATATTTCCCAATTCTTTAGATTTTAATCCATCTGAAATTATCTTTGTGAGTAGTACAAAACAGAAATCTATTTTTTTCAAATGGCTAGTGAAATTTTCCTTCATTGTTTATTTTTTCTTTTCTTTTTTATTGAATTTCTTGGGGTGATATTAGTTAATAAGATTATATAGGTTTCAGGTATACAGTTCTACAATACATAATCTGTATTATTGTATTGTATTCACCACCCCAGTCAAGTCTCCTTCCATCACCATTGTCCCCCCTTTACCCTCTTCCACCTCCCTCAACTCTCCTCCCCTCTCCTGTTTATTGAAAAGTAAATCCTTCTCTGCTGATTTAAAATGCCTCCTTTTCATAAACTGAATTTCCGTATGCATATAGTTGTATTAATCTATTTGTCTTTTCCTATCTCACTATTATACTATATTAATTTGAAAAGATGTTCAATTTAATCTTTTCTTTCTTTTCAGAAAGCTTCCTATTGAACAATTCTATTATTTGACACAGAACAAAAAAAGTGACATCTATGGAAATGATTCATTGTAAGTTTTGGGTTTATTTTCCTTATATAAAATCAAATAACATTTTTAAGTGAAAATGAATTATATGAGAAATAAAAAAGCCCCCAAGTGGAAGCTTTTAGAAAATATAAAAGTGTTCCTTTTTAAAAAAATATAGAGCATTAATAATAAAAACAAAGACCAAACATATGACAAAAATAAAACAAATAAACCTAAAACACACTAATTGTTTGTAGTATTTAAACAAGAGAAAAATGCATACATGGAAGAGTAATGTTTGAAGGAATTCATACAGGCCATCTTGGTCATTTCCCTGCCTTTGACCTAGTTACTCAGTCTAATGGGAATATTACTTTAAATGTTCACAGAAAATGCCCCAGTGCCCTCAACACAATGTTTAATTAGAATTTTATAAGATGTTCACTATGATAATCTACAAATAACTTGGTAACATTATTCCCTAAGTCTCTTTTGGATAAGGAATACTTGGTCATTATTTTTTACTTGTTGAAAGAGTTTGTTGTATATAATATAAAAAATCATACTTTTTAGCATTCAGATAAAAATAAAATACTAACAATATTGAAGTAACAATGAAAATATCCCTTCCTTGCCTTTAACTATTAGAATTGTTAGGAATCTTCCTTCCTATAGGTAGGAAGTCAATATAGATTTTAACCACAAGAGGGAGCCAAAAAGACGTATTTGTGGTTACCAAAATTTGTTTATCCCTTTGGGATTAGTTAACTTGGAAAGTAGATATGGAGTATAGCAGTAAAATACTAGAATGATTCAGGTCAAGGAATTGGTGTCTGTAAGCCTGTTTTCTTTTCATTCATTTTATTTCAAGCTTTGAGGGGTTTTTTTTAGAAGCTTTCCTTTTACTTTAAAAAAAAAATTTCCACTTTGACTCAAATCAATCATAGGCATACGCTTGTCAATATTATAGTTAAATTTATCACACAAGAAAATTTTTGCATGCTGACCTAATGTTTCATAAATAACAGCCAATCTAGTAACTGTAGATCCCTTGGATTTTTATATTCATCGTCCCACTTTCCCCAACTCAACCAGAAATATAACTAGAAGGTAAAACTTTTTTTTTACTTCAAAATCCATAAGCTTAGAATCCAAATAAAGAAGGATATAAACATTTTATGGTTTATGTGTTAAAATATAGACTAATAAAATTTAAGGTTAATATACCACTTTCTAAACAGAGAAACAAAAAATTAAAGAGTATATGCAATTTTATTGATCTTTACTGTCACCTGATTAACAGTCTGTTCATTTTTTATGCCGGAAATATTTCAGAAATATTTGAATAATTTGAAACTAATTGTTAGAATCCGATGGACGTGGATGGCAGTCCTTCCATAGTGTGCGCTTTGTTCCTGGGCAGCATGATTAGTGAATACACAGCCTTCAAATGCACTGCTTCAGAAAAGGCATACCTTCAGAAGCTTGTGGGTCTTGTCCTAGCCTCTCTGTCAACTGGGAGAGATCAGCAATCCTAGGCAAAAGGTCAAAGAACATACAGTACTGATGTATCTTCAACCAGGCCACACTCAGGTGACTTTAGGTCATGTAATTGCACCACGCATGGTGGCCGGCTGCCTCAGAGGACTTTTGCTACCACCTGACTATGAGGGTGAATGTCAGAAAAACCAGAGCTTTCTTACCATTAGAAGCAGGCACTTCTAACTGCACTGCAAATAAGAAATGCAGAACAGAACACCTGCTACATTAGGCCACTCACCAGGCCTGGGAGACGTGGCAGCTGCACCCAGTACATAGAAATACACAGGGAGGTGGCCAAAATGAGATGACGAGAAACATATCCTGAATGAAATAACAGAACAAAAAGCCAGGAAAAAAATGGAGACAAGTAATCTACTCAATACAGAGTTTAAAACACTGGTTATAAGACTCAAGGAACTTAGTGAGGACCTCAACAGCATAACAAAGAACCAGTCAGAAATAAAGGATACACTAACTGAAATGAGGAATAATTTATAGGGAGTCAACAGTAGAGTAGATGAAGCTGAAAATCAAATCACCAATTTAGAACACAAGAAAGCAAAAACAATCAGAACAGCAAAAACAAAAAAGAATCCAAAAATATGAGGATAGTGTCAGAAGCCATCTAGGACAACTTCAAGCATACCAACATTCACATCATGGAGGTGCCAGAAGGAGAAGAGATACAACAAGAAATTGAAAACCTATTTGAAAAAAGAATAAAAGAAAACTTCCCTAACCTGGTTAGGAGATAGACATACAAGTCCAGGAAGCACAGAGAGTCCCAAACAAGATGAACCCAAAAAAGGCCCATACCAAGACATATCATAAATTAAATATTGGGTTGGCCAAAAAGTTAATTCAGTTTTTCTGTAAGATGGCTCTAGTTATGCTTAATTGTCTTTAACTTCATTTAAAACAATTTTGTTAGATTTTATTGTGACAGCTGTCATATCAGTATGCATTTAAAAAATCTTATCAAAATTGATAGATTTTTGTATAGGCATTTTAATAGTGAAGATGGAAGAAAATATGCAACATTTTCAGCACATTATGCTTTATTATTGCAAGAAAGGTAAAAACACAACTGAAACACAACAAAAGATTTGTGCAGTGTGTGGAGAAGGTGCTGTGACTGATCAACATGTCAGAAGTGGTTTGCAAAGTTTCATGCCAGAGATTTTTTGCTGGACAATGCTCTATAGTCCAGTAGAAGTTGATAGCGATCAAATCAAGACATTAATTGAGGACAACTAACATTATACCATGCAGGAGATAACTGACATATTCAAAACATAAAAATAAATAAAGTTACTGGTGAAAATGAAAAATATATCTCTAATTTTTTCACAAAAACAACAGACTTTTTGGCCAACACAATAAAAAAGGTTAAAGACAGAATGAATCTTAAAAGCAGCAAAACAGTTGGCTATCTACAAAGGTGCTCCTAAGACTGTCAGCTGATTTCTCAACAGAAACTTTTAAGGCCAGAAGGGATTGGCAAGAAATATTCAAAGTCATGAAAAGCAGGGACGTACAGTCAAGACTGTTCTACCCAGCAAAGCTATCATTTAGAATTGAAGGGAGGATAAAAAGATTCCAAGACAAGAAAAAACTAAAGGAGTTCACCATCACCAAACCATTATTACATGACATGTTAAAGGGACTTATTTAAGAAAAAGAAGAATAAAACTATGAATAATAAAATGACAATAAATACATATCTATCAACAATTGAATCTAAGAAACAAACTAAACAAACAAGAAGAACAGAGACAAAATCATGGATACAGAGAGTGTTTTGATGGTTGCCAGATTGAAGGGGGATGGGGGGGAGTGGGTGAAGAGGTGAGGGGGTTAAGAAGTACAAATAAGTAGTTACTGATTAGCCATGGGGATGTAAAGTACAGTAAAGGAACTGGAGTAGCCAAAGAACTTACATGCATGAACCGTGGACATGAATAATGGTGGGGGGATTGCCTGAGGCAGTGGGGTGTACTGGGTGGAGAGGGCAAAGGGAGAAAATTTGGGACAACTGTAATACCATAATCAATAAAATATAATTTAAAGAAAAGATTTTATAAAGTCAGTATTATCGTAGAGACACTGTAGTTGGAAAAGGGATATTTTTCTATTCTTATGCAAGTTTCTAATAGGAATGTAAGCTTTAAAAAGTCCTTAATAAAAATTAGGATTTGTTTCCTCTTTTTATTCTAGGATGCCCAAACCACCTAATTCAATGGTACGGTAAGTATGCAATGTGTATTTTCCTTCCCAGTTCTATTCAAGAAAACAGTATTGGCAATCTGCAGGTCTTAGAGTGAGGACAAATGAGACTTTCATGAAAGGTTTTTTAACAAGTGGCAGGAGAGGCTGGCAGAAGTCCAAAGTAACAATATTACTCTTTTCCTCCTATTATATCCCCTGCTATTCTTTTTTTTTAAATCCTCATTGAGGATATGTTTATTTTTATTCATTTTAGAGAGAGAGGAGGTGGGGAGGGGGGAGAAAAACAATGATGTGAGAAGTTTTCCTTGGTTGCCTCCCATGTGTGCCCTGACCAGGGACCAAACCTGCACCCTAGGCGTGTGCCCTGACTGCAGATGAACCCACAACCTTTTGTCGTACGGGACAGTGCTCCAACCAGCTAAGCCACCTGGCCAGGGCACTAATCTCACCTTTTACTTTTGTTTTCTAGTAATATATAAATATTTTTCTATTCCATGTACTTCCTAATCTCCGTTTTCTTCTAATTTAGCTTGCTCTCCCAGGTTTTTTTAAACCTCTGTTAGTTTGTCAAATGATAGGAAAATTATATCCCTATGATCTTTTTAACTTGTTGAGTTTTCTTTCTTTCAGTGTACTAGCTACCTTTGGCTTTTTGATTTCTGAACAGCACTGGGCACATATACAGGCAGTGTATATTGTTGATTGATTGCTTAAAGAAACAGATGGCCTGCCCTAACCAGTATGGCTCAAGGGTTAAGCATCATCCCCAAAACCAAAAGATCGCTGGTTAGATTCCCAGTCAGGGCACATTCATAGGTTGCAAGCCAGGTCTCTGCTTGGGGGTGCACAAGTGGAAACCATTTGGTGTTTCTCTCACACATCAATGTTCTTTCCCTCTCCTTCTCCCTCCCTCCTCCTCTCTCTAAAAATAAATAAAATCTTAAAAAAAGAAAGAAACAGACGGCCTGGGTTGAAAGTTCAATCCAAGATGGTCAGAGATCACTTTGTGTACTGAAGCTAAATGCTCAAAATGATTCCATAAAATAAAGTACTAGAATCCGCTTAAAACAAGAGGCAAGAATTAAAAGCAACTAGAAATTCTAAAAACTATAAAATTCATGTATCTTCTGCTTCATATGTGTATGTCAGCTGTGAAAGTTATTCACTGATAAAGAATTCATTATCGTTTACTTAAAAAATTATGATAAATTTATTTTTTTATTTGTATAGCAGAATTAAGAAAATTTCAGCCCTGGCTGGTGTGGCTCAGTGGATTGAGCTCTGGCCTGTGAACCAAAGGGTCACTAGTTCAGTTCCCAGCCAGGGCACATGCCTGGGTTGGGGGCCAGTCCCCAGTAGGGGGAGCACAAGAGGCAACCACACATTGCTGTTTCTCCCACTTTTTCTTCCTCCCTTCCCCTCTCTCTAAAAATAAATAAACACAATCTTTTTTAAAATTTTCATATATTTTATGGTATATATTCCACCAGAATGCTAACTACACGAGTATAGGGACTTTGGCTCACTGTCATATCCCCAGGGATTAGACCAGTACCTGCCACAAAGAAGGGTTCCAATGAATACTTGATTAATTTTTTAAAAGTGCACTTCTGTTTTGTTTGCTCAATTAAACCTCAGCAAAATCTGCTCCCCGTATCCGATTGAACACCCCTTCCACACGCACATCTGTCGAGGTGCCATGTTCCCGACCTTCACATCCCCGGAGGATCTCTACACTGGCACCAAAGCCCGGAGCCAACGGCCATTCCCACCCACCATGCCAACGAAGGCTTATGATACAACGGTTCTGAAGACAAGAGGTAAAGTGCGATTTAAAATCAGAACAGTATTGATTCTTCTTATATTTGGAGTTTATTCAACAATAAAATTAAAGAAAGTAGGGCAAAGGACTCAAGGCACAGAATTGTGACCCATCAGATCAGAAAAGTCGTTCTCAGCTGTGGCCGCACTTGCAAATGAATCAGCCGAGACTGAGCTCACCACCCACCCATGCCATTCAGATTCTTTGCAGACGCTCTAAACCTTTCCTCTTTATACAGAGCCTCCCGTGGTGGAATCAGAAACAAACATTGTAGTATTGGTTGTTTTTACTCTGTTTACATTTTGTTTTTATTTCCTTTTTGTTCCTTTGGTTTAGCTTTTAAAAATTCTGCCCTAGCTCAGGTGGTCAGCCCGAGGGACCATGGTGGGTTCAGAGCTCCAGGGTCTGGATGTGATGAAGCAGCCGTGGTGAAAAGAAAAGATCCTCATTGAAATGAGACTCAGAAAGTGGTGGGAGCAGTTTGTTCAGTTCCTCTTACCACTGGGGAGCATTGTATCACAGAGGCGAACACGCGGGTCGTCCCAGATAGGTTTTATTACAAAGGACAGTACGCCCTTACACCGATCGCCAAGTCTCTCCCGCACTAGACACCTCACGACGGAGAACAGATGATGGCAAAAGAGTGCAGGCAGCTGCAGTGGCAGAAAAGGTGCACGGTGGGCAGAGATAAATATTTGTTGGGTGTATGTGGTCTGTGAGGAAGCTAAGACCCAAGAACTGTCTGTGAATGCAGCTCCTCTGTACTCGGACAGTTGAACCCAGCTGTGGGAACAGACGCTGCCATCCTCACTGTCAGCCTCAGTACCGTGTTCGGAGGCAGGAAGGTTTTGAGAGACATCATGGGGGAGCGTTGAAGTGCACGGACTGCGGAGTCAGGCTGCAGGGGTAGAACTCTGGCTCTGCCACTTACTCACCATGGACCGTGGGCAAGTTTCTTCACTTCTGTGCCTCCACTTCCCAATCTGTAAAATGGAAGTAGTAGTACTACCTCACGGAAAACAGAGATAAGTGTTAGCAGTTACTGTTTTTATTACTCACCCATAGGTCAACTGTGGTCTGAAAATGTTAAATGGAAAATTCCAAAAATAAACAATTCATAAGCTTTAAACTGTACACCACTCTGAGTAGTGTGATGAAATCTCCCGATGTCCTGCTCTGCCCCACCCTGGCCTAAGTCATCCCTCTGTCCTGCATATCCACGTTGTGTGTGCCGCCCACCCCTGAGTCACTGAGGAGGCCTCTGGGTCATCGGACTGAAAAAACAGGGTATATAGGGTTCAGTACTATCCTCGGTTCCACGCGTGCCCTGCGTGTAAGGGAAGAATACTGTACCACCAATGCCCAGGAAACGGCATTCGTTAAGATGTTCTCTTTCGGTGTCTTTTTAGTAAGCAAGTACTAACTCCATTTCTTGATATATAGGTAGGGAAAAGTCAAAACAGGTAGTTTAGAATTATATTCATGTAAATGAGAAAGAGGATCCAGGAAGACTTATAATTTACCTAAAAATGCCTTTCATTAACAAGAAAGGTGGAGGACCAGTCCTCCCGCCGCCGGAGCGCTGGGGCTGGCGAGTGGAACTCAGTGCAGGCGGCCTCACGCCGCGCCTGAAGGGGGCGAGGGCGAGGGCGAGAAGTCAGACAGAGTTGTAAATGTAGAGCTACGGTGTGCGCCTGCGTCCCTCTCTACCTCGTATTTTCTTGTTTCCGTGTATCGCACCCACAACTCCATTGGTTAGAAGACACTTACTGTATATTCAGGATAACAGCGCTTTCCCTGAAAATTTCAGGCCATCCTTACAGATATGAACTGCTTGACTTTCCCATGGATTCAAAGAAGAAAGGCTTGATTTGGCCAGGCCAGGCAGTATATTATGATGTAAGTATCTTTTTAAATATGTTTAAAACAAAGTAAAAAAATGTTTTTACGTGTTTATAAAAATCCAAAAGACGGATTGTTTTTATATTCTCTCTGGGTGAAAATTTTGAGACTTTGACCAGGATTCACTTTTTTTTTTGTCTTGTTTTGTTTTCTTAGCTGATTTCTGATACTTTTGGCAGTTATGTAACATTTCCAGTTACAAAAAAAAAAAAGGTTCCTCCAGAGAGGAGGAGGACAAGGGCTGTATTCCATTGACTGTGTGCCCCGCAAGTCTATCCTTATGGTTCATAATATAGCAAGTAACTCCAAATATGCATAGAGGAAATGGGAGATTTTTTCAGAAAGATTCACAATTTATTGTGCTAACCATTATATTTATATAGAATCAAAAATAAAACAATAGCCACCATTTATTAAGGCGTTGCTACCCACACTATAGCCACCTGAGACCACTTTATATCCAGTACTTACAACAAGGCCCCACCGGTCAGGATCAGCATCCCCATTTCATGGATGAGGAAACCGAGGCTCAGAGACTTTGTGGCTGTGCTATAATCACAGCAGTCAGGTCTGTGAGGCTTCAGTCTCTGCCCTTAACCTCCATACTATGACTCCACATGGATAAAAAAAGGAAAAAAATTTTGAGAGTATGTTTTTCATAGCTGGGGACAGTGGAACAAGGAAGGACTAGAAGATAGAAGGGACAGAAGAAGGGACAGAAGAAGGGACAGGAGCAAGCCGAGGCGGGGCTGCTGTCAGCTCACTGGAGAGTCAGAGAAAGGGGGGCCCTGGAGACAGGTTCAGGGGGTGAGCCCCGGAGAGCTGCCACTGCCCGTGGCTCCCCTGACTGCAAGTCTTGTGGGGACCCTTGGAACTGAGGGAGAAAGAGCATGCCTGTGAGAGAAAGGGGAAAGAAAGATGTGGGCATGCTCCTGGGAAGAAGTGCACCAAAAAAGAAAATTTTAAATCATAAAGGAAAACATCTAGAAATTTGAAAATAGTACTAGTTACCATTCGTCGGCCAGTGAGCTTGTGAGGGGCGGTGTTTTCCATGTGGCATCTCCTGGTCCCTAGCAGTCTGTGAGGTGGGCAGGAAATCACTGTGGAAGGCTGGAAACCTTTGATTTCTGTTTGGAAAGACCCCTGCAGCAGGCCGCGGTGCGTCCCTGCAATGTCACATGGTCGTTACGAAGTAAGCGATTTCCTGTTTGTGTTTTCTAAAGTTGTACATCAAGGAAAGTCCTTAAAGAATCATCTGTTTTACTGGATCTCTTTCATCCTCTCAACCAAAATCTAAGCAACGCGGAAATAGGAGAAGTTATTCTGGAGATCATCCTGTCATTACACATTCTTCGAGCCAAAGTTTCCGGCTCCGAAGTTTAGTTTCTTCTTCAGTTCCCTCATTCCCACCTGCTCTTTTAAGTGCCGCTTTCCTCCTGTCCCACGCCTTTGCAGCAGCCTCCATTGGCTCCCCTGCACCTGAGCGTGAATGCCAGAGCTTAGCTACGAAGACACTTCAGGATCTTTCTCCCCTCCTATGCCTGGCTCCACTTGCTAGTCCCCCGACAGGTTCATGGCCGTTTCCTATTTCTGAGTACCCTCCTTTCATGGCCTCTTGCCTACCTAAAACTTGCTCACTCAAAGCTCAGCTCCACTCTCATTGCGTCTGCTGCCTGGAATTCCTTTGCCCCACTCTGGGTCAGCTCTTGTTCTACTAAATGAGATTAATAGCAATGATCTTGTATGTTCATATTCTAGCTTCCTAAATCTGTTGAGAAAAACAAGCAAATATTCTACCCCAAACCTCCTAAAACCTTCGCTCCTAACACTTGTTTAAATTCCTGGGATCATGTTAACTCTCTAAAAGAAGCCAACATACGAAGGAATCTGGAAAAGTCCCACTGGATCACCTCATACGCCCAGGATTTCACAGGTATGAGTTCCTTTTCATCCAAATAAAAAGAACAAAATTAGAGAGTTGACGAATGCTGTTACAAGCTTTCATCTTCTAGTATCTCTCCTTGTTTCTTAATCTAAATACTAATAGAAATTAAGGTGGGCGGTAAGTTTCTCTTAGCAGGTAACTGGGAGGTTAAGTTGGTTTTCATTTTATTGGTCCTAATTATATTCCAAAGGGAATCGGGTATGTTTTTCTCCAAGAGGTCATTTACGTGCCATTTTTCATGTAACCAAATGATAAAGTGTGATGTTTCTGTTAAGGTCTGGGGCCCATGAACCCCCTTGAACTGGACGATTACCATGAAAAGGAGGTGGCAGAGTTAACTGGACATGTGGGATTCGACCCGAAGCCTGTAAGTCACCGCAGTCAGCGCTCAGTGTTCGGGGAAGTGTCCGTGTGCTGGTCTCTTCCTTGCCTTGCCCGCTGCTTTCTGAGTATCGGCGACTCAGCTAGCAAGAGGAAAATGTGACTCGTTTTAGAAGTTAATTCTGAATTGATTTGAACTGGTTTGCATACCTTTCTCCACTATTTTGAGGACCAAGCAAGATTTCCTTTTTTTCTTTGTGATACTGGTGGTGTTTTGTTTTTTAACGGATTTTATACTGTGTTACTATTGCTAAAATTGACAAAGGAATTGATTTACAAAAGCTTACCTAGTAATTTAATGAGATTATTAAATTCTGTGAATCTTTGCATAGTAGTATATCTTGTACATTATCACTGCTCTTGAAAAGATAAAGCCTTCTTCCTGAAATCCACAATAATTGAGAGTTGGCTAAATTACAAACAAAAGCCAATTCTTTGTAAATATCAGGTTTCTTAACTGATTATGTGAAATGGTCTTAAAGTAATGATCATGCCCTTTAGTGACAGAAGGTATAAACTCTCAGCTTAATTATGTAAATAAAATAAAATGACTTAATAGTACTCATTTATTGTTTTATTTGGGTCTAAATTTTATCCTCTAAAACTACAAAATTTTGAAAACAAAATTAATAGTTTCAAAGATAGAAATTATGGAAAAACACATTAAAAAACCACTATAAGCTATTTCAATATGAGCTCTTTTTATGCTGAACTGTATACATTTTTTTCCATTAGCGTCAGTATTTCCCAAAGCGATATAGAATCATTAACACCAGAAGTAGTACCATAGACTGTGCATAGAGTATCATTCACTGAAGGGTTTTTCCTTGTCTTTATTTCTGACTTGCAACAAGCGTTCTCTGAGGCTAGGAGAGATAAGACGCATACCCTGACATCAGCAGGTGTGTTCAGCAACTGTTGAGATTTCCACAGATCTGACCGTGTGTGGTCTAGCCCCTCAGGAGGCAGCTTTATCATTTTTGTGCAATATGTGTACAGTTATGCAAAGGAGGCTTGTCAAGTATATTATATGCAAAATTCCTGTGCAAGTAAATCAACACCTAAGTTTTTATTAATAACATGGTAAAATATGCCCAAAGTAGTTGGAATTTTCAGTGCCTCCTGCTGGTTTCTGACTAAAGCATAAATAACAGATCTGGGAAGGCATGTTTTAGTGCTAATAAATATGCATATGAAATATTTTGTTGTAGTAGAATAAAATAATGGTATTAAAAACTGCTTCTCGCATTAAAGGATACTGTCAAAGTAGGATATGATACACTCTATACTTTTAGTTTATGGAAATTAAACAAAGCATTTCAAAGAGCTGGGGGTTTTTTTTTCCTTTTTTTGATAGTGTCTAGTCAAACCTGATAAGTTAAAGCTTATAAACAGATTTGTTAATAACACTATGGAAATTGCCCCGACTATGAACGAAGTAGGTTCCAAAAGGATGTTCCCAAGTCCATTTTTTTCTAAGTCCAAACTACTGTCACTTTCTCAACATTGTCATTTTTATCTCTGCTACCTATTCCATCACCATCATATATTCATTGTTTTTCACTTTTTTCTTCAACATATAAAAATTTTCAAACACAGGAAAGTTTAAATAATTTTACCGTTAACATGCATGTGCCCATCACCTAGACTCTACAGTTGGCATTTTACTACACTTAGCACGTAATTCATCTTTCCATCCCTCAACCACTCCATCAATACACTTATTATTTTTTTTCAAGATTTTATTTATGTGTTTTTAGAGAGGGGGGGAAGGGTGGGAGAAAGAAAGGGAGAGAAACATCAATGTGTGGTTGCCTCTCACATGCTTCCAACTGGGGACCTGGCCCACAACCCCAGGCATGTGCCCTGACTGGGAATCAAACCGGCAACCTTTTGGTTTGCAGGCCAGCACTCAGTCCACTGAGCCACACCAGCCAGAACAATACACTTACTATTTTTATACATTTCAGAATAAATTGAGGACATTAGTATACTTCACCCCTACACATTCAGTATACATATCATTAAACAGAGTTCAATTTGTTTGAAATTTCTTCTTTTAAGATAAACATTCAATGATTTACACAAATTTTTATTGTACGCTCAATGAGTTTTGCAAATGCACATGCCTCCGTAACCCAAACCTCTATCAATATATTGAAAACGACCATCATCCCACCAGGTTCGCTCACGCCCCTCCCAAGCCGACTCCTCCCCTCGTCCTGCCCTGCAGACCCACATCTGTCACCAACTCTCAGTGCACACACTGCTTGCGCAGTTATGGGCATGACTGAGCTCACAATTTCTATAAAACATCTCAAAAAACAAGAATAGATACGACTAGCTCCTCTCAGACCAGTGTTTCTCAAGCATCCTTAGCCGCAGCATCACCAAGGTGCTTTTTAAAAAACAGGTCCCTACCCTGGCTGGCCGTAGCTCAGTGGATTGAGCGTGGGCTGCGAACCAAAGCATCGCAGGTTCGATTCCCAGTCAGGGCACATGCCTGGGTTGCAGGCCACGGCCCCCAGCAACCGAACATTGATGTTTCTCTCTCTCTTTCTCCCTCCCTTCCCTCTCTAAAAAAAATAAATAAAATCTTAAAAAAAAAAAAGCAGGTCCCTGAGCCCCACCTCGGCGGACCTTCTGACTCACAGTCTCAGGGGATCAAGTGCAGGATCTCATTTTCCACCAGCTCGAAAGCCGATTCTGATTCCACCAAGGTTTAAGGACTCTTGCCTTGGCCTGATAAAGAAGACTTTGGCAGAGACTTAAATAACTGCCCAAAACTGTTAACATCACCTGTTGCAGATGGGCAGAAGTTTTGTTCCAGGGATTCTTTTATATCTTTGAAAGTTTGAAAGCAAAAGGTTCCTACGTAGAGGAATTTCTATATCACCAAGTAAAAATACACCCTTTCCGTATTAGCAAAAATGGGTAGAGGAGAAAAATGTGCTTATTAGGACGCAAATCTCACTATCTTTAAATATCAAAGGACAGTTGAATGCGTACTGGCACACCCACCCTGTGCTCCCTGACAGCGAGAACGGGTGGGACTCTTGACTTGCCACCGTGGCAACACCCTTACCATGCCAATGTTTATTAATGCATCGCTTTTCTCCTTTTTATCCCACCACTCCAGCCAGAAAAATCCCACCCTGCCTTAAAAACCACCAGACCCTTGGAAGGCCGACTTGCTCGATTGCTTCAGAACCGACGTCCTCTGGAGGCTGTTGTTGAGCAAAGGCCACCTTCCTGTCCCGACTGCACCCCTCGAGTATTGTGTAATTTTCATACCTTCGTACCCAGTTCTACAGAAATGATGGCACTTGGTGATAACACACCAGCAGGTATGACCAATAAATACCAGGAAATTGAAGAGAAGATTAAGGAAGAACAAAGGTTCTTGTCTCCCTACGCATACCAATCTTGTTACCCAACAAAAGATCTGACTGACATTTACGGCATACAACCATTTCCAAAAATCACGGATACGCAAAAGACAGAGGATTTGTACTGGAGACAGCTGTCATCAAAACCCCAGCCTAGACCTTATAGCCCCCCAGACCATTACATTCCATACGAACATTTTAAATCTGCCTTCTATGACCCATATGCTATGGGTCAAAATCCTGTTAGCCTCAGTAAGCCTAGTATTTTACAAAATAAACTGGACTCGGCAGCTTTGGATCTAGAACGCTTTTTAGGCAAGCCAAAAGAACAGCTGACCTTTAGTACGGAAAACGATGAGGAAACAAGATCACTTCTGGGTTGGATTCCTAAAGTCGGAGAGGCCAAGACGCAAACCAACCTGCTGGATCTTAAGAACTCTTTTTCAAAAAGCAGTGCACAGAAATGTTTCCACCAGTCAGTTCTGGAAGACCATAAAGACCTCAGGGATAAGGTGCATTCCGGGATGAGACACCAGTTCTATGGCCACAATTCGTATTATTTCTATAATTGACATAATCATCTTTCCCTTCAAAACCCAGCCTCTTGCTAGTAAAGAAAATATAACAGAATTTCTTCCCTGTTGTTGGATTCTGTTTTTTAGAGGAGCCATAATGACCTTGTTAATGAGGTTTATGTTTTCAGGAATTTAAGTTAGGATCTGGTCAGAGGAACCCAGAGAAGGTGATGTTTTGACTTCTTGGAAAGTTTAACAATTTGACAATAAAATATTAGTACCAGAAAGATTTAAGTCTTTAATCTCATTTTCAAATTATACTCCAAGGAATTTTTCTAAAACCATAAAAGACAATGTGTATGACAAAGTTTATATTATTGTTTTTAAAACATGAATATTTGAAAAAACTCAAATGCCCAGTAACTGACAGATGTCTATACAATTTATATTAGCTTAATAAAATAAATATGTGAACACTGTCCCTTTAGGTAAATGTTTGTACAAAGTAGCATTAGGTACAAAAGGTCAAACTCAGATGCCTAGTCAGCTGAAGGATAAACAGCCCTACTGCAAACTGTGTTACCTTCATAAAGTAAGTGTGTGAGTCCTCTTCTTTGATGTAAACGTGGACAAAATAAGTCAGTAGAGAAAGACGAAACCCAAAATGCTCTGCATGCACACATTCTAAGCTGGATGTTTCTTTTCCTTTTAAACTTATGGAAGAGAAACAGCCATTTCTTTAATGCAGGAAAAAAGTGATTGCAGCGTGAAGAGCTTTAATTAGTAACTGGTGAGTTCTTATTGTGGTAAGAAAGAATGGTGTCTTAGTCCATTATATAACAACATACCGTATACCAGGTGGCTTATAAACAACCAACTTTTATTCCTCACAGTTCCAGAGGCTGGAAAGGTCCAAGGTCATGGCCCTAGCACTTCTGGTGTCTGGTGAGGTTCTCACTGTCACCTCACATGGTGGAAGGGTTGAAGGACCTCTCTGGGGACCCTTTTATAAGGGCACTAATCCCATTCCTGAGGGTTCTGCCTTCAGGACGAATTAGTTCCCAAGGCCCCATCCTCATAAACCATGTTGGGGGGTTAGGATTTCAACATATGAATTTTAGGGTACACAAACATTTAGACTAAACAAATGGCTTAATATCAATTACCCTAAAGCCAAATGTCATCATTTTTGGAAGGTGTCCACAAGAGTTTGGCTAACCCCAGATGTAGCTCAATTCATTTAATGTGCCAGTGCTACAGAGATCTGGCGAGATGGCTGGGGAGCAGGGAGGGAAAACAGTGGTGTGGGAGTCTGACTTCCCTCCACAATGGAGGGATCGGGAAGTGCCAATACCCCCCACACCTGTAAGGACAAACGAACTGTCTTGGCTTGTAACAGCAGAGGGAAGCTTGCAGAGAGTGTACACGGACGGAGGTTTGCAGCACACTTGTTCTGTGGAGGTTAACCTGCTGGCAGGAGAATACATCCTCACTGAGCATGCGTCAGAGTAGAGCAACTTTTGGGCAGAGCAGAAGGCCCTCCCACTTCCTTCTGGAGCGCCTAGGATTAGGGGTGGAGATTTTTTAAGGGGGCTGGCGGTGACTCTACATTTTCTCCCTTCTGGTTCCCCTCGCTGGCGCTGTCAGGAGCCCAAGCCGTCCCGGCCAGCGGGCCCAGGAAACCCTTGATCTGGGAGGGTTTCCCAGGCCACTCTTGGTGGAAGAAGCAGCCGCGGCACAGACCACTGGCACTGCACTCTGCAGTCCTGCTCTGCCCGGTGCACGGACGCGCTGGCGGGCTGGTGGCCTGAGGGTTGGGGCCCGGGCGTTGGCCGGCGGGCTGGAGCGGAGAAAAGGGCAGCGTGCAACAAGTAGCTCCAGACTCCAGAAAGATGCCTGAACCCGGACTGTGACCAGGAACCAGCCACGCCACCTGGATGATCGTGCTGCAGCTGCCCGCGTTTCCCAAAGGATGGGATTTTAACTGGGAAAGGGAATTCCAGGTGCAGCCTTGAACTAATGTGGCGAGGGGTGGCGGGATTGTCTTTGGGTGTTTTAGAGGGAATGAGCTCTGAGGCAGAAGCCCGCCATTCTTCCAAAATCGTGTAACTTTTGAATAAACAACCCCTTTCCGTTTTCACCAAATCTCTGCCTTTGGAGTTTGCCTGTTGGGCAGCGGGCAGTAGAACCGCACTTGCTGTTCGGTAACACCAAGAGATATATTTTAGGCATAGTTTAACATGGAAAGTTCATAAGGAATTTCTCGGAGGGTTTCGTTGAGTTTCTTTCTTTTAGTTTTTTTGTGTCATGGCCTACGTGTTATTTGGTTACACCCGCTTAACTCTTCTGGGCAAAAAACTATAGAATTTTTTTCCAAATTCTTTTCTATATACTAGTTATATTAGATATTATGGGAAGCAAAATATTACATGGTAAAGTAATATTGGAGAAAACTGAGGGCAACAAAGCCAGTCATATGACTTTACCTCAGGATTCCCCATAGCCTTTCATACGCATTTGGGAATGTCCAAGGTGAAGGGGATGGAGTGGACACATTTCCTAAACTAGTGTGATCCTTTTATCATAAAGCATATCATTGGATTAGAATTCCAAAGAACAAACTTTGGGAGATGCAACTCTGCAGAACAGGAACTGGGGATTTTGATTGCACATTTCCCCCTGAGTTGCAGGGGCAGAGAATTGCATTCTGACTATGGGTATTCACTCCACCCCCCTCTGTTTCAGCAGTGGGGCAGCCTTCTCTTCAGAGGACTTTCCTACTCATCCTCAACGCTGGTAAGCTGTCAAGCCCTACTCCTAACTCTGTTGGTTGTTAAGGCTAATTTATCTGGCCTTACCAGGTGACAGAGAATACCTACACTCCAGTTATGCTCACCAATTTTGAAACAAATTTATGGACATATTAAGATAGATTCAATCCATTTATCTAATTTCACTTACTCTAAAAAGTCCATGAGTCCTGGCTGGTGTGGCTCAGTGAATTGAAGACTGGTCTGCAAACCAAAAGGTCGCCAGTTTGATTCCCAGTCAGGGCACATGCCTGGGTTGTGGGCCAGGTCCCCAGTAGGGGCGTGCAAGAGGCACGTGATTGATGTTTCTCTCACACTTTGATGTTTCTTTCCTGTCTTCCTCTCTTCCCCTCTCTGAAAATAAATAAAGAAAATCTTTTTAAATATAAAAGTCCATGAGAACTTCAGTAAAGCTTTTTGGTTTTGTTTTTTTTTATTGAATTTTATTTTTGTTTTATCCTATATACAAAAGCATAAACCAGCTAGGTCAATAGGGGATATAGGAGCTGAGATATTAGAAACATTTTGAAAAGGAGATGGATAAAAAAGGTGGCTCCTAACTGAAGACACTAGAACCCACTGACAGTGGGGGAAACAGCCCAGTTTGCACATTGCAATCCTCAAAAGGCTCAGGAACTCAGTACCAGGACTGTGTGGGGCAGGGGTGGAGTGAGGGTCAGGGGGTTGCTAAATCAAGGGAGACTGAGTGAAAACCAAGACATAGTTGGCTACCTAGATCCTCTCCCTGCCCGACCCCACATCCTGACAGAGGCCTGAGGATTATTTTCTGAAGAAAGGTGCAGCAGGATTTCTGGCATGGAGAACTCCCAGCATAGCTGAGGACTGGGTACTATTAGCGATAAGGGACCTAGCAGGAAACAGACCCCCAAAGGCTTCCACTGAGGGGCGCTTAGTGCAGGGACTATTTACAAGGATGTGAGTAGGACTATGGAGACTTCAACAGTGGGGCACCTAGGAACTGGCAATAGCAAGAAGCCTCACCACTCCCAGCCCTCCAGGAAAGAGAAGGGCCTAGCTTTACGGTGCCTCCCACTGGCGAGCCCAAAGAGGAGTCAAGAGCAACGGGATTCAGGATATACTGTCCTTACCCTTGTCCTACGGCAAACAAAGGGTGGGAAATGGATCTAGAGAGGCCAGAAGAGAATGACCAGCACAGCGATGTTATAGATACTGCCTCCTCAGTCTGAGAGGTGCGGCCCCCCTCCCCCACCTGGCTACAGAAAACAGACATCAACTTTCCAAGAGAGAGAGAGTTCTCAGCTGAAGCTGAACATCGCCACGTTCTGCCTTCTTTTCTCAGTTCCCACAGTGTAAACAAAGTGTCCTTGTTGTTGTCTACTTCATGCAACGTCTTTCAAAGTTTATGTCTTTCGTTGGGGATTTTGCTGTTTCAAATGGCTCCCAAGCATAGTGCTAAAGTGCTGTCTAGTGTTCCCACATGCAAGAAGTGTGTGCTGTGCATTACAGAGAAAATGTTTGTTAGATTTGCTTCATTCAGACGTAAGTTCTTAGACGTGACACTAAACTGTGATCCATTAAAAGAAAAATGGGTAAATTTGCCTTTGTCATAATTTAAAATTCTTGCTGTGCAAAAGATCCTGTGGTAAGACAATGAAAAGCTATGCTACACACTGGGAGAAAATATCTTGCAAAGCACATATCTAACGCAGAAATAATATCCAGAATACATTAACAACTCTAAAAATTCAGCAGTAAAATAACAAACAATTCAATTCGAAAATAGGCAAAAGACATTAAAAAATCATTTTACCAAAGATACATAGATGGCCCATAAGTGCCGGGGTCCAGCCTCGGTGGGGTCTCAGGGTCCCCGAAGGATGCACAGCTAAGGTGAAACGACTGAATTAAGGCACCGGGTGGGATGCGGAGGACAGCCAGGCTCTCCAGACCTGACTGACTCTCCGAGTAAAATCAATCTTTATTTTTATAGGGAAGGTTATACAACATTCAATGCATAGTGTAATTATTAAAACAGAAACGGTTACCACAGAAATAATATCTAAAAACACAGGTTTTACAGATTGATCATATTAAACAAAAAAATAACTGAAAAGTACAGGAAGTCCCACAAATCAACCATATTAAACAAAGGTTATTTTGATCAAGAGGGTCATTAATCAGCCAACAAAGCTATATGGGCACAAACTTTCGGGTGCCAATTAGTAACTAAGAATCTATTAAAATTCTAGGAATTGGTTTAAATTAAAAGGGTGCAAGGGGTAATTTATAGGTATATAGAAATTAACTATTATCCACTAAAATTTATCTCAGATAACTAATTGTTTACCTATATATTTTTTGATTTATACATCTTGGGGGGGGCCATGTTTTATATTCGTTTCCATGTACAGAGATTATTATTTTCAACTAGAACTCCTTGTTTCTATACACTCTGTCCAGGGTATGGGAGGGGTAGTGGCTCTAATAAATCTTAAGCTTTCAGGTGGTGACTCCCAGGAAACATTCCTAGCAACAGCTTCCTTCAGCATTCTGGCAGTTGGTCTGCCCATAGTTTAATTTTGTCCTTAACTTCCCAGGTGAGGGAAACAGGCAACATTAGGGTTGCTAGGGGTCTCTATTCTATGGTCAACAAATCACTTCGCGCAGAATCAGAGGCATCATGCAGATTTTTTATTATAACACACAGGTATCTAAAAATCCCACCACCTATTACTAGCAGGGACAGGCATACAGGAGGAGATAGACAGGAGATCCGGCCATAGTTGTCTTTGCTGTGCAGATGTGTCTCTTTCAACCCGACTGTGTCAAAGGTCAGCTGTTGGTCGGCTCCGACACTTAAGCACAAGGGAAGATCTTCAACATCATTAGCCATTAGGGAAGTGCACATTACAACCACAATGAGTATCCTGAATCTTCCACCTTACCTTTCACAAAGAATTCCACGTGGTAACTATGCACTGCAGAAAGGGGAATGCCTATTTATTTCAAGATGATTAAGCACTGGTTCTTAGCTAACACTAATCTCTTGGGAGCCAGAAGACCACTAAGAGAGGCTTAACAGGTTTTACCAAAATTTGCCCCTTGGTGAAGCCGATAGGAACACGGACATGCTGTGGTTACTCCCGCAGTTCTTGACTATGTCACTGAAATAGATAATGCTTGGCAATTGGCAGAATCCTGCATTGGCTCCCTAACCAGTAAAGCAAGAAAATGCCCAGAGGAAATCTCTGAGCACCTCTCCTCCCTGCACCCCCCCAAAAAAAATACTCAGTACCACATCTTGGCAAAGGGGATGAAGAGAAGACACAGGTTATTAATTAGACCACCATCAAAGACTTGAAAAATGCAGGGGTGATTCTTCTTGTCACATCTATTCAAATCACCTATTCTACCTACTCACAAGATAGATTTGAGAGAATGAGAATATGTTAAATTTAATATAGTGATGATGTTCACTGAAGCTGCTATTCCATATGTAGTAAGAGTATATACTCTCTGTCCTCTGGAAAATTTATTGAAGTTACTGAGATTATTTTTTCCTTAAATACTTGGTATAATTTATCATTGGAGCCTCTGAGCCTTGTTTTTTTTGTGTGGGAAACCTTTAAATTATGGACTAATTTCTTTAAAAGTTATAATATTACTCATTTGCTCTTTATTCCTGTTTTGATAAATTGTATTTTTCAAGAAATTTTTAATTTGTTCTTAATTTTTCAATAAAATAATAATTATCATTTCAATGTCTATAAGATTTGTCATTTTTCATGTGGGTTTTTCTTGCCTTTTTCTTTGATTTTTCTTACCAGGTGTTTTTCTGTTGTATTAGTCCATTCTTTTACTTTTAAACCTTTTGTAATCTTATGTGTTAGGTGCATTTTTTGTTAAGAGCAAATATTCCAGTTTTTGAAATACCCTAATTTTAAAATACTTGATAACTACAAAATCTAGTTCATTTATTGTAATTAACTGATCTACCTGGGTTTTAAACTACCATCTTACAGTGTGTGTGTGTGTGGGGGGGGGTGTATTTTGACTGCCTGCTTGTTTTTCCCTCTTTTGCCTTTTAAAAACTATTTATCACCATTCCATTATTTCTCTTACTTTGGAAAATATGCACAACTTTTCTATTATTTTATTAGTTTCTCTAGAATCTAAAATATTCCCTCTTCCTGGAAAATGAAAGGACCTTAGAATATTTTAACACTATTTTTCTACTGGCTTATATGCCATTGATATTCCTTTCATCATATATATAGCTACGACATATGCCATAGACATACGTGTGCGTATATTTTTATACACAAACGCACACATACATATGGCTTAGTTTTGCTTGTCCTCAAACTTTGTAAAAACCTCATAATAAATGCAGTTTATTTCAACGGTTATAATTTTCATTTCTAGAAGTTACCTGTAGCGCCTTTGAAAATCTGCCTGGTAAACAATATCAGGACATCAAAAGCACAGGCCAGATGTGCATGGTGTTGCTAAACTTGTGCTTTTACTGACTCGGTTAGCCAAATGAGCCTACTTCAGTAGTACCCCTAAATGCTCGTTATTTTGGTCCCTTCCAAAGCCACAAGAGGTCTTGAATAGTGTGACTTCTGCTGTTTTATAGCACACTTCCATGGCAACCGTGTGTGAGCTTACAGAGAGGAGAACTGGAAGTTAGGACACAGTCACGTAGGAAATCGGGTGGTCTGGAGCAGAAATCAAAGGCCCCAGGAGTTTGATGGGATTTAAGGTAATTGAGCTCAACCTCCTAGTATCTGTTGCTGAACTTGATAGCAAGAGGAAGGTTGCTAGAATGGAAGTGTGATGAGAAAAGCCCTTGATGGTTTACTCTAGGAATTGTACATAATATGTATTCAGTAAACACTTGACTGAACGAATTCGGCATTGCTAGATAGAACATAAAGAAAAATTCAGTACAACTCGGGAGCTGAATTTGAGGGACAAGGGGGTCAAGAAGAAACTTTTCAGTAACCTAATTGAGCAAGAAGGGGAAGCTAGTTCAGAAAAAATATATACAGCTGGAAGCTGTGGTAATCCAACCTGTATTCTAATATGACCCCAACCACATTAGCTTACTTGAACGTGACCTTCACCTAGGTTAGATGGGATGCAAATCCAGTCTAGATTTCCAAGAATTTTCTAACCACCTAACAACGTTCCTTTCTAGATACTGCCTACACACCCTCCTGGTTCTTTCTGCACACCAACGCGAGGGAGAAACTGGTGTTGGCAGAAAAACCAGCAGGTAAGGGGCCAGAACTGTAAACCGGACTGCAGCACCACCCCCAGTCCTGGGGCGGCCATAGAGGGGAGCTTTGGAAGATGACTTAAAAGAACAGGGTGGAGGAAGAACAAGGTCAGGTGCACGTGTCCAACTCCTAGAACTCCCGATTCCAGCTATCAGTTTGGGTGCAGCTGGCGCGAGACGTGAAAGTATGACCAAGTACGGGCAAAGGTCGCGAGCTGAAGGAAAGGTAACTAGAAGACGTCTCTTTCCCGGGCTGGCAAAACGCCGTCCTGAAACGCTTTACGGCATCGAACCCAAGAGCAGCTACCTCCGCGGGATAACGCCCTCAATCCACCAGGGCACTCCACTCCGCCGTCCCTGACGGCGCACGCACACTGAGGCCGGAGGGTGACGTAACCTCCGTCCGGTTCAACCAGCAGACTGTCGTAACTGCCAGGCAAGTGAGGCTTCAAGAGGAAGGGCACCGGCCCGCGATACACCCTACCCTGCTAGCCGGCATGCGCGCGCAGGTCGCTGACGCAGGTCCTGGCGATTAAAGCCAATAAGATACGGCAACGTCACTGCGCACGAGTCGACTCCGCCGCACGGCGAGCCGCAAAAAGGCGGAGCGAGTTCGGTTGCACCAACACCGGTACTTAGGCGCAGACCAGCGTGTCCTTGGAATTAGAGAGCGGGACATCCGGCTTGCGAGCGGTAACTTCTGTGTTTCGCACCACAAGAGAGCGGTGAGCGTAGGGTACCGAGTACACAGCAGGCAGAGGCTTAGCCTTGGGAGGCGCACAGCCGCCTGGGGGACGCGCGGGCTGTTGGAGGCCTGCGCCTGGGATCTCCGAGCGGAGCCCGCGCGGGCAGGCCGGGCGGGGAGTTAGGACCCCGGACTTTGGCCGGGCCGAACCCGGTGGGCTACGGCTTGAGGTGGGGTGGAACAACCCCACTCCCCGGAACTAGGTCAAGGCCCTAAAATCCCGGAGGCAGTTGGAAGTAGATGAGTCTGAGCGCGGCCTTCCTGTCGTCGGGGCTGAGTAGCGGTAGAAGTGGTAGACAGGACTTCCCGGGGTCAGGGAGAACAGGAGGACGGTGCGCCGCGCTTCGCGTTCTCCTTCAAAGAGGGTAAAAACTTGCTTCTCCGATGAGGGATAATTTTTTCCCCCGATAACTTATCGCTTCCCCCCTGAGCTGCTCAGGCATCTCAGGAAGTCAAAATCACGGTCTCGTTGAGACCGGCCCACATGGTTGACCTCGTGGTCGGCCCCCAGGGATCCCGGAGATGGAGAACGCGGTTCTTTGGGAGACCTCGCAGCCCGCAGCCCGCCGCTGACCTCTCCCCCACAGCAAGGCCGTTTAGAGTGACCTGAGCAAGCTGACTCAACCATGACCTCTTGATGTACTTTGCCCATTGTCAGACGGAGATGGCTTAAGTTACCGTGTGAATAAATAGGCATTCTTATTCTTAGTCGAGATTTCGGTGGTTTGGGCTTACTGCACTAACCTTGAAACTTAATCGGATTTCGTGACTTTCTGTGACCTTGACCTCATCTTTTGAAACAGTTTCGAACTAGGTTCCCAGTTTGCTTACTTGGGCTTTAACGGTCCTCATCTGAACACACGCGGACATGTTTTTAAGGAAGTTCTTCCAAATAGTGTTTGCGGTATTAATGTGTCTGTTGTAAGCGTACTAAGTAAAACAAGATTGAGCCTGGTACTTGATGTCACAGATTTAAGTGGTCATTAATTGGTTACTGTGTTTTTACTTGGAGGGAAAACTTAATAAATTGAGTCTTTCATTTTTAGATTTTAAAATGGGTGATGTTGAGAAAGGCAAGAAGATTTTTGTTCAGAAGTGTGCCCAGTGCCATACTGTGGAAAAGGGAGGCAAGCACAAGACTGGGCCAAACCTCCATGGTCTGTTTGGGCGAAAGACAGGTCAGGCCCCTGGATTTTCTTACACGGATGCCAACAAGAACAAAGGTAAGAGGGAGGCAGTTAAATAACAAAAGTACCAATTTTGAGATTGTAACCTATGGTAAACCCTTTATCCGGAGCATATCATACTTAACAGTGCACTCTTCTCATTTAGGGATCACCTGGGGAGAGGCTACCCTGATGGAGTATTTGGAGAACCCCAAGAAGTACATCCCTGGAACAAAAATGATCTTCGCTGGCATTAAGAAGAGTTCAGAAAGAGCAGATTTGATAGCTTATCTCAAAAAAGCTACTAATGAGTAATAGTTGGCCACTGCCTTATTTATTACAAATGTCTCCTGACTTTTTTATGTCTACCATATTTAAATTGATCTCATATACCAGAATTCAGATCATGAATGGCTGATAGAGCTTTTCTTTGGGGCAGTTCTGATTTAAATAATATTGGCTTGTGGTTAAATGATTACAATCAGCTTTTTGAACTTTGATGGTAATTCTGGTTCAGCAACTGCTATCACTATTTTCCCCTTCTAAAAATATGATTGGACTTGGTTGGTAATACTCACCTCTTCACAGAGATGGTGAATGCTGTTTCAAAACCTGTAGATTGGTTTTTTATTTAGATTTATGTAACTGCTAATGTGAACATTTTAAACACTGAGAAAATCCCTTCACTGTTTATTAGAAAAGCAAGACTTGCTTGTGTTTCAAATTGTGTTCATTAGCCTGTTAAAAGGCAAGGGCTGAAGAAAAGCTGGCAGTGTCCATTTTATCTTTTTGGTCCTAACTATGCCAATTTAAAAAAATATATCCTGTATCTAAACTGTTGCCTTTAACTCACTGAAAGGCATTTTAGTGTGGTTTGTGTATAATATCAAATAAAGAATATTTAACACTTCTCACATTTTATAGATGATCTATACGGTCAGCTGCTTTGATGAGATGAAGTAGCACACTTTGAATTCTTTAAGTCAGACTAAACTGTAATTCAGGATTGTTTTGAACTGCCATTCAGAAGTGACTGTAGGGTTACTACATGTGTGTGATTGGTGACGGTGCTTCTGCCAGCTCACTAGAAGGGATAGAGTAGAAGAGAATAGATGGGCACAGAATTGCACATTGCGTGGTTCTAAGGCTTAGGATGATTAAAAACAATCACAGATCATGATTTTCCTAACATGATTGATTTATGCCTGATGCCCAAATTTTAATGGTTGGAAAGAACAATAGTTCTAAATATTGATGCAGTGGTGTTAACTAGTTATATTACTAGATGATATTTACTTGGTCTTCTGGAACAGCCTGGACTAGAACAACAAATAATTCATCCTTCCAGGTCTTTGGCCAGTGTGACCACTGCAGCGTTTATGCCAAACGTGGATGAAAGAATGTATTTCTGGTCGTGTACTATTTATACACTAAATCATTTTACCGACATTCTGTACCATACATTTAGGGTAGTTCTAGAAGTTTTAGGGAGACCGTGAGAGAAACTAAGTCCTAGTCTGAGTGTTAATGGTAGGAAATTTAAAAAATGCATCCTGGAAACCTTTCAGCGGTAAAGCCTTTATAACAGGGCTTAGCAAGCAAGCATAAGTTAGTGGTGTTCAGGGGCAGTGTAGAAGTTTAGCATGTAAGAGACAATCTAAACCCGGGTGGAAGGGGAGTTGATCTGTTTCTGTGCCTCCTACATCAACTAAGGCCAAGGTTGGCAGAGATTTCGGCGTTCTAGGCCAACTATACTCAGTAAGGGCCTCTGGTTATTTACAATGTGAGTGATCCTAATAAGTTCAACAGAAGGGCTATTTCCTACCTGTGAGGGCTATATGCTCTTAGAAATAAATGAGACAGGCTCTGGCTAAGTAGTTAAGTCTAAAACCAATTTTAAAAATCCTTGGTGAGGACTTACGGAGGAAAGGAGGACAGCAGTCTTGCACTGTATTACCCACGTGTAAGGACTGTCTCCCAGGTGCCCCCTATACCTGGGTTTTGTGTTTGGTTTTAATTGACAAGGCTACACAGCACAAGTGCGTAGTGTGTTGACAGTGCATGTCAACACATAGAGCCGGTGATCTGTAACAAAAGTGCTTCCCCTGGGCTTTCTACTTCCCTAATCTAGGATTCTTGCTGGTACATGATAGTGCCCTTACCCCTGACTCCAATTCCTGTTTCTAAGTCCGATGTGCCTGCCTCTTTTTTACCGGTTGCATTTTTTAAATTGGTTTATTTTAGGTAGGCAGCATTCTGGTAGAAATGCACCTTGGGATCATCCTTTTCCTGTATTTTTGTCTAGTTTATAGACAGTGTACGTGGGGTTTTTTGTTTGTTTGTTTTTGCTTTAACCACTGAAGATCATAGTAAATTGAAAAGCCTGTGCTGGAAGTCACATGCTCCCTAGGAAGAGGCCTCACTGCAGCTGGTGCTCCCCATGCACTAGACTCACGCTGTTTTGTATCAGGCTCAGACAAAGGTAAACCAAAGCCAGTTAATGATACGATGGAGAGTGTTGGTGTCTTTGGCTCCCATTGACTTTCACCGTACTTTGAAAGCCAATTAAGATGCTGCTGAGCATGGAATAAGAGTGGCTAATTAAGGAATAGTTCATACAAGCAAGGCTGCTGCCTGACAGCTCTGCAGTGACCCCGAGTGTGTTTCCCAGGTGAATCTACTCTGGGCAGTTCTGGGGCGAACACTGAACTGCCTCCTTGGCTACATTACTTGTGCACCAGGCTGACCATTCTGCTGTTCACTTGCTTAGAGTATAATAAAAACACTAGGTTTCCACTTGCTTAATAACATTTGGATTCTAAGTACCCTTAGTTGGAGCTTAAGATATTTGGAAACTGATCATACCCTCAGGCTGTCCTGGTTCACTCAGAAGGCTAAACATCTCTGCTCTATTTCTCAAAGAGTAGATATATCCAGGTTCTTGGAAGGAACTGAACTGGTCTCCCTATATGTCACCAACAAAGTATAGCTTTCTACATAGAAATACACAGTGGCGAGAAGACATATATAGTAATTGATGAATCATTGAGTTTTAGAAATGGTAAGAGATGGACTAACTTGCTAGAGCTTTGGTGAAGTGGGATATTTTAATCATTTTAGACAGGTGCCAGAATGCTGGAACTGGAAGAGACCTTTGTCTTAAAGATTTTATTTTCAGAAAGTGGGGAAGGGAGGGAGAGAAACATCAATTGGCAGCCTCTTGCGTGCCCCCCAACCAGGGACATGAGTTGAAGCCCTACATGTGTCCTGACTGGGAATCCAACCAGCAGCCTTTTGGTTCACAGGCCAGCACTCAGTCCACTGAGCTACGCCAACCAGGGTGAGGTCTTAAGAGGTTTTTACAATACGGCTGTTCCTCTACACAGGTGAGAGGTGAAACTAACCTGCACCAGGCTCAGGGAACTGTGGGAACTGCTTGCTTTGTGTTGGGCTGGGCCACTAATAGGGTGTGGCAGTCCAGTCTACCTAATCACTGGGAAGAGGGAAACAGGCTCAAGGTCCATCCTGGGTTTGGAGAAGGGTAGGACTAGCCCAGTCCTTTGACATCCTGATCCTGACGTGCACAGCCTTCCTCTTGAGAGGAGTGAGGTAAGTGGTGAACAGAAGTTAAGTGGCCTGGGGTGGAGCATATCCTGTACCCCTTCCCTCATGTTATAAAAAGCCCTTCTGCCTGGGAGTGTGTTCCTTGGAGGGTGCTGGCCCCAGAGTAGCCGCAGTCAAAATGTGCTCTTGCCCCATCAACTTGGTTTACAGCGCCCTCAGTTGGGGGAGGAGCCATGCCCCTCCTTTTCCATCCCTCCGGGTTTGTTGCCATTTTGCACTCAACACTTGCCAATAAAGATTGCCTAAATTGAAAAAAAAAAATTCTAGCTTTTGAGCAACATGATTGAAATCACAATCAAGATACCCTGACCCCTATTAGTCTTACTCTAAATTTGCTGTTTCCAGATATATAAATGAGCTTCCTTTTTGCTTTTTCTCCCTCTGTTCATGAGAGGTGTGGCCATGTTCCACCCCGGACCATTAAGTAATGTGTCAGTAGGTTGAACCATGTTCTTTGAAGAAGGACCATGGCACTAAATTATATTTGTGGTGCAATGCAGAGAGTGCCGGGTTTGGAATTAGAAAAGTCATGTTCAGAGTGGGGGTTGGCCAATAGCCCCTGGGCCCAGCCTGGTCAGACCCCTGTGTCCATAAATTAAACTTGGTTGAAACACAGATTCATCCAGGTCTTCTCTAGAGCTACCTTCGTTTGCACCACATCGTCAGAGCTGAGTGGCTGCTGTAGACTCTGACCCCCGAAGCCTAACCTGCTAATTGGGACTTTATGGAATGAGGGTTCCTGCCTCCCGGTTTACGATGGAGCTTTGCACAGTCTGGTTTTTGCTGCCTGGAGAATAGAAATAAGCCTCACCTTGCAAGATCGCTGCGGAGCACTTACCACATGGCACCTGTGGAAGCTCTTCCAGGTCAGCACTGAAATACGTGTTCATTTTATATCCAGGTCAGATTCCTTGAAAATCACATAAAATGACTGCCCCCAAGGCTGGCAGTGATCTGCTGTGTCTGGTATTCTTTCTTGTGTCTCTGGTGCGCTCTAGGACTTCTGACACCTGTGACTTATTTTTCTTACCTTCTTCAGTTTGTTAGTTTCACACTCCATGGAATAGAGTACATGGGCACGGTGAAGTTTTAGAGATGTGTAGCTGTAGTCATCTGTTGGTAACCCAAATACATACTTCATTCAGCACAGCATTTGCCCAGATTCCAGTCCCATAACTCGCTTCATAGTTGTAGGGTGCATTCCCATCTGAATCGATCCTCCCTACCTCATTAGGCATGGAACAGGAAAGTCCTTTGTGGATAGGTTCTGCAACTTTAGCGAAATGACATAGGACAAAACCAGCTTTTTCCTAGACTACTTGACATACACAAGAGTTAAGGTCCTGTGGCGTTTCATTAACTTATAATGAAATGACCGCATTCACGGACCTGCTGTGCTGTCCTGTCCCTATTTTATACCTAAGTGAACAGGCTCAGAGCGGTTGTTACAGCCACAGGTCGCACAGGAGCATGACTTGGGGAGAATCACATGTACTGACCTGCCTTGCCTTCTAAAACTCCATGTAAACTGGGTCACCCCTGCTTGCCTCTGTAAGAACCCACACTTTCTTTCCCTCCTGCAGATGGCTTTCCAGGCCTCCAAACCGCAGCCCTCACAGGGGGAGCCTGCTTGGTCTTCCATACTGTCTGCAGCAGAGGCCTTGTGGTCTTGGCATCCTCCAGAAGATTCTTACTCCTTTCTCACGCAGACCTCCCTGTGTGAGATTCATGACATCTGCTCAGACCCTCTGCTGCTGTCTGTGCCTCTGGACCTTCCTCATCCACCGGGAAATTCGGCACCTGGCTTACATACTTCATTCTGACTCCCTGAAATTACGGTGGTAATAGCTACATACAAGTAAACGAATGACCCATCCTCAGTGCCGCTGTAGCCTCAAACTTTTTATTTGATTTTAAGTCTTCTCAACACTTCTTTTTTTTAATATAAAGTGAACTTTAAAAAAAGACTTTATTAATTTATTTTTAGTGAGAGGGGAAGAGAGAAAGAGGAGAGAATCATCGATGTGTGAGAGATACATCAATCAGTTACCTCTTGCACGTCCCCAACTGAGGACCCAGACCGCAGCCCAGGCAGGTGCCGTGGCTGGGAATCGAACCGGCGACCCTCAGGTTCACAGGCTGGCGTCAATCCACTGAGCCACACCAACCAGGGATTCACTTCTTTCCTATGGCTGCAACTTAGACTTGTCTTTGCTTCAGAACCTCCCCACCTCTGAAGTTAGGAATCCCACTGCCCCAGTCTGATCACAACCTCATGTCACTCCATGTTTCTCATTGTTACTTCTCTTGCTGATTCAGCCAAACCAGCAGACACTGTGCAACTGTCCTTTTATATGTTCACTGTCTCCCAGGCTTCCTTGTGGTTAATTCAGAAGTTCATTGTGCTCCTCAAGCTTATCTCACCCCTAACTTCTGTCCTCACAGCAGATGGCAAGGCCAGTGCAGATACGAATTCTCTACTTCCTGACCACAAGGAAGGTTTTTGTAGTTCACCATCCCTTACCTTCAACAACGTTGTTCTTAATTCAGATGTGGCTCAGAATGTTAAGTTACCTCGACAGTCGCTCTAGAGGTTACCTACGAGGCCGCACAGTCAATCTGCCACCCGTTCCCCCGCCCCTGTGCTCTGCATCCCCTGCCTCAGAAACTGGGCGAGCCAGAGGCTCGTTTCCATTCCAGTGCAGGGACTTTGCCTTGGAGCTGCTCCAACAGAACAAATACACCGCCTGAGTTTTAGAAATTATGTACTTTTCATTCAGTTTACATTTAATGAAATTATAGCTGTTTCTACCTGGATCGGGCAGGGGTGATACATCTAAGAGATGATGAATCTTTGCAGTTTGGGGATGAGAGGGGAAACCTATAGAAAATTTTCTAAGTCGCCTGCCCTCAGTTGGGGCAGACCATGTTGTAAGATGAAAACTTAGCCCAGAAATAAACCCAAGTCTCTACGGTCAATTGATATTTGATAAAGGAGGCAGCAATATACAATGTAGTAAAAATAGCCTCTTCAACAAATGGTGCTGGGAGAACTGGACAGCAACATGCAAAAAAATAAAACTAGAACACCAACTTACACCTTATACAAAAATAAACTCAAGATGGATAAAAGACTTAAATATAAATCGTGACACCATTAAAGTACTAGAGGAGAACATAGGTAGGAAAATCTCAGATATATCACACAAAAACTTTTTTACAGACATGTCCCCTAGAGCAAGAGACATAAAGGAAAGAATGAACAAATGGGACCTCATCAAAATAAAAAGCATCTGCACAGCTAAAGAAAACAGTATCAAAATAAAAAGAGAATCAACTGTATGGGAAAACATATTTGCCAATGATACCTCAGACAAGGGCTTAATCTCCAAAATATATAAAGAACTTACACAATTATACTCTAAGAAGACAAGCAACCCAATTAACAAATGGGCAAAGGACTTGAACAGACATTTCTCCAAGGAGGACATACAGAAGATCCCAAATTACATGAAACGATGTTCAATATCACTAGCTATCAGAGAGATGCAGATTAAAACCACAATGAGGTACCACTTCACACCAGTCAGAATGGCCATCATAAGCAAAACAACAGACAACAAGTGTTGGAGAGGTTGTGGAGAAAAGGGGACCCTAGTGCACTGTTGGTGGGACTGCAGACTGGTACAACCACTATGGAAAACAGTATGGAACTTCCTCAGAAAATTAAAAATGGATCTGCCTTTCGACCCAGCAATTCCACTGCTGTGACTGTATCCTAAGAATCCTAAAACACCAATCCAAAAGAAACTTTGCACCCCAATGTTCATAGCAGCACAATTTACAATAGCTAAGTGCTGGAAGCAACCTAGATGCCCATCAGAAAATGAATGGATCGAAAAACTATGGTACATTTACACAATGGAATTCTATGCCGCAGAAAGAAAGAAGGACCTCCTAACCTTTGCAACATCATGGATTCAACTGGAAAGCATTATGCTAAACGAAATAAGCCAGGCAGTGAAAGACAAATACCATATGATTTCACCTTTAACAGGAACCTAAACAACAAAACAAAGAAAGAAGCAAAATATAATCAAAGACACTGCATTAGAGGACAGGTGGAGAGTGACCAGAAGAGAGAGAAGAGGGAATTTCAGGGGAAAAGGGGAGGGGTTTATAGGATCAAAGTTAAAAGACACATGGATAAAAACTAGGGGGAGGGTGGTAATGGGAGGGAAGTTGGGAGGAGGGTGGGTGGACTAGATTGGGAGTAAAGGGGAGAAAACTGTACTTGAACAATTATTAAAATAAAATTGGAAAAAAAAAAGATGAAACTTTATACTTTTTCCTGGCTAATGTTGGAGGAAGATAGCTGAGTCTGTGCTCTCTGCTGATACTGCTTAACGGAATTTCAGGCACATTAACCCTTCTGTGCTGAAGTTTCCTCCTCTGTAAATTGACATTAAGTATATTTACCCTTGGGGTTGTTTTGAGGATTCAATAAAAGATTGTACTTGGCACACTTCCTGACACTCAATAAACACTCAAAGGTTAGCTAAGTTTGAACTGGATGGACAAGACATTTATCAAATTAATAGTTGGACAGATTATATGAATGGGAGATGATGTTGACTAAGTGCCTGAAATTAGAGATTTATATCCGTGATTCAGGTGCGTAATTCTGATCATGCCCCAAACATCTAACTTTTCTAGTAAAAGGCTTATCTTTGCCTTCAGCAAGCCCAGTCCGTTGTTCTTGGACAGCTAGGTTAACACACCTTCACAATGTCAGAGTAATCCTTTTTTAGAACCCCTGGAGGGTAGCCCCCCTCAGTAGGGTACATAATCTTGCTAATGGTCCTGCACCTCACTTTCTCCCACACTCCAGTAACCTTCCTTACATTCCCTCTTTGATTCCAAAGATAAAGGAAACTGCTCAACTGTTATTCTCCAGGGCATTTGAGATCTTGCTTTCTGGCAATGGTGTTGTTTTGGCTGAAATAAAAATCTTACACAAATTCGCTATGGTTTTGGACGTTTTTAGGTCCACAGAGTCCTTAATCTGTAGTTCCAACACCTATATCACTTATAGATCTTTTATTCCTCTCAGTTTTTATAGGGAACCTATCCATGTGGTATGGCAAATGTAGCCCAGCCCTATTGGAAAAACAACAGGTGTGGGTTGGCACACAGATCGCTTTTCCTGTGGGGAATCAGGCCTGCATTGTACCTAGGCTTCTGTGAGGCTTGCCTTTTGTTAAAACTCCCTCACCCTGGATTGAGGCAGCAAATGTTTACTGCATAACTCTAAAGTAACATCCTAAAATCTGTACTAAACCTCCCAAGTATGGAGTGTAACCAATTCAACCGCTTTTCCCCTTACTCTCCAACATCCTTCTCTTTGAAGTAATTTGCAAGATTCTTTCCTTTGTTGTCTGTAAAAGGTAACCACCTGTGGCGAACCTGTGCATAGTAAATAAGGACCATCCTCGATGTAATGTACCCAGAAAAGCAATAAAATCCTGTCCAGGCAGGGGTTGGGGCCCCCTCTCCAACTTGGAGAGCGACCATGCCGTCCCTTCTTCTTCACAGGACTCCTGCAGTCCACGTGAGTTTGTTCCTCACAGCCACAGCACACGGACCCCGCGGGCTGGAGTCCACATCAAGTTTTTAGTCATTTTGTCCTGTTTCTCCACATGCCAAGGAATTTTTTATTGAATACTGACATGGAGTATGAAAATTATAGCGATTCTGGATGCTATCTTCCTCTAGAGAAAGTCCACCCTTGGTTTTGCCCGCTAGGTAGACTGGAGCCTGATCACATTAATTCATTTAGAGACTGAGCTGACTCCAGGCTGGGCTGGGAAAGGCTTTGGTTCAATGGGGCTCTTAAAGTGAAGCCTCCCGGGGTTCCAGCATTGCCAGGGGAGTTGACTGGGCTCTTCCCAAGGCGAGCCCTGAGCCCTATACCCTTGTCTTCTCAGCACTGCGAGACTGGCACAAACTCAGTTGTGCTCCCTGGAGCCGTTGGGCTGGGCTCCTCAGCCTCCTGCCTTGCTCAGCTTGAAAACGTGGCAAATGGCATAAGAGCAAGGGGTTGGGCACAGATTTTGCCCTTTCGTTCTTACTGAGATATTCACCCTTCAAGTTTACCTTTTATTTCTCCCTCCCCAGAACCTTCTCTGCCTTTCAGGAGAGACCTTCTGCCGAGCCCCTCCCCTGGGTTTAGGCTTCTGCCCCACGTCCAGCGTGGGCCCTTCCTCTGCGGGAAGAAGCAGCTACAGACCTTTCTCCGCAGTTCTCTAATCTTATCTAAACCTCGAAATTATTACTAGCTAATTAGGTCATAGCTAAAGTTAATTAGAATGACTCATTATATTTTTAACAAATGAAAAGTAACCTGTTTGTGGTTTGTGTGTGGGGGTGTGTGTATTTGTGTGCATGTATAAAAATGATTTATTAATCATATTCTGTCAATTTGGAATAGGTTATTTTGATATCTTAATCAACCATGAAGAAAGTATTTTATAGTTTTAATCTTTCAATTAGTTTAATATGTTATATACATTTTGTGAATGATTTATTTTTTAATAATTTATTTTTTCATTTCCATTTACCCCTTATACCCTCTTCCCCCTCCCCCATCCACCCTGCAGTCACCACACTGTTGTCCCTGTCCATGAGCCCTTTTGCCTTTTTGCTCAATCCCTCCACCCTTCCTCCCCCACCCCCAACAGAGCTGTCAGCCTGCTCTCTATCTACCATATTTTCCCATATATAATGCACTTTTTTGTTGGGAACCACCGTGCCTAGTTTCAGAAGCTGTAACTAGCCTCCAGCCTCACCGCCCCCAGCCTCACCGCCCCCAGCCTCACCGCCCCAGGAAGGCTGGGTGAGTGACCTTGGGACTGTAAGCCACTGAGGAGACAAAGCTTATCTCCCTGGCAGGAGCACTGCTTCTGCTCCTTTTACTTCATCCATAACTAACCCCCAATGCCTGATTGGCTAGCCAATGACCAGTAAGATTTCCCAAGGGGGGAATGACCTAAGACAGGAACAATCACGGGAGGCCCCAGGGAAGGACTTAGCAAAAGGGGGTGATGGACAATCACCCCTTGGCTTTGACAAAGCCCAAGTCCTCATTCTATCTGCAAGAAGTCTCCTAATCTCTTGGCTGCCTTACTTCCGCTGCCTGACTGAAGCCTGAAACAATGACAGAGGGTGGTGCAGCCCTGTGCTGAAAAGGGTGGGTTCCCGGGCAATCAGGCCTAAGAAAGAATATGTAAAATCTTGTGAAACCTGCTTTGTTTAGAATGTTCTCAATTAAATGATAAGGATCCAAGCAAGAAGTGAGTCTGTTCCTCAATGTGTTATAGTTCTTGAGCTATCTGACCCTGACTCAGAATAGGCCCTTAGAGTTCTTTGTTATCTATTATTTGATCCTTACTGCCTGACAATGATTAATGAGCTTTACCTGTATTCTTATGCAAATGAACCCAATAAAAGCCCATTGAGGAACTGGCTCCTGGCCCTTTTCCTTTGAGAGATTGGCCACCTTTCCTCCCCAAGCAGATAATGTCTTGATAGACTCATTCTCATCCATGGCAGCCAGGGGGCCCTGTGGGCGGAGCCCCCACACACACTTTTTTTGCACAAGTGTTTGAGGGTAAAATAAGGATGTGCATTTTACATGGGTAGTACCTGAAATACCTTGTATCTGTTCTTGTGTTTTGTAATTATTGTACAAAATTTCTTGTACCATAGTATGTTCAAAAATAAATGCTAAAATTCCTTTACAATACAAAAAAGTTTCTAAATATAAATAAATAAAAAATCAAATTAAAAAATTTAAATGAAAGATTTTTTTTTCTGAAAGTTTGGGCCAAAAACGTGGGTGCACATTATACAACAAAATGTGGTATTTTGCTTGTTAGTGCAGTTTGTTCATTAGAATCCACAAACAGGTTCAATCACATGGTCCTTGTCTGACTGGCTTATTTCACTCAGCACAATGTTCTCCAGGTCCCCCCATGCTGTCACAAAGGGGAAAATGTTCTTTTTCTTACAGCTGAGTGGTATTCCATTGTGTGAATGTACCGTGAATGTTTTATTCACTCACATGATAAAAATATTTTAGAAGTGAAAAAGTATAATTGTGTTTTGATTGCTGCTGGATGCCCTAAGTTCTTGATATTTGTTTTTTTGTTTCCTTTACTAAATATAGGAAAGTCATTTGATATTAGGACTGATAAAATAGTGGTATTTCTTTTCAAAGTGCTGAAGAGTCTTCAGGAAAACACTGTGCATGAAAAGATGGAGTTTATTTTTATTGTTTGTTTTTTTTATTATGACCATATTCATTGACATAATATTTTATTATCTATGACCAAACTCAATGACAATGCTTTTGTTTAAAAAAGTTTGCTGCATATTCTGGCCAAATGTAGGGCAAACATTTTAAATTATTGTAGTCTAATTTGCTACAGGCCAGACACACCAAAACCAGACATTCGTGGAGCAGAGGGGTGTCTGTGATAACTGCACATTATTTGAAAGACTTGTGTGGTTCATGTAAGTGGATTGTTTAAACACCAGCTGTGGATCAATTGAAATACTTTTTACTTCATTTTGCAGTGCAAAAAGAAACACTGCAGCTAATTGAAATCCTGTAGCTTCTTTTATTTTGCATGTCTCTTTGATTTCCATCTGGCAGGTGAAACTCAGAGGGGCTGACACTATTTCTGACACACATGCTTTCTAGTTGACACCAGTGATCGCTTCTGTTTCCCCTCCCAAGTATTGCTGTCAGTGCGCTTTTAAGCAGGAGCTCGCTGGCAGATAATAATAGGTTTGATTCCAGCCCAAAAAGATCTGACGTGAAAACTCTCACTTGACATTCCTTATGCCTTTGCAGTTTATCTCTTAATTTAATTGTTTTTTCCCTTCAGCTCAGATACCTGATGATAATGAGCAGTTTGTGCGCTACTATCAGGCTGAAAGTTGAAGTCTATTGTGACTCATTTCTTGAAATTTGTCTTTGTCATTTCCTTCTTCCCTCCGTTCTCTTCAGCGTGTTTCCATTTCCAGTGTCTGTTCTGGCATTGTGTTGATGCCTTTTTAGCTTCCAGTCACGAGGCTACTTTATTTGTCTCGCTGTGACATCAGCAGAATCCCTGTGTGACCTGAGCAGAGCTCCCTACAGGAGCTCAGGACAACCGGGTTGATTGAAAGATGGTCCCCTTCCCTAGGTTTGGTCAGCACCCTTGGAGAAGAAGCAGGGGGAGACCCACGAATGTGCTAGTGGTCACTCCCAGTTTTCAGTATGTTCACCAGGAAAAGTGGATGCTGATGGGAGGCAGTTTGTAGTTAAAATCCAAGTGAGATTATTCATTGTAAAACTAATAAAATCTCTGGGTCAAACATTCATTGGCTTAGCATTTTTTACATACACGAACTTTCACCTGCTTTAATTTTGGCCTTGTTTCTGCTTCCTGGATGCAGGAACACAAAGGAAGCAGCCAATAGCATCCCTGAGAATTTCCTCTGCTCGCACACTACGCCTGGCTCCAGGCCCGACTGTCAGAGCCTGCTCGAGGAGTGATTCGTGGACGCTGCCTCCCTGCCTTGGTGGAGTGAGCATTCCCCGTGCAGACATGGTTGCCTCGGGGTTTGCACTGATATTTGAGCTTTGCTGTTCTACCAGCTAATGGCAGCTATTGACTTGAGGTGCAAATACATAGTTAAAAAAAGGGGGGTTATAAATGTCATCTTGCGTATTAAACTGACCTAATGCATTTTTGTTCTGTTAGTGTCATTTAGAGCTCTAACTTGTTTAATTTTCCAGACCATTGACAGTGAATGTCGAGGGAAACACATCAACAGTGATAAGGGACGCTTAACACCTTGCCACTTAAGCCATCCTTTCCCACCTAACACCATAAATCCGACACAAGTGGCCTGTTGCTTCCGGGGACTGGCGTTTGTGAGCGCTGTTTTCAGCTTGTACATTTGGCATCTAAAGTTATGAGAAGTTTCCCCAGGTCCTTTCCCAAGTTACAAGTTACAGTGTGGCTTTGTTAAAAAAAAAAAGTTTTTTTTTTAAATTGTAGTAAAATATACGTAACAGAAAATTTACCATTCTAATCATTTTTTTAATGCTAATATATGTCCCTCTATCAAACATCTGGAACATAGTCAACAATTAAAAGCAAAATATAACCAGAGAAATCTAACATTCTAACCATTTTTAAGGGTGCGGTTCCCATTATTATGCAAACATCAACATTATCCATCTTCAGAAATTTCTCCTCATCTTTTACCCAGACTCCGTAGTTACTAAACATAACGCCCCACTCTTCTCTGCCCCCAACCCCTGGTAACTGCTGTTCTATTGTTGCATCCAGCAAACGCGAGAACAAATGTCGGAGACTTTCAGGGTATCAAAGATGTTACTTTATTGGCCAAGTTTAACCTGCGCAGGTGCGAACTCTCAAAGTGTCCGGAGACACGGTACCCACAGGGGCTGCAAACGAGGGTCGCGCTGAGCGCTTATAGCTAAGTCCTTATATAGGGGTGGGCAAGCAAGCGTTATACAGAAGCAGACGGGGCAGTTAGCTATTTGCTTACAGAGACCGCGCGGGAACGGGATGGGGTCTAGCTTGACTTCAGTGGAAAAGAAAAAAAAAATCAAACTTTAGAAACTAAACAAAGCATTGCTGGTCTAGCCATACCCAGGGGAGAACATTTGCACAATCCAGGATGGCTACTCAACTACATCCTGCACTCTGTGTCCCCTGTTGGTTCCTTTTGGCTACAACCGAGATTCCTGTTTGCTAAGGTCACATTTAGTTCTTAATTTCCTTGTTCCTAACACTATCAGCTTGACTTTTTATATGGGAAGATAATCGTGTGTGCTATTTTATGTCTAAATATAGTTATCAGACATATGATTTCAAGAAACATGTTCAGCAATGACATGAATCTGAATTAGAGACTCTTAGAAACTCCCAGAAGGGCGGTAGCTAAGGATGGTGGCTAGGCAAGGCCTCCCCTCACTAAAGTGTGGGAACAAAACGGTCACGTTCCCAGCATTTCCCTTCCTGCAGGGTTCTCATTGCTTTCGGAAAGCTAAACCTGTCACCCAGGTGGTAGGATTCGTCTCAGTGAGTTTTTACATCTGAAAAAATTGGTAATGATTCCAACACTATGCCAAGTGCTGGGGTAAAATAACTGCCTTTAGGTGTTTTCTTTTTTCTTTTTTTTACTTCTTATTTGACTTCTTTCCAGGTTTTCTTACTTCTCACTATTTCGTCTCCTTGAACTCTTCTCTTGGTCAGAGATATGATTTTTCCTTCCTCCTTTTCACTCCACCCATCTTCTTTCCTCCTTCCTCCTTCCTGGGGCTCTGTCCCCACACCTTTCCTCTTATTTTACCTGTGCCATGTAATGATGGGAATAGTCTATAATCTGTACCATTCGATACAATAGCCACTAATTACATTGGTCACTGAGCACGTGAAGTGTGGCTAGTGAGACTGCAGAAATCCATTTGTTTTTTAATTTTATGACTTTAAATTGAAATAGACACCCGTGGCTATTGGCTACTGCAGTGGCCAGTGTGGCTCTGTGCCGCTGTGTCTCCTACCTTGTGATCTGTCGCCCCCCACGGACTCTGCTGGGCGTCTCCCCTGAACCGCCCCTGGGGGCCTGGGCAGATCAGAACACGCAGCACCGCTGGGCTTGCCGAGTGTTGGCATGGAACAGCATTTACATGGCGCCCCCAGGCTCCAGTGTGCTGCCCCCACACAGTTCACTCAGCAAGGCCAATGTCAAAATCATTGTTTTCCCTGACCAACGTCTGTCTTCTACTCCTGTTGCTTTCTGAAGCTGATGGCATCACCATCCAAGCTGAAAATCAATTCATCTTTGGTACGTAACCCCAGTTCTTTACCATTAGCCTCAAATTCCTTATCAAGCTGTTGGTTCTACCTTTCATCATTATCTTGATTTCAGAGTCTTACTCACCTCTACTTACTTGCTTAGTTCACACCCACATTCTGCCTCAGGGGAACTTGTAATCATCCTTTCGATGGGCGTCCCTGCCTTCAGTTTTCCCTCCTTCCAGTCCACCCTCTGCAGAGGCGTTAACGCACAGGCAGCTGATGTTGCTACTCTTCTCCTGAAACTTCCTTCAGGACAAAGTCCTAACTCTTTAGCTGTAAAGAACATTATTCTATAACCTAAACCGGGACTACTGTTTCAGTTTTAACTCCAGCCATCCCTGCACCCTATCCGTCCGCATTCTCTGAGCTCAAGCCCTAATTTTTCAGTTCTCCAAGCACAGAGAGCTGTTTTATGCCTCTTTGTCTTTGCACATGTTCATTTTGCTTTAAACGTTTTTTACAGCAGCCCCCTCCCCCCCACCTTATTTGTGAGGCATACATTCCAAGGCCCCCAGTGGATGGATCCTAAAACTGCACCATGGATACCACTAAGCCCTATACATGCTGTTTTTCCTCTGCATCCACACCTACGATAAAGTTTAATTTATGAATTAGACTCAGTAGGGGATTACCAACAGTAACTAATAATAAAATAGAATAACTATAACAATACACTGTAATAAAAGCTATGTGATGTGGTCTTTCTGTCTGATAAAGTTTAATTTATGAATTAGACTCAGTAGGGGGTTAACGACAGTAACTAATAATAAAATAGAATAATTATAACAATTTGCTGTAATAAAAGCTATGTGATGTGGTCTCTCTCTCTCCCTGTCTCTCCCACTCAACCCAGATGGCTATCAGGTGAGTCACGGAAGAGGCGCTCGGGTAGGACTCACATCCCAGGCAGGGTGGAGTGGGACAGCACGATGTGAATTGTTTACTTCTGGAATCTTCTGTTTAATATTTTCGGACTTTGATTAACCACAGGTAAGTGAGACCACGGGAATCGAAACCGCAGAGAAGGGGGTCTACTGTATTTGACGGTAGGAAACTAATCAACGTTCCGTGAATTACCGTAATATACATGATCTTCCCAACTACGATTCACAATCTATGATGGCAACGACTATCTCCTTTAATTTCCCCCACATGGCTGTTAATTACTCCTTCTTGACTGCACACACTGGAGACCTCACGCTAGCTCAAGTCACGGGGGTTATTAAAAGACTGCTGAGAACAGCCGCGGTCACAGTCGAAGGCGGCTCTGGAGACTGGATTAGCAGGCTCGCCCCTTCAAGCAGGCGGTGTTGGACCCTGAATGTGTTGCCATTAACATAACTCCTCTTTCTCATTCCCTTCTCTTGTGTGTCTACACCTGCTATCAACAAGCTGACACTCCCCCTTCCACGATGGCGGGGGGAATCCAATTACCTTATTAATTATCCCTGATAGGTAGAGCTCTCTAAAGCAAGCCACTTTGTCGGTCTTCAGGTCCCCATCTCTGTCCTAATCCATGGCTTTCTCTTAATCCAAAATCAGCCTCAGGAGGACCCGCTTCATTAGCTCCAGGCTCTCAAGGAGGAAGTAGCTGGGGGCAGGGGATGGTTGACAGTTGCTGTGACTGGCATGTTTGTTAAGGATTTTGGCCGGAGCTCAAAAATGAATGCTTATTTTGGTTATAAGAAGGGAAGATTAAGAATTTTATGACTATGTATAAATTAATTCTGTTTAGTGTATCCTGCATATTTGTTTGGGTCTTCACATTGAATGAGGCCACAAATGTCCTGCTCTTTGATTTGTAGCTGTCATTGCTGTTTGAGGAGTCTGGAAGAGCTTGTGAGTCTGTCCCTCTTTCCAGTCAGTTCCACACCTTTCACAAAAAAAAGAAAAAAAAGAAAGGAGGCCAACTTGCTCCTGAGGTTAAACATTTTCCTCAATGGGATTAGAGCCACGACACTATTTTTAAGTTACCATTTGCCAGAGGAACATGTCCTTTCCTCTTTCAGAATTGTTCAGGATGCACCTCTACAAAAAGAAGAAATTTTACATTGTCCTGATTTGGCCTTTTTGTATTACATTTGCCTTATATCTGTTATTTTAGTTTAATGTGTATTTTTGAATATATAATTTATATACTATAAATATACTACATATATTATCTCAGTCCCCCTCAAAGCCCTGGGAGGAACATACTATTATTTTTTTACAGATTAGAAAACTTGAGATTAGGAAGGTTAAATAACTTATCCAAGTTTGCACAGTTGGTGAAAATAAGAATGGAGGTTTAAAATCCATCGCTGTCAGGGTCCATGGTCAGCGCACCCATCTTATGTCATTTTCCAGACTCTTTCAAAACGCAGGGCATTATTTAAAGGTCACACACAAGCCGGCGAGCCTCCCAGCTCTCCTCTTCCTCATCACCCCTCTCTCCCCCACTGCCTGTATTATCTGATGCACCTGACTGCGTCTTCTCCAGTCCCACCCACCCACCTGTACAGTATGGTTTGATGCCTAATATATGACAGTATTTCTTAGAAGCACAAAAATTACATGGATGTAAATTTAGATGATTTACTAACAAATTGCAGGGTCAAGTACGATCTGGGAGATCTGGAGGGAATGAATGTGCAAATGACAGTGTTGGAGAAAGTAGGATGAGAGAGAAAATAAGGCATCTAAAGAATTTCACATTCTTTTTTCAGTTCCTGCAAAATAAAATGTGTTTAAAAGCATGACTGGGAAATCATGGAGAGCCGGCTGCGCTTTGCAGTGAACACAAGAGGGTGCTAGGCTCCACAGTGATGCACAGGCTTTAAGGCCCACATAGAGCAACACAGCACATATACAAATAGTTGTTTTCAAGTGATTATTTCTTAAGGGCTATACTGAGTGTTAAATAGAAGTTTATAGCTTTCTTCTAGCTAGATATACTTCTAGTTTAGTAGATATCCATCTCAGTTAATTTTGTGATTTTATGTGCCAGTAATTTTGCCAGTCTCCAGATTAAAGATATTAATATTTCTAAGGAAAATGAAATAAGGCCGGTCGACATGGGGCATAGAGGGAAAAGCTGCTGAAGCATTGGCAGGGACCACCTGAGCTTCCTCGGTGAGGAGGTAGTCTTAGCGAAGATGTCAAGTGTTGTAACCCCATAAGGAGGCCACATGCTACACCAGTTTATCTGGAGACTGTTACATCTTCACACCAGCTAACCCCCTGCTCACAAAGCAACCTCTGATGATTATGTGGCTTCTTATGGGGGTCTGTGCCCATGGGTGGATGCTCAAGGGCAAAACAAACTTTAAAAATCTTGTTTCTTATGGCAAAAACAAATCAAAAATAAAAATATCAAAATTAAGTATATGGTAGCAGTTCTAGTTCTTGTTTTAGGAGGGTTGCAGAGCAAGCAAGGATTTTAAATAGCACCCAGAGTTTAAATTGAAGTGTCAGAAAGAACAGAAATAATGAAGGGTTGGGGGAGAATGGGAGTAAAGGTTTTGCCATGAACTTGAGTTCAGGCAGTTTGTACAGGTGGCGACGAGCAGCAAGCAGCTGGAAATGAGGTCCTGGAGCCAGGAGATGGGAAGGTGGGGGAAGGGGGGGAACGAGGGGGAGGACGAGGGGGAGAAACACAGGTTTGGGAGCCAATGGTGGGGGGGCGGGTATGGCATGGGTGGAATTACTGAGGAAGGTGAGTGGACAGAGAAGAAATGAGGCCTGAGGAGAGTCGTGGGGGGTTGGAAGGAAGACCCAAGAAGGACACTGGACCAGGATTCTGTGGTCATAGGGGAGGACCGGTGTCTTTCGGAAAAGAATAGTGTCGAGTGCTGCAGAGAAGACAGAAATGGTAAAGACTGGATTTTTCTACTTAGAATCCCTGGTTTGCATCAAGAGAACAAAAGAAGTTGAGGAAGAAGTCAAATTCTGAGAGGTTAGCAGTAGGTGGGCCAAGAACGTCTTCTTATACCGGAAAGCAAGACAACTCAAGGACTGGGAGTCCCTTTGGAAAAGATAACACTGGCCAAAGATGGGTTGATAGAAGCATCGATAAGGACAGCGACCGTATGAGTTCTCCATTGTTGCTGTAACAAAGAGCTACAATTTAGTGCCTTAAAACAGCACAACGTTGCAGTTTTATAGATTACAAGTCCAACACAGGGGTCGCTGAGCTAAAAGTCAAGATGTCAACAGGACTGCATTCCTTGTGGGAAGCTTTAGAGGAAACTGTTTCCTTGTCTTTTCCAGCTTCTGGAGGCTGTTTTCCATGGATCATGACCAATTTCCTCCAGCTTCAAAGCCAGAAATGGCAAAGCCCTCATAATGCATCAGTCCGACCTCCTCTTCCGCCTCCCTCTTTCGCTTTTAAAGGCCCTTAAAAAATAGTGCATTGGGCTCACTCACACCGTCCAGGATATCTCCCTATTGGACGGTCAGCTGATTAGCATCCTTCCTTCCATTTGCTCCCTTAATTCCCCTTTGCCCTGTGACACACACAGTCACAGCTTCCTGGGACTCGGGCAGGGGCATCTTTGGGGAGCATTATTCTGCCTGCCACAGTAACTACAGCAGACTGAAGCACATCAAATAGCTTCAAATTCGTGAGTCCACAATGCTATTAAGGCAAATAAAACTCACTGCCAGGAAACACAGCATTTTGAAAACTGGTAAATAAAGGGTAATATTCAAGTCTTCATCTTACTCTTCCTGAACAAACTGTAGCCTGGTAGCCAACCATTTGAGAAAGAAAAAAAATTCTTCATAAAAGTATTCCAGCTAATACATAAAGAGGGAACATCATGCTTCCCAGCCCTGGGTGAATTCATGATCTGGGCGATAATTATCAATGACAGCTAACATCATGAACAACAAAACAGGCATCTGGATTTGCTGGCCTCCTGCTGGGAACACAGAGTGCACCACCTGTGACTTCCTCCTGCCGAAACAGCAGATCCTGCCACTGGTGAAGCCTCCAGACGTAACCACCAGTGTCAGGAACCACAGGGGACAAAGGAACACATCGACGGACTGTGTAGGGTAAAAAGAGCAAAATCTGAACTGGGAGAAACTCTACAGGACACACAATGCACATCATTAAAACAAACAAACAAAAACCTCAGTACGACAAGAACAAAAGATGGAGGGGGACTTCGTGTTGGAAGACAGGAACATAAGGACCAATGTACTGTGTGGGCTGCGTGTGAGTCTTCATTCAAGCAAATTTAAAAAATTATTAGGCAAGTTGGGAAATGTGAACAGTAACAGAATAATCAATGATGTTAAGAAATCGTTAGATTTTCTCTCTAGGTGTTACAAAGCTTTTAAAAATTACTCCTTTATTTATTTTTAAAAATTATTCTTTTAGAGATGTATACTGAAATATTTACAGGCTAGTGACATCTGGGAATTGCATCACAATACCCGAGGGGTAGGACAGAGAGTGGGTGGAGGAACAGAGAAGGTTGGCCATAAACAGATCATCGATGGGGCCAGGTGATGGGTGTGTGGAGTTTCATTGTGGTGTTCTCTTTCTGTTTAAAAATACAGGCAAAGAATCTGGGCTTGCTAGACAGCCTGTGTGTTCAAATCCACTTATTAGTTGTGTACCGCATCTGATTAGATTGTTAGGAGTTTTGAATGAGATTATGTTTTTGTGGTAAACGGAATTTACCACTTTAACCATTTTTAAGTGCACAATTGAATGACGTTAAGTACCTTCATAATATGGTACTGTTATCACCACTATCCATTTCCAAAAGTTTTGATCATCCCCAAAAGAAACTCTACTCATTAAACACTAACCCCCATACTTCCCTTCCCCCAACCCCCATAAAATTCTGTTCTACTTCTTTCTCTATGAGTTTGCCTATTGTAGGTACCTCATGTAAGTGGAATTATTCAATATTTGCTTTTTTTGTGTATGGATTATTTCACCTAGCATAATGTTTTCATGGTTTATCCACTTTGTAGCATACACCAGTATGTGGGGGATCCACCTGCAGAGCCCCCCAGCTGCCACAGGTGAGAATAAGTCTACCAAGACATGATCTGCATGGGGAGGAAAGGTGGCCGATGTCTCAAACGAGAAGGGCCAAGAGCCTTTTCCTCAATGGGCTTTATTGGGTTCATTTTGCACAGAAATACAGGCAAAGCTCATCAGTCATTGTCAGGCAGTAAGGATCAAACAATAGGTAACATTCAAAGAACTATGAGGGCTTATTCTGAGTCAGGGTCTGTTAGCTAAAGAACTATAACACACTGAGGAACAAATTCACTTCTTGCTTGGACCCTTATCATTTAATTGAGAGCATTCTAAACAAAGCAGGTTTCATAGGATTTTACATATTCTTTCTTAGGCCTGATTGCCCAGTGAACCCACCCTTTCCAGCACAGGGCTGCACCACCCTCTGTCATTGTTTCCTGCATAAGACATTGTTTTAGGCTTAAATCAGTCAGGGGAAGTGAGGCAGCCAAGAGATTAGGAGACTTCTTGCAGACAGAATGAGGACTCAGGCTATGTCAAAGCTGAGTGGTGAGGGTCCATCACCCCCTTTTTCTATAGCCCCCCCAAAAATCCTCCCCTGAGGCCCCCTGTGATCATGCCTGTTTTAGGTCCTTCCCCCCTTGGGAAATCGTACCCATAATTGGCTAACCAATCAGGCATTGGGGGCCAGTCAGGGTGAAGAAAAAGGAGCAGAAGCTGTGCCCCTGCCAAGGAGATAAGCTTTGTCCCCCTTGTGGCTTCTGGTTTGAAGGTAGCTCACTCAGCCTTAGCCTTGAGGGCAGGGGTGGGGGGGTACAGCTTCTGAAACCAGGCAGGGCAGTTCCTAACATACCAGAATTCTCATTCTTTTTATCATTGAATAATATTCCATTTTATGTTTATACTACATTTTATTTATTCACCTACCTGTTGAGAGAATATTTTAAAAATCTCTAGAAAAGTGTTTGGCATATAGCATTTAGCTTGCTCAATGACATCTAGTAATTATCATTGTTATTACAGGAAATTTTACAAGAAAATACACCAAAATTTTAACCATATTTGTATTAGGGTTGAGAGATTCTGTTTTCTTTCTCTTTCTTTTTTCTGAATGATATGTTTTTCTTGGTAATGTGGTTTGATCATTGAAAATTATTTTAAGTACACATACACACATTTTAGCTACTCCTTCTTCTCTTAAATTTTTTTAACCAAGTTATTTTTCAAAGATGTTATGAAAGGCAAGGACCTACATCCAAGATTGCGCTATCCAGCAAAGCTGTCATTTAGAATGGAAGGGCAGATAAAGAGCTTCCCAGATAAGGTCAAGTTGAAGGAGTTCATCATCACTAAGCCCTTATTATATGAAATGCTAAAGGGACTTATCTAAGGAAAAGAAGATGATCAAAAACATGAACAGTAGTGCTCGGTTCGGCAGCATATGCACTAAAATTGGAATGATACAGAGAAGATTACCATGGCCCCTGCACAGGGATGACACGCAAATTCATGAAGCGTTCTATATTAAAAATATGAACAGTAAAATGCCAACAAACTCACAACTATCAACAACTGAACCTAAAATAAAAACAAACAAAAACAAAACCAAACTAAGCAAACCACTAGAACAGGAACAGAATCACAGAAATGGAGATCACATGGAGGGTTATCAGTGGGGTGGGGGAGGGGAGAGAATGGGGGGAAAAGGTGCAGGGAATAAGAAGCATAAATAGTAGGTACAAAATAGACAGGGGGAGGGTAAGAATACTACAGGAAATGGAGAAGCCAAAGAACTTATATGTATGACCCATGGACATGAAAAAAGCGCGGGGCAGCGGCGGGGGGGAATGCTGGTGGGAGGAGGGGTGCAAAGTGGAGGGGAAATACGGGAAGAAAAATGGAACAACTTTAATAGCATAATCAATAAAATATATTAAAAAATAATGGTATTTTTAAAATTACAGATTGATTATTGCCCAACTTGCAGTGAGGTGCTGCATTACAATCTGTGCCCAGTTGGTGGCGATATCGACACTCGAACCTGTTGCTACTTACCTGTCTATTCTCACAACCACAGCCCCAGTTAACAGGCTTGGGTTTATTTCCTGCAGTCTCAGGAATGTAGGCAGTAGCCATCTGCGTTTTCGAGACAGAATTCTGTACCGCGACCGTCAAAGACACCAGTGCACCTGTGCCTGTGGAGCTCCACCTTTCCTGGTTCCAATCAGTTGCCTCCCGGACCCCCAGCCCTGTCCAGCCGGGAGCTGCCAGTCATCTCCGTGCCTGGGAAAGAGGAGCGGACCGGCCAAGAGAGACCCCGTCTTCTCTCCTTTCCTGAAGCTGGGGTAGAGGGAAGGCTGTGTTAGTAAGTGAAGGTGAGCCTTTTGGCCAGCGTATGAGATAAAATTGTGACCAGTGACTCGACACTAGACAGGACCAGAGGGTTTCATTAATACCTAAGGAAAAGGCCAACCCTGAGCCAGTGCACAACAGCATGGCTAGACCGATCCTCAAAATATTAATCCATAAGTCCTTCTGTATCAGGTGGTAAATGCCCCAGCCCCCCCCCCACTTTCTCTCTCACACACACACACACACACACACCTGCCATGACCTTCTCCGGGGATCCCCCATAGGCCTTAAGATGCAGAAATTAAAGAGGTTTTGCCTGGCCCAGCAGGGGGCGACCGGCCGCCTGCTCCAGCCCTTGGGTTCTGATAGGCTGGGGGCCCAGCTGGAACAATGGTTAATGACTATTAGTGTCACACCCACCTAAGAGCAGCTGCGGAAATCACGTGACCTGCCACAGATCTCCTCCAAGAGCAGGGAAGGGAAGAAGGCTGTGTAATAGGTGATTAGAGGACAGAGCAAAGTTGCACTTGCTTTGGCTCATGTCCCTGTTAACACCACTATTTGGATACTTAGGGGAGTCAACAAACACAGCCAGAATGAAGGAAATGAAACAGAGTTGCAGAATGTAAGAGAACTCCACATACACCAAATGCATTGCTGCACTGAGTGCAACTTTATGGCTAAAAATTTTATTCATAACAAAAATAAAAAGCATTAACAACCCAAGACGGGAGATTTTGTCAAGGAAGTAATTTTAAAATTCTGACACAGACAGAAAAAGAAAAGCAAGACCCCAGTATGAGTGGGAAATTGGTGTCCCATATAAGAAGACTAAATGCAGGAAGATGATAATAGTCCCTCGGTCTCTGGTTCTCAAAGTGTGTTCCTCAGATCAGGTACTCTCGTATGAACTTGAGCAGGGTCTCTCTCACTCTGCATGGCTGGGTATCGCGTGTGCCAGTGCGGGATGGGCCGGGGAAGAATAAAGTGTTCAGTTCCTGAGCTCTCAGTGTTGCTCAGGGGAGGCACCTGAGTTAAAAACACAGCTCTGCTTTACCCCAAAGCGATGTCTTTCCCACCAAACAAGGTTGCTTCCCAATTACTATGATGCTGGTCATATACTATATGTATTGCCAGAGCAGGCACAAAAATAATGTCATAAATGGTAGAAAGCTATGTAATAAAAACTTGATTACTGAGTACATCATGACCTATTGCCCTGCTCCTGGGTGTCAGGAAGCCCCAGAAGCTCCCACATGTCCTGTGTGTCTGACTTTCTTACATGTTCTAGAAGCACAACCTCAGGGCACAGTGTTTTTAGAGCAGGTAAACAGGCTGATTTGCCTGCAGGTGAGCAGTAAATGCAGGATGAGTGCCTTGTGGCCAATTGGATGCATCTCATTGCCAAAGGAAAACCAAGTTGCGCCCCCAGATGTGCTGGAGCTGGAGGAGGAAGGCAAGTCTCATAACTCAGAAGGTTTCTGTGTGAGTTCCCATACTGGCTCCCCTCAAGCCCCCCTATGCACAACTCCAGCCTCCTCTGCCCCTGGCGAAGCACGGGAGAGGGTAGGCATTTCACTCCGGAAGCTACGTTAGGTGACAGAGAAAATGTGGTCCCCTGGAGAAAGTGCTCAAGACTAACATGGCTGGCTGGGTGAGGGCGTTGAAATACTTGCTCTCTCCTGGACTTCCCTCACCATCAGGCATTAACAGCAGGGCACAGACCAATAAGACTGTGTGGCTTTGACCATTTCCAGCAAGAGTGAATCCCTTCCCCAAATGTGTGTATAATATATATACACTTTAAAGGGGGTGTATCCTTATAACATTTGTTTTAAAAATTGCCTTAAGTAGAACCCTATGACTTTAGCAACTAATATATGACATTCTGTATTTCAACTTTTTAAAATCCCTTGCCTTCCCTTTTGCCAAATGTATCAAGATTTGCCACTCTGGCCTCAGTGCAGGGCCAGTATTCCCCGAAGCTCCCGGTTGCACTAACACTGATAATGAATGGGTTTTTGTTGGGTCAGCGCTTCCCCGTAGCACGAAGACAGAAAGGGCTCCCAGGGGAAAAGCACATTTTCTCAGGCTCTTCATCCTTTTGTCCTTTTCTTCTGTCGCTGTATGTTTGCCCGGCACCTCAGGAGTTAGAAATTTACAACCCAATGTCAAAAGGAGGAACACCCAGCCCCAGGTTAACGATTCCTCCAGAGCTGCCCACTGAGAGAACCACAGGATGTGCTGCAGGGCACAGAGTCACTCCATGGAACTTCACATCTGACTCTATGTATTTCTTTTTATTTAGGAACCGATAACTTTATTGGAAGAAATGGCAAATTTGAACATAGAAACCGAAGTGAACGTGTTGCCAGGGCAATGCGGCAGTAGGCACGCTGGCACCCTGACCAGGGGAAGTCACCCCGGGAGGGGCTGCCGTGAAGGCAGTCCAGGCTCAGTTCTTGCTGTGCCCCGGGCGAGCTTGTCAAGCAGGTCACTCCGCCAGGCTGGATTCCACGGCCCCAGCTTGCTCAGGTTGATGATACTGGTGCCAAGTTTCTGATGAACTTGGCATCCTGGCGCAGGTGGTGATGCTCCAGGAAATCCTACAGGTGGGCATCGTTCTTGATGGTAGCCAGGGGGGATAGATTGAGCAGGACCTGGTTCACCGTCCTCTCCATGTGCAAGGCAGACTTCATGGCCCTCCGGCCGCTTGGCCAGCGGCATCGGTCAGGCCTCTGGATACCGCCCAGGCCGATGCGCTCCCCTTGCTGGTTCTGCAGCCGTGTCAGCACCCGGGCTTGCTCCCATCCCTCCCTCCCCTGCCACAACAAGAAGGCAGCTAGGTGCTTCAAGGGCACTTCCTGGTGGTCGGAGCAGAAGGCTATGGACAGGTACACGTAGAAGGCAGGGAGCTGCAGGTTGATCTGTTTGTTGAGGGATGCCTCACGTTCTGGGTGGCGGTTCTGGCGCACTTGGGAGGGCGTCAGCGGTGGGGCAGCAGGGTCTCCACCGCGGGAGGCTCAGGAACCTCGGCTGGAGGTGCAGGCATCAGGGCTTGCGGGTAAGGCCCTTGGGACAAGAAGGCCAACAAAGAGACCACGACAAGGGCTGTGAGGCGGGCAGCAGTGTGGGTGCGGGCGCCGGCTCCGCGGGCCCCGGATGGTCCCTGTGGTGGTCGATGAGGGCAGCTGGAGGCCGAGTCAGCCGCGATGGCAGTGAGGCCTCTGGAACGCCTCTGCTGTGGGCGACCAGTGGGGCCGGAGACAGGTGTGCGCTCACCTCTGACTTCGGCTGAGAGAAGCCCGGGAACAGAATCGAGACAGGAAAGGAGGTTTCCCTTGTGACAGCTGTCAAGCAACGTCAATGCATCCTTAAAATTATACATTGAAAATGATGAATATTTAAAGAGGATGTTTTTCCCTCTGTTTTACAATTCTGATATTTTCTGTCTTTGCTCTTTATGCTTCTCCTTCTGCATCTGTGAAAAACAGACACCCAGAGGAGGCTGGGCGATGGGTCAAAGGCTTGTGACCTGCGCCAGGGACGTCAGCTCCCAGTTAGAAGCGCCATGCGCAGTTGCAGCCTAAGCTCGAGTCAGAAGGGCATCTTTGCGATCGGAATTCCCCAGGGCACCCGAGAAACCGAGGGCGAGGCTAATCCATTGTTCTGGGCCTCTTTCTGAGTGTATTAGAAATGTTTAAAATGGGGACAGGCTCTGATGTCATCAGACTTAAAGCCTACCTGTCATCTCCTGTCTCAAGGAGACCCTTAAAAATAGGCCATTAGTGGAGAGCACTCTCCCTGGAGCCAGGCTCCAGGGAGAAAGGCACTCAGAGTAAAAAGGATTAGGATAGTTAGCAGACACATTTTGCATGTTCTGAGAGGCTGCGGGTGAGGGCGGAAGCATCGCTAAGTGCACAGATGCGCATACATTACAGCGAAGGACGGTCATCAGTGTTCTCGGGATGGGCTTCCGGCGGCAAAGCCGGAATTAGACCCACATGCATTAACCATTTAAAATGTTTGGAGCCTCTTGACATAAAATAAAGCGTTCCTGTGCTCATGGGTGTTGGAAACAGTGATGGGCGAAGCCTGTCGGACCCCGGAGCTGGTGGGTGGGGAGGGTCCTTACACACTGAGTCAGACAGAGTCAGACTGCGGGGGGCCCGGCTGGTGGGCGTACTGTCCTGGCCCACGGGAGATGAGGGCTGGCTCCGGGTCTCTGCTCTTCCCCTCGGCGCGGTTTTCTACCTGTGGTCTGCGGTGCTAGGCTGCCTGCGTTCCAGGTAAGGTTTCGCTGATTTTGGCTTTTCTGTCTCCAGGAATGGTACGGTCTCGCTTCTTCTCGCCGGCTTTGATAAAGTGTGTTTCCGACTTGTTCTGGACTGACTTGGCGAGTGAGGCTCGCTTGCTGCCCCCTAGCGAACACTTCAGTGCCACGTGCACTTTCACACTTTTGATAAAGACTTGACCAGAAAGACCAAAGCTTTGTGACCCGGGAGGTTCCTTGAGCCTCAGTTTCCTTACAAGAACCATAGTAACAATAACTACTTTCTATGGTTGTTGAAGGGCATCATATTCTCACAACATCATTTTTTTTAATTAGGAAAAAAATGCCCCCTAAAATTCCTGGGAGGCTTCTGACTCTGGAAGTGGAGGAGCCCCCACTTCCCCTCTGGAGGAGGCTTCCTTCCTTTTGGGAAGACCACCAGCATGAACAACTTCAGTTTCAAAAAGGCAAATCTCTGGTATAAATGCATGTAACCATTGCATATACCAATGCACCCAATCTTCCTAACATTTAGAATGAAAATTCCATTTATTTTATGTAACGGATATTTATGTAGCACTTACTGTGCACCAGGTATTGGTCCCAGTGCTTTGCAGACACTAACCCATTCCATCTTCACAAGGAGCCATAGGACGGTGTGAACTCCAATGGCTTGCTCGAGGTCACACAGAGAGCAGGGCCAGGATTCATGCTCGTGCTGCCTAGCATCTGAGCCCGTGCGCTTAACCATGGTGCCAGGCCCCAGACCCAGGCGTCTGCCCAGCCTCTCACAGAGCCTGGCCCCTAGGAGAGTGCCCGGAGCATAGCGGGCACTGACATGCACCGAAGGGGCGAACAGGAGCGTGGCTGACCGGCTGAAACACCTTATATGTAATAATGAACAATACTCTCAGCAACGCCGTAACATACAGCTCCTATTACTGGAGTGAGCCTGTGTTTGTCACCGCAACCAGGGCACGACTGATAATTACAGCAGAACGACCACCATCAGCCAGGACTGTCCCAGGCAAACCAGGACACGTGGTAACCTGAATCATTGTTATTGTTATTGGTATCAAACAGGCGGTGAAACCGAAGCACACGGAGGCTCACTTGCTCCACATCACACATTCGTCAGCGATGGTGACGGCGTGGGTCGCCCAGGAGGTGGGCTCCGGAGGATTCGGTAGGGAGTCTTCGCTGCGGGGAAGTGAGACCTAGCGAGGGAGGCAGAACATTTTCCTTAATGTCACACAACAGTGAGCCCCGAATCCCGTGCTATTTCCATTTTTTATCTTTCCTCTTCTAATGCATTTGTGCCAAAGAGATCATTTATGAATCTTGTTTGTCCTCCAAACCACCTTTGAAGAAAGAAGTTCTCTGCAGGAAACCACCCTTCTCATACACAGGAATGTGCTTTGCTGAAACCTGTGGGGAAGCCCTTGGGCAGTATTTAGTAAACTTGAATTTATACGTATGCGGATTTCCAGGTATCCTTCTGTAATATGGTGCATGACTATATTGCCATGAAGTCAGTGCATCTTACACGACGTAATAAGGGAACAAGGAGAAAGAAAACAAAGACATTTGCATAATATAGGTATAGACACCCAAACAAGTTTATAACAAAATTTGTGGCCATTATAAGTCCTTGTTTCTGTAACTCTTCATGAGCTCGTAGCTGGTATTACAACTACCGTCTTCTGCTCCTGGCTCTGCAATGCCTGAGTCTTCAGCATGCACCTCAGCTGGCTGTGGTTCTTTACTCGGAGGGGGGCCTGGGCTCCTACTAATCCTGCCTGGATCGGGCTGTGACTTTCCATCGACCTTAATCGTAGGGCAATGTAGCACTAGGAGATGCACTAGGAGATGCACTAGGAGATGCCCCAGGGGGTCTCCTGTGTTCCAGACGTGCTCCTCACTCCCGCCATGGACGGTCAGTCCAGTCTCCCCTTGGTAGTTACGATCAGTCACTGCGGCCGACACCATAACTCTTGCCCTCGCCTGGTGACTCAGGGGCCTGAGGAGGCCAAAGTGACTAGGTGGCCACCTCAGCTTTCAGTTGAGTGCAGTTGTCATTGTGTCTCATGGCGGCAGCATTCCTCCCTCTGGAACTAAGATGTCTAGGATTGGGGGGCATGGAGTTGTGGGAACAGGAAGCAAAATTCTGCTAGTGAGAGACTAGGGGTCACAGTGTCAGGTGCCACCCCCCTGATTCCTGGCCCCAGGAGCCCCAACTATGGCGAACAGCACCACGTATTGGATGCTGAGTCGGAGCAGGCAGATCCTTCTGAAGATGCCTGCCCCATTCCTGCAAAGTATTGCCGCCATGCTGGCTGCTGTGACACAGTCTTCAGAAGGCCCTTTCACCGTCCTGTCAGGCCAGCTGCTTCAGGGTGGTCGGAGACAGGGCAAGACAGTGAAGTCCGTGAATGTGAGCCCGTGGCCACACCGCTTTCGCTGTGAACTGACGTCACTGATCCAAGCAGTGCCATGCAGAATACACGACAGTGGGTAAGGCCTCTTGTATGTCTGCAGAGAGTACTTCTGGCAGCAGCACTGTTCACAGGGAAGGTAAATCAGTCTCCAGACCAAGTGTTTATTCCAGTAAAAACAAAGCGTTGCCCCTTCCATGGCGGAAGCGGTCCAGTGCAATCAACCTGCCGGCAGGCACGCAGTTGGCTGATCATCTGGGAAATGCTGGGCTCAGCACTGGTCTCTGCTGTGGGCAGATAAGGCACTCAGTGGTGACCAAAGCCAGTTAGGCCCCAATGAGTGGGAGTCCATGTAGCTGAGCCCACGGGTGAGCTCATCCCTGCCACCATGGCCACGTTGTTTGTGCGCCCCCCCCCGGGTGAGAGCAGGGGTGGCTGGAGAAAGAGCCTGGTAGGTGGCACAGGGTGGATCATCCTGTCCACTCATTACCTGAGTCTGTATCTGCGGAGCTCACACTGTGGTGGGCATTCACACGGGGCACAAATGTCTTCGTGTGCTTGGCCCGCTCTGTGAGGCCTGTGCAGATACTTCTTCCTCAGATTTTTGTTACCAGTTTAGCAATCACATCCTTCCCAGTCCCTGACACCCAGCGAGGCCATCGGCCACCACTGGTCTATAATTATAGGTCTTCTTCCAGGCAAGTGCACCGTCTGAAGTTCTGCCCACTGGGAGAATTTACTGTCACCACTGTCCTTCAGGCATGTCCCAGAGGGGCTGCAGCTGTCCCCTCTGGGTGGTGTCGGCCTGTGAACCATGCAGACATCCCGACACCTGGCAGATCTGGGGGTACAGTGGCGTTAACGCTCCAGGGAGCGACCGTCCCCAAAGAGGACAGGAGGCGGTGCAGGAGCGTGGCAGCCTCCTTCCATTTCCAAGGCAGACAACCAGGGCTGGGGGGACACACTCCACCCAGCTCCATGGAGAGTCTCTAACAGGGTCCCAAAGCCAAGGTTCCTAGGATGGTGGCTGTCTTGATAACAGACGCTTGTATTGGCTTTCCTCCCTTACTTGCTTCACTCTTCCCAGTCCCTCCCCTCCCTTTGGGACCACTTCCCAAAATATACCACCTCCCCGCAAGCTCTTGTCTCAGGCGGTGCCTCTGCAGGGAACTCTGAGTGAACCATTCTTGACTCAGGTAGCTTGTTACGTGGAAACCAGCTGTTCAAAAATCTGAACACTTGCTAAGTCCCATGAGCAGAGGGATGGTGGCCTAAGGACTAGGGCGGACTGAACAGAAGTGGTGGGAGATTTTCCCTCTGAGGAGCACTTTTGGAGCACTCACTGTATGTAGTAAAGGGTTAACTCACCCAATGGTCTGGCCTTTGCCATTGTTTCCTGATCGCTAGGCCAAGGGTGGGTCTCAAACTCATTTTTACCGGGGGCCACATCAGCCTCAAGGTTGCCTTCAAGGGGCCAAATGTAGAGTTCCTTGACCCTAGTTAAGGAGTAGTTACATTTACGTGGTCCTAAAATTACATTCAGCCCTTTGAAGGCAATGGTGAGGCTGTGTGGCCCCTGGTGAAAATGAGTTTGACACCCCTGCTCTAGACTCCCGAAATGTCCTACCCGACAAGAGTGTCTTTGTTTACCTGGTGGTCTTGGACCACACCAGAGGGTCTAACAGTGTGATTTCAGTGAGGGCTCAGGCCCTGCAGCACCAGTGCTCCCTCTGGAGGGGCTGCAGACGGCATGGCCAAGGTGGGGCTTCCTGACTCAGGCCGCAGGCGTGCTGACAAGCTGATGCCCTCTGCCCTCCAGGGATGGTCAGGACCCAAGGTGGCCAAGCTCCCGGCTGGTCGCCCCAGCAGAGAGTAGCTTGTCTTTACCTCCAGTGGGTCATATAAGCATTAAGTGAATGAAAAGCAGCATTCATTTCATTGTTCTTGAATGAAAAAAAGAGCCACCTCTCTAAGTTCTTTCATAAAACCACTCACTTTTGTGTCTTGTGTCATCCAGATGATTGGGAACCAATTTCTAACTAGTCCTCCTCTCCCTACGTGTGCAGCTTCCTAAAGCAAAAGCTGTCCAAGTCAGCGGGTTTCACAAATCCCTGTATCGATTCCTCTGATTGTTTTTCTTCCCTGATTAACTGTAGACATAGGTAGCATGGTAAGTACAAGGAATTTCATTACTGGACTTTCTTTTCAAAAATTTACTTACATCAAGGATTTGGGGTTTCTAACAGTGACAGTAGGAAGTGGTATCCACCATGCTCTCCACCTCGGGTCAACATGTTGTGAACACACTTCGTTCCAGACCATGTAACTGGGCCAGCTGGCGGAGGTCCCTGGTAGCAAATGAGGGCCCAGGTGGGTTAAATTCTGTACCTGGGACATGGCTGAGACATCGCTGTTTTCTGAGTTCATTGTGTTTTCTCAGGGAACTCTTATACTCTGCTTGTAAGAAAGCATATGTCTTAAAAGAGATTAAACTGGTAAATTTTATGTTATGTACATTTTACAGCAATGAAAGAAGTCATATGAGAGAAGCTTTACTTCTGACCTTCCTGTTTCCAGCTGCACAGAATACCAAAGAAAGAACTTTAGATATCACCTAAACATTTTGATTATTAAATACTGTTTATTCATTCACACCCCAGCTTATTTCAGAAAGAATCTAAGGCAACTGAAAAGTTAGGCAAAATATAGTAAAGTAATAGAATAGGTAACAACTATATATATATATATATATATAATTTTCAAAAAGATTATTTTAAAAGTAATTTGATAATTTCAGAAATTAAATTTTCAAATGATAATTATCCAGATAGGGTAGACTCATACCATAAATGCAGATAGCAAAGTGAAAATATGTCAAAGACTTTTGTTAATGAGGGAACTGATAAACAGCTTAGGTAGAAGTTGAAACATAGACATATTTATAGCTCAGGAATATTGAAATGAATTTAAAAATAGAGGCAAAACTGGTCCCTTTCGCTGTAGGAGAAGGAAGTCAATTAAACTTCTACTCAACAGGACAGAATTTGCATGTCTACACACCGTAGTTATTATTATCTACACTTCACTGAGACACAGTTGGAACCAGACAACCCCAGAGGGGCATCTTCTAGAATACAGACAACGCCCAGTGTCCAGCGAAGCCTCAGTCTTTCCCCACACACTGAACAGAGCCCGGAATGAAACTAAAACAAAAATGCACGCCAGGTTGGAACAGGAGGAGAATTCTATTTCCACAAAGAACTTGAAGACCGAACTGCTGCGAATCTAGAGGGTTGTCAGCACTGGGCTTCGTGTTTGATCCGCCTCAGACTCCACCTGGGAAGGCAATGCCCAAGCCCAGCTCATAGAGTTTATCTGTCTCATAATCCGTGTAACATTCCCATATGACACTGACCTTTTATGCTGTTGTTATGGTAAACACTTCAGGGTAGAAGCATTGTTTCGGTGGTGTGAGCTTCTCTCTTTGTCATTTTGGGTGTTTCCATTCACTTGCACAGAGTATTCTTTATTTAAAATGAGGACACTGGTGGGATTGCACGAGCTGCCTCTGGGGGCTGTCGGCTTCTAAGGATCTCCTGTGCATCAAGCTCTGAGCAGAAAAGAGGAAATTGTAATCTGTGTTTAACATTGACCATGGCACTTCTTTAGGGGTTTTGGGAGTGGCTCTACATGAAGAGCCAAGCAAAATTCATTGGAAGTGAACCCACCTGCTACTGCCTTTGTTCTACAGTTCAAAGTGATAAGTGAGACCCTCTGTTGGCCAGAGTCCACTCTAACCTTCCTCTCAGATTTATACAGCAAAATAATTGTTTTTAACAGTCCAAGCCACTGCTCAGAAAATCCTGGTTGAGGGAGAACCCAACCCCCCCTAATTATCCAAAGAGCTTTTTACTTCAGAGAATGAATAGTTTATCCTTCTTACCAAAATTAAATTATGACTCTGGGTCCCCATCCTACCCACCAAGAAAATAAATTTTTCCCTTCTCTGGGGACCTCCTTCCTCAGATGACTCCAAGAACCTTTCAGGATGTGCATTCAATACAAAAGTTCATTCTGGACACTGGCACCTGGGGGAGAGAAAAGGGGAAACTGGCTTCATCAGGAATTCAGCTGGTGCTTCTTACTGCCAGTAGGTGTCACTCTTGAAACTTGAGTTATTCATGCCCACCGTGGTCCACTCGAGTCCTTTTCCTGCTGTTACAGATTTTTTTTAAGGGACAGATTGAAAAATATATACAAAAATTAAACATAAAATTTTATTGCAAGAGATCTTGTCAGGATGATGGAATAGGAAGACAATGCACTTACCACTAAATTATAGAACAATTAACTGGATAACCATCTGAAGACTAGTTGAACAGAAGTCCTACAACTAGGACTATAAAGAAAAGCCACATCGAGACTGGCAGGAGGGAAGGAGACAAAATGGGCTGACCCTGCACCCGCAGATGGTGGTTAAGAATCTGGAGGGATAGCTCAGCTGCCGAGGTCCCCTCTGAGGAGGAGGGGGTCTCAGCCCCATGCCAGGCTCCCCAGCCCAGAGCACCATTGCCAGCAAGAGGAAGCTGCATAACACATGGCTGTGAAAATCAGCAGGGATTCCATCTCTCATGGTGAGACAGAAGGCTGCTGGACACCCAGGAGTCCTCTTAAAGGGTCAGCACACAAACTCTCGGTTGCAGGCACCAATCTTGAACTTTGGTGGAGGAACAGTGGCTTGTGGGGGAGTGTTTTGGGGGCAGGTGCCAGAGACATATAAGGAGAAACTGAGTTGTGTGGCTTCAGGGTGAGGGCAGAAGGGACGGCCACCAATGTCTTGTACTGAGCCTTCTGTCCACATGACCAAATCTGAATCTGCATTACCTGTGAACTCCAATGACTCCACCCTCAGACCCGTACCCACTGCAGAATTCTGCAGGCCCCAGGCAGGTGGCAGTTGGCCTTGGTGGATCCCGAGACTTTTGCTGAGTGTCTTCAGACCCAGTGCTGGTACCAAATCTGAATTTGTATTAGCCTTGTGAACACCACTTGCCCTGCCCTGGGGACTCCCTAATACCCTACCTCACCCAACTCACTGCCTGAGGCTCTTTCAGCATCCAGGTCTTATGAGCAGCCAGCAGGTGGCAGCGTGTCTCTGGGTGCCCTGGGTCTTTTGCCGACTGAGCCTGGTACTGCGGGCAGCTGGCCTCTGTTCACAGCATGGCCCCTCCCACACGCATGCAGGCCTAGCACAGGCAGCTACAAACTGGGAGTCACTTTGTAGCTCTTAACAAGTAGACCAAGGCCTTCACAGGCAGTGCTGACATTGACCTGCACCAAAGTCCACCCCAAGAGTCCCCAGAACCAACACACCTAGGGGCAGGATTCAGAACACAAGTGACACACCCAAAGGGAGGTCTTGGCAGGAACCAGACTCTGTTGTGGCAAATCTTGCTCGGTGTGCTCAATGCCCCTTGTAGCACCCAGCCTGAAAGTCAATCCCACCCACCCATGTGCCAACAGCAATCAAGGCTCAACTGCAACAGGGGGGCACATGCAACCCACACTAGGGACACTCCCAGAGCACCTGCTGAGTGAGTCAGGGAGACTGGGCCACTGGGCCCCAAAGGACACCCGCTACATAAGGCCACCCTGCCAAGACCAGGAGACAGAGCAGATCTAGCTGATACCTAGAAACAAACACAGAGTGGAAGCCAGATGGGGGAGACAAAGAAACAAGTCCCGAATGAAAGAGTAGGGGAAATCTCCAGAAAAAGAACCACATGAAATGGAAGCAAGCAGTCTACCAGATACAGAGTTCAAAACACTGGTTACAAGGATGCATTAGGAACTTAGGGGAAGAATGGATGAACTCCGTGAGAACGCCAACACAGAGGTAGTAAGCCTAAAAAAAAGAGCCAGTAGGAAATAAAGAAGACAATGACCCACGTGAAGTGTGTGCTAGAAGGGATCCACGGGAGACTGGATGGAGCGCAGGAAGATCTGGAAGACAAGGTAGCAGAAACCTCCCAATCAAAGCAGCAAAAAGAAAAACCTTTAAAAAACGAGATAATTTAAGGGACCTCTGGGACGACATCATGCTTAACAACATCTGCATCAGGGGTACCAGAGAAAGAAGAGAGAGCGCAAGGAATTGAGAACCTACTTGAAGAAATAGTGACTGAAAACTGCCCTAACTTGGTGAAGGGTAGAGACTCTCTGTGCGTCCAGAAAAGCACAAAGAGTCCCAAACCAAGCAGATCCGATGAAGCTGCTTCCCTGCTCAAAACATTCCAACGGCTTCCATGTCACCAAACATGACATCCAAACATCTTCCCGTGCTCGGCCCAGGACCTCCCCGACCCGGCTTCCAGTTATCTCCCCTACTCTACCTTCTGTGACCTTTCAGTGCGCTCACTCCACTCCAGCCTCAGTGGTTTCCTGACAGTGCCGTGAACTGCCGTGGGGGCCTTCGGGCCGCTCCTGCTCAGAATCCCCTTCCCCCTTCAGAGCCTGGCTCATGACGGCCTCCCCCGGCCGCCTCCCCCCAGCCGTGCTAAGAAGACATTCCCCGCCCCCACCTCCACCCCATTCCCAGCTTTATTTCTCTTCATAGCACCCATCACCATTTGACACTAGATTGTATATTAAGGCATTGTAAGACATTTGCTAACTGCTTGTTCTCTTCTGCTGCAAGCATGTTGCGTGAGGATGGATCTCGGTGCGTGCTGCCTCCAGCACCAAGCTGATAGCTGGGATGCAAAGGGCAGTCGATAGACATTTACTGCGCGAATCGATGGAAGGGCAGTTGGCCGTGACTGGACACAGGCTGCTGGAAATGGGATTTAAGGGTCTGTCTGGATATACGGATCTGCTTTTGATGTTCTGGGGTGTTAATCAGAGCATTTCTTGGTCATGACGTACATTGTGCCTGGGCCTCTCACGGCAACCAATCATTTCTGGTATCCCACACGCCAGCGCTTCCCGCACTGAACCCTCTCCCGGACTGACACTCCCAGCAGCCAACCAGCACCCATGGTTAAGGCAGCAGCTCACAAACACATTCCATTCTCAAAAAAGTCAGTGACATTTACTGCATTTAAGTATTGAGTTCTTGTTAATAGTCAATGAAAGACCATTCAAAATTATCTTCTTATAATTCACAGTATTTGTAAGACTTCTAAACCCACTAACAATATCCCACATGCTTTCTCAGCTTCCTGCCAGGGGCTGAAATGATCCCTGCAAATGGGCCATCCTGCCATCTGATGCCTTCGTTCTGTCCACACCAGATCATCTGCAGTGACCGGGCAGGTGTCCCCACTGGGATCTGGTGACCTTGTCGATGAAAGAAACATCCAAATCTACGGGGAATTTTTATGAGTTTATCTGAGCCACACTGATTGCTGGAAAGTAGTACCTGAACGGATTAGGAAAGAATTGTGGAGAACGGCAGCTCTGCGGTTTATTTTATACCTTATAGTCCAAGGAGGGGGCGTGAGGAGTGTTACATGGAATCCCCTGGAGGTGAATGAAGGAGAAAGCAAAGTAGGGGAAGCTCTGGGACTGGATAAAGTGGAAAATGGGGAGGCACATATTTCCTTTGCTGTGGTTGGTGTAGGATAATTAACTGAACCTTCACAGCACTCAGAAACGGTATGTGGGGAACGACATAACAATGAGGGCTCTGTGGTCTGGTGCTTTGGTGAGAGGTTGGGCCTGTAGGGGTCTGGATAAAGGGGAGGACTCTGACATTCCAGAGGCAGCTTGTCCTAGATGTAAAAAGGCAGCAGATGGGCTCACTTAAGGTAAAGATTGACCTCTGTCAAGGAAGATACTGGCCTAGGACAGGACTACCTGCAGTGATTCACTTTGAGTTAGGAAATTTTCGTTTCAGACCATCCCATGTGGTTACTTTCGGTCTCTGAGTTTGTAAGGCCACCACGCAGGCCCCCCCTGAGCTTGTCAGGTTTACTATGTGGCCCTTTTTTTGTCCACAATTCCATATTCTGATACACTCTCTGGCCACCCAGGTAAAAAGGTTTTGATGATTTACAAACACTGGTAAACTCACAATCGCTGTTCTGCCCTCCTGCCTCTGCATTCTGAGTTACTTAGAAAAGGAAATCTCTGTCCCTTGGCTCACTTTGGGTGCTCCCTGATACCCATTTAGGGCCAAGATGGCTGCCCCCAAAGAGGATTACTGGCAGCAGCCCCAGGACGTCCCGAGGAATCCCCCTCTAACCAGACCTGTGCTTACCGCAATCAACAATTGGGAAAATCCCCTTCTTGCTTCTAAGACTCTGGGCTCAGCCCATTTCCTATCTAAGGGTGTGTCATTCCTGGGGGGAGGGAATTCGTCCCTTATTACATAACTGCCCGTTTTTTATTTGCAATATCAAACAAGCATTAAAACAAAGTGATGAAAAGGCGAACTCCTGCTTGTTTAAAGAGAGGAAGTCACCAGGCGCTAACCTGCAAACTGGTAACTATAAACTATGGTGTTGTTAACTCAGAGCCAGAAGACAAGCAACAAAAATTAGCAACTGTACCTGCCTTATTCCTTTTGAAAATAAGTACATCAAAATGTAGGTGGTTTTTAACCTTTTAGATTATATGGTACTTAACACAGTTTTTAAAAGGATGGGGGGAAATCTCTTGGGTAATGTTTCCTAAAGAAGTGAGATGGTACAGGTGGGGTTGGCTGGGGGGCTCTCCCCAGGAGTAGCATGACTGTATATTGGCTAAAAGGTCAAGGAGAAAAACCAATGTCATAAAATGACTTGGAAAAGGAGCCAGTGCAATGAAATGTGAACATCGCTCTCTTGGCTCTCGCCTAAGGAGCCTGGCAGAGCCCTTTGGCTGCTGGTTTGGGCACCTTTGCTTTCAGGTCTGCAAGGCAACATTTTTAAAAGACAGAACAACAATTTCAAGGGAGGACTGATATTAACAGATTTTCTGGTGGTTTATTTATGGTGGAAGCCCTTAAATTGCTGAAGGCTATTTTCCTTTAGAATTGTACCAGGATGGATGACTGGTATTTAATTATTTACCAAGTGATTTGCCATCACTTGTTTTCTCCACAGCACCTGGTGTCGATAGCTGCAGATGGGACAATGTATAGGAGAGATTTTAAAGAACGCAAAGTCAGAGGATGCTATTATATCCTTATGACTATGATTATATGTCTCTTCTTCTATCATTGTTACAGCTATTAATCTTTCCAGAAAGCAATGGTTGAAAAGCAGTGGAATAGCTGAGACTGGCTTGATTTCAGAGACAAACTAAGAAATGCAGAGCATAGCATCTTTCCATGGCTCCCTGGAAAAGATACACGAGGCACAAAGAGGCAGAAAATCTCACAGAATCCTCCCTTTCATTGAACTTGCTTCCTTGTGTGTTTGCACACGTGTTCACATGTGCACCTCCATCCACTCCAAGTCCTGGGAAGAAAGGAGGAAGAGGGTCTGGAAGGTTTTATCATCGCAAGAATCTCTGCTGATGTTTGCTGAGTTGCCACCTGTGGCCAATTGATCATTCATTTTGTGATTAACTTTGTTAATTTCCTTGTCAGTCACGAACCAGCTAAATCAATTATTTCTCTGGCGTCACCTTTTCCACTGATTTGTGCAGCCAGTAATTGATGTAATTGGCGATTTATAACTTGTTTTCTTTGTGGTGACGCTCTCACCATTTTCCGGGTTGCTCAGGCCTTAGGGGATATGACTTCCTGCCACACCATACAGCCTAGTCCCTGCTTCCTGGGGCGCTGGCTGGCATTTAAGCTATCAAAGTGCTCTGAGCTGCGATGTTTAATATTTTACATCCTCTGCTCAGTGTGACTCATTCTGTAAGAACAGGCAGCCCGAGCTTTCTCATGCCTCCCATTTCACTCTGAGCACACTCAACACTGCCCAATGGGCACCTTGAAGGTCACTCTTGAAGGCCTGTGCAGGCCCCCCATTCCTTGTTCGCAATGCCTTATGGAGTCATGGAGCCAGAAAAGGAGAAACTTCTGCTACCGGGAGAATTAAACCAACCCTGGACCCCCACACAACTGCAGCGTAGCACCTGGGCGGGGTAGCGAGGGAGAGTGGGAGGCTTCCTCCCTTTTGCATTCTAGTGAGGGGTCTTCTTTTTTTAAAACTAAAAAAATTTCAATTAAAGTACGGTTGCTATACAACATTATGTTAGTTTTCCAGGTGTGCAACCAAGTGATTCGACATTCATATGGCTTGTGATGTGCTCACCACACTGTATCTAATACCACCCTCACTGTGTAAAGTTACCACACTATTGTCGACTGTGTTCCCCTTTGCCTACTCCACCCACCCCTCCACTTCCCTTCCCTCTTGCTACTATCAGTTTGTTCTTTATTTCTCTGAGTTTGTTTTTGGGTTTGCTTGCTCATTTGTTTTGATTTTTAAAAATTCCGCATGTGTGACATCACGCAGTATTCGTCTTCCTCTGACTTACTTTACTTCAAATAATACCTTCTAAGTCCATCCATGTTGTCCCACATGGCAGGATTTCATTCCTTTTTATGGCCAAGTAATATTCCATCCTGTGTGTGTGTGTGTGTGTGTGTGTGTGTGTGTGTGTGTGTGTCTTCTTTGTCCATTAACCTATCAATGGCCACACCTAGGTTGCTTTCATATCTTGGCTGTTATGAATAATGCTGCAGTGAATGAAAGAGAACTTCCTCTCCAGGGAAGGTGTCAGGGATGAGAAGGAAGACAGTGATTGGAAGCGCCTGCTGCCCAGCAGGGCCCTTCTCTCCTTCAGCCTGGGTGGGAATACCTACTGGGTGTCTTTGTGCGCTTGCCTCTGGGTCCAAATTAAGCAGGGCTTAATTTGCCTTCCTTGTACCATGGGAGGGATAATAAACTCTCAAGGCCCCTCCACAGCAGGGGCTGGTCCTGGTGGTACCTTTTTGTCAATTAGAAAAACCGCCCTTCCTTGAGGCTCTAGACTGCCATCTGCTGGACTGTTGATGTAATAGACATGAACGTACACAGTGAGTGATCACTGTATGACGCTCCTAAGATTTGTTCAGTGTATTCAGAGATGGTGGAGGAAGGGACAATAGTGAGGCAAGGCTTCGGTTACCTCTATGGAGACCAGGTCTTAAGGGGCCACACAATCCTGCAGAAATGGCATGTGGATAGCAGCAGTAGAAGGGTAAACCCCAGTTCTGGGCCCTGGGACAAATCACAGAGGTGGAGACCCGGAGAAGGTTAGGCATGTGTGTCTGACAGGGGTCTTGCTCAGGACTTGACTCCAGTGTCACAGGCTTCTCTGATGCTTTCAGCACATCAGCAGGGAAGGAAGAAGGTGCCACATGATGGAGAGCACCTGTGGGGTCCTCTTGGGGGTGCAGGTGAGGGGTAGAGGTCCTGCAGTTCTGCAGGTTGGAGAGAACTGTTATGTCATTGCTATCATCGAGGTGGACTGTGCCCCTAGGACCCTGACCTGGGAAAACACTTGTTCAGCCACCAGTGCCCGTCATACCCTTAAATGATCCTATCACCCCTGAAGTAGAAGACCTTGACTCTTTCTCCCCACCTCTTCTCGACCACTGCTAATCTCGCCCTGGACCTCTTCCCTCTGGCTCAGGCTGCCTAGCTGCTGCCAACAGTATAGAGAGTGGATTGGCAAGAGAGTAAGATTTGAGAGACGACTGTTCTCCAGACGCTTCCAGGGGAAATGGAAAGGGAGCAGAAATCATGGAGTTCTAGCATGTTTTAGGCCTTGTGTGCTGAACTTAGCACACCTTTTATTACTGAGCAGTCTTCATGAGCTGATCCTTTATATATCTTCACTTTTAATCATCGCTACGGCCTTGAGAGGTAGAGGCGGCCCATGGAATAAGAATAAGGACCCCCGACATTGCCTCCGTCCTCATCCCCAGAGCCTACGACTGTGCCCTCTTACAAGGCGGAAAGGACTCTGCGCAAGGGATTGCGTTAGGGACCCCGGAGATGGAGAATCTCCTGGGTCATCCAGATGGGCCCAATGTTTAAACAGGACCCTTAGTAACGAAGAAGGCAGACGAGCGAGGGTCAGAGGAGATGTGACAATAGCAGCAGCGTCAGTGATGCAATGTTAGAAAGATGACCTGCCTTTGCTGCTTTGAAGAAGCAGGAGAGTGGCCCCCAACCAAGGAAAGTGGGCACCTTTTGAAGCTGGGAAAGCCAAGAAAACACAGTGGAAACACATCCCGGTGCCATCTTCATTTTGGCCCAGTGAGACCAGTTTTGGACTTTCGGCCTCCAGAACTGTAGAGAAAATTTGCTTGTTTTAAGCCAGCATGGTTGTGGTAGTTGCTGGTGTGTCAGTGAAACACCAGTACAGAGGTATTTTTGTCTCTGTTTCATAGGGGAGAACATTGAAACTTGGAAGAACTTGAGCCAGGATTGGAAGCTAATTCTCTGTGCCTTCAAAGGTTCCCCTTTGCCCTAGACGCCATGGCTGCCCCTCTTAAATTTTTATAACTAATGTCCTCACTGCAACCATAAAATATTTAATTGCTGGAACAACTACTTTAGAAAGAATCACTAATGGCTTACTTCTGAATACATTTGCTTGCCACAAGTGATTTGTTGTGAGAACAGGAAGCATCAGAGTTCATGAAAGGAAAATCAGAATATCCAGATCTTCCTGCAGAAGGACTTAATTCTACGGGGACTAACACAATGAGCAACTCTTCAGATTGTTTATTTACTTGTTTATATTTATAAATTATCCCCTGTATACTTAATAGTAGATTGGTAATAAAAACATGCACGGCATCATCAATCAGGGAAATATAAGTTAAAACCATAATGAGATAGCACTAGATATCCACTAGCACAGTCACAATTTAGAAGACTGAGCATTCAAGCACTGGTGAGGATGTAGAGAAACTAGAACTCTCATAACTTGCTGATAGGATATAAAATAGTACAGCCACTTTGAAAACCTGTTTGGCAGTTTCTTATAAAATTAAATATATATCTATCCTACCAATAGTCCATTAATTCCACGACTAGACATTTCTTTTACTGTGTATACAATTTGTCAAAACTCATTCAGTTGTTCACTTAAAGCCTCTGTATGTCATTCATCTACCAAGTTTTGGGGGAAACCAACCCCAGGAGTTGAAACAAGAAACACACACACACACACACACACACACACACACACACACACACTGGAGTTCTTCAAATAATCAGCATGCATAGCCTTTTACAAGGGAGGTGAGTGGCGTGGTAGAAGGAGCACCGAGCAGGAGCCAGAAGCTTCCCTCTGGTTTCAGTCTCTTCACCTTACATACATATGTTACCTCGTGGGAATCATGTCTCCTCTCTGGATCTCAGGTCCTTATCTGCAGAATAAACAAGTTGCATTAGATGACCTGGCTGTTTCCGTGTAGCCCTAAAACACCACTACTTACCATTTTAAGTGGTAAATCCCATTACTTGAGAAGTTTCTAGTCGATAGAGCACTGCTTTTACAACATACTCTGATTCTAATCTGTGATTCAGTTGACATTGGTCATCGGTTAGCAGAGTCATTCTCAGAGATCACATTTTCTTATTGCAGTAGGTAGTTTGACAGGCATGAGCTGAGTGGGAATGACAGGCCAGGTGCAGAGGGCCACCAGGGCAGAGAGTCCTGGGTGTCTAGCAACAGGCAAAACCACAAGCCCTTGCACAACCACTCCCTTAAGCATTAACCCCTGGGAATGACACCTAGGCCTCAGCTGTGTTTCAGCTCCAGTCCCAGAGGAGGAGCAAAATCAGACAGAGTGACACCATGGCTGACATCAGGACCAGCTGCCATGAATAATGACCCCTGCTCTGGCACTGACCAATCAGTGCAGACCACGATCCTGAGGGGGCACACCTGGAAAGGGGATGCGTATCTACTGAGATCCTGTCTTGAGCATCCAGATAAAAGCCCTTAAAATAGGGACTCTGCAAGTGTGTGCGCGCTCTCTCTTTTTCCAGAAAACAGCCCTGCCTTTCTTCCCTCTTTTGTCTCCCAAGGTATCTCTCTCTTAAACCCTGAGGGCCCTTGTTTGCCTCTGTAACTCATTTCCTGAGTGCCTTCTTTCAACAGCTCACTTCTACCTCGGACTCCCTAAATAAACTTCTTCTTACAGTTTGAGTCTTGCCTTTGAATTCTTTCTCGGTCAGAACTGAAGTCCTGAGATTGCTCAATCGAGGTCTGACACCTGGTGCTGTTTTGCCACCAACACTTATGGGAAACTTGGATCCACTCGATCAAATATTTTCCAGGAATGTAACTCTGATAAAATCAAGTGTGAGCAACGTCCATTCAGATTATGAGCATTTATCCATATCTACATGCAGCATACATGTGGGTAGTCATAGAGATATGGGGGTTACTAAGAACATGCTCTTTAAAAAGCTTTGAGCAAAAGGGCAATGTGACAGTGAAAAATACCACTGGACTGAGAGCCTCTGCATCCTCGGCCAGGAACCAGTTCCAAGGACATTTGCATATCTGTTTGTTTCCCCAGGATTGTTTAAAGATGAAATGAGATCTTGCCAAATAGGGAAAGCATGTTTTAACTTGCAAACTGTTGTACAAATATAAAGTGGTTTGTTCTTACTGAGAATGAGGGGAGGGGAGGAAGCAAGCGTCAGCAAGGGGACCATTTCACAAACAAGAGTTGAGGTCTGTTCAGTACCAATCACTGCTCAGATGTGCTGCAGGTCATATAAAGAGAGAGACTGGCTTTTTAAAGACGCAGAGGTAAAGGTATTTTAGAAGGGTTCTGTGGTTGCACTGAACTCAGGGTGGTATCTGCAGGCTCTCAGCTCATCCCCTAGGTGGTGTCTGAAGAAAGTCCACCCTCACTCCTCTGCAAGATGATTGACTTTTGGTTCACCAGGCTAGACTGGGAAGACTCGAGAGAGCCAAATGTCCGTAGTGGGAGGTGGGGGAAAAACCACAGGGACTGCTTGGGAAATGGATTGCATAGGACTGCTGAGGCTCTGCCCAGTGTGGAGCGAGGCTGGAGGTGGAGAGATTGGGTGAGAGGGCAGACAGGTAGAGAGATGACCCTGAGAAAGCTTTATAGTAGAGGGGTGAGGTTGGAGAAAGGGGGGAGAGGTGAAGGGAGGGAGGGGGGTGACTCTTTCACAGAGCACGAGCTCCCCCAACAAACTGCCGATATTTGATGGTGTCATTCCCCCACTGCTACGGTCCCAGGACCCCAGACAGTGTTAGCCGTGCAGGAAGTGCTGAGTAAAGAACTCTGGGTGGATGACTGGAATGGATGCACAGTAAAAGGGGGTCAAAAGGCAGCATCGGAAGTACCCCCTCCACCCACATTGTGGCAGGAGGACAGTCCTCGCCCATCTCTCTGGTCTTGGAGGGAGCAATAGAGAATTTCCCAAGCGAATACAGCAGATATCTAAACTATACAAATCACACATCATTAATACATGATTATCCAAACCCAGTAGGCCTACTTGATTCTTTCTTTTTCTCAATATCCAGTCCAGGATCCCCATCAGCAGCATCCCCAAAATGTTTTTGAATCTTTCTGTCTTCACCATGGTTCTTACTCCACACCTCATCATTACCCATCTGGACCACTGCCCTGGCCTCCTGGTGATTTCACTGCTTCTGTTCCCATTTACCCAGCTGCCACAATCATTTGTGAAGTCACTCCCCTGCCTGAAATCATCCAGTGGCTTCCAACTGCATGCAGAACAGTGCCCTAACTCCTGATGCGAGCCCTGGAAGCCCTATGAGAAGTGACCTCCATTTTTCTTCCCTATTTTGTCACCCACCACTCTGCCCCTAACTTACTTTCCTGTAGCCACACTGGCCTTCCCTCTGTTCCTTAAGCTTGCCAAACTCTGTCTGCCTCAGGACCTTTGTACCTGCTATTTCCCAAGCCCAAACTCATCTGGCCAGCTTTTTTTTTTGTTGTTGTTGTTATTCAGAAAGCCTTTCCTAATTAACATGGTCACCCCTTCTCACCTAGTAAACCCATTTCCTTTATAGAAATCTGTTTTCTTTGTAGGATTTATCTCTGTTTGGAGATAGTTTTAATCTTTATTTATTTTGTTTCTTGGTTCCTCATCCTCAGGAATGTGCTCCTTTTATAGCAAGGGATTTGTAAATATTGTTGACGGTTATAATCTCTGTTTCCAAATGTTTCTGGTACCTGGTAGACACTAAGTAAAATTTCTTGCATGAATGCCTACTTAGCAAGTGAATTTCCGACTCTAATTTAGCTTTCCAAAGAGATTCTTTGTAGACCATCTGCCAGCCAAAGAACAGGGATATCTCCTGTTCCCTAACAGCTCTCTTTTTCATATAAATACATATTAATACCTAGATGCTTGAGTTTGTATATGTCAGCCTCTGTGAGTTTGGTTAATATGAATCTGTCCCTAAAAGATGAATTCTCCTTTGGGGCACTAACAAATCAGGTGTCTGAGCCTGCAGACTTGAGAGCTTTGCAGCACACTGAGAGGCGTTAACTGTGAAGGGCAACCTGCCTAGGTGCACCTTGACCTTCCAGTTATGACCTTCCACTCATGACCTTCATGGGCTCCTCCAGGCTTTCTTTTGGGACTGCTCTAGGAATGAGACAAAAACAACTCCTGATGGAAAGTTTTCCAAAAAGCAAAGGAAGGCTGTACAAGTATCAATAGGTCTTTCATCCTGAGCTTCTACAGTTTTGGGAAGTTTCGATTCCATCACCACATGGTGCCCTTCTTTTCCTGAAAGCATGACAGAGACATGTTTATATTTCTGAAGAATAGGAAACCAGATACTCTAACAGCTACTGAGTGCTCTAGTGTGTCTCAGACACAAAGCACTTTACACATATTATCTCACTTAAAGCAATATTTCTAAAAATGAAGAAAAATAGACAAAATATTAACTGTGTATAAGAGTCAGATATTCAAGATGAGCTAACACAGAAGGGGCAGATTGTCAAATCAGACCCAGGGCAGCTAGAGATCTGGCCCAGTAAAAAGAGCCACTAATAATTCCAAGAGTACAGGTAATTGTGAGGTCCAGGTGAGTCAGTTGACTCTGGTCCACGAAAGCTGCTCTTTGGGTCCTTTTTTGCCACATTAGGATGTACGAATACTCTGGCCCGGATTTAACATATGAGGTCTCTAAGCAACATATGGTGTCATCAGGAAAGCAAGAATAACAACTTAGTTCATGAAACATCTCAATTTTATACTCACATAGCTTACGTGTCATTTTCAGGAAGCTCTGCCCCATATATTCATAGATTCCAGGTGCGCTTATCATAAGCCACCCTGGACTGACCAGGTACATCCTGCTAAAAAGTTCTTCATAGATAAGGACTCTCTTACTAGTAAATACCCATTAGTTCCCTTTCCAGAAAGCCTATCATTAGTTTGTTTACAGGAGATTTGATCAAGTCAGCTAATCTTCCTTCCTTCCTTCTTTCCTCCCTCCCTTACTCCCTCCCTCCCTTCTTTCCTTCCTTTTGAGAGGCATCTCAGGCAAAGAGAGAGAATAGCCAGCTGCTAACCCTTTTCTTTGCAAGGAATAGTTTCCTGATCCTAAGAATTCCGCTGAATCTGCTATTTCCCAAGCCCAAACTCATCTGGCCGGCTTTTTTTGTCATCCAGAAAGCCTTTCCTAATTCACATGGTCACCCCTTGTCACCTAGCAAACCTATTTCCTCATCTGTCTTCTCTGAGCAGTGCAGAGATTATTTCCCTGTGCCCCCACACCTGTCCCCTCAGATTAACCCAGCCCCTGCTCCAGGAGAGGCAGTGTGATTGGCAGCTGCTCCTTAACCAGCCCGCTGTCCTGTTGGCTTCCCAACCTCTTTCTCTGCTGCGGGGCTCACCTACATCTCCACTGACTATATTCACACCACAAAGTTGACACACGGTTATTTCTCCTCATAGTTCTTAGTTTGTTTTTTAAAAGAATCTGTCTTTGGGAGTAAAGGGGAGAAAACTGTACTTGAACAATGATTAAAATAAAATTAAAAAAATGTAAAAAAATTAAAATAAAAAAAAGAATCTGTTTTTCAAATAGCTTTTAATAGTAACCTTTTGTTTCTTCTGTTCCACTGACTGTAAACAGTGTTGGCTCACTGGGCCCAAGGTCTGTACAAAAGCTATTGGAAGCCCCCACATGCTGCTAGAGGATGGAGAAGACAGCCCTGCCCTCGGGGAACTCAGGACACGGGGAGACACAAATGCATCTGCCCCAAAGCCACCGACCTCATGGAGTCACCCTGCCTTTCATTTCAAGGTAAAAATGGCTTGTGCCTTCAGAGAGAATGTAAAGACAGTTTTCTCCCCAATGGTACTCTGGAACCAATTTAAAACATATAGTTTGCTTTTCTTAATACACCAATAAATAAGTAATAGTAGTGGAAAGCATTCAATGCTTTACTCTAATGAGGAGGGAGTAAACAGTAACCACTCACTGGGGACGTGGGAGAAGGCTCAAGGAGGAGGTGGTGGATAAACTGGGTTGGATGGCTGGCTGGGGGGGTATCAAGTGGGGGAAGGGCATTCCAAACAGCAGCATATGACTGATGCATTCAGTGCAAGAGGAGAGCAAAAAGGGGCAGGGATGGAGTAACAGACAAAAGGCAGCTTGCTGTCCTCAGCATTTTTAAACATAAAGCAAGTCTGAAATCATTGTCCTACAAAATCTAGGAAGTCCACAGTGAGGACCAGAAGTAGGGCAAGGCAAGGGAGTTTCTTGTTTTGGGTATAAAATTTAAGGGGGTGCCAAAACTCATTCATCAAGATAAATAATGTCTTAATACAACACTTTAAACAAAGAGAAGATGAGTGTTACTGAGCTTTCCTTTTGCCTCGGGCTCCAATATGGTTCTGTGAGACACTTTTCTAATTCAAAAATCTGGCATTATTCCTAATGATTTTTGCGCTGACTTTGACGTTTTTTAAAAAAGTATTGCATTAAAACATTATGCCAGTGACTGAATTTTATGGGCACTCTATTAAAATCTTGGCATTTGAGATAAGAGCTTTACTTCTCTCACCCCAGCCCCAACCCTAGTTCCAGCCAAACTTAGGGTGATCATGTGTGAGAGACACAGAGCGTCATTCTGGCGTAAAAGCGCCAGTTAGGAAGGATTCACAACACTAATGGGATATGGAGATAACAGGAGGAGAAGGGTTAAGAATTTTGTCTTAGAAAACCATATAAAGGTTCTTCATAAAATTAAAAAATGGAACTACCATGTGATCTAGCAATTCCACTTCTGGGTATTTATCCAGAAGAATTAGAAACAAGGTCTTGAAGAATTGTTTGCACACCCACGTTCGTAGCAGTATTTATTCACGGCAGGCACACGTGGTAGCAACCCAAGTGTCCACTGACTGATGAATGGATGAGCAGGACGTGGTGCATACATGCAACAGGATGTTGTTCCTTGAAATGGAATATTGTTTCTTGAAAAGGAAAAATCCTGCCACGTGCTGTAGCACAGGTGAGCTCCGAGGACAGCGGAGGATAGGAAGGAGACACAGCAACTAAATGCAATGTGGAACCCTGAACAAGAAGATCCTGGGACAGAAAAAGGACCTTGGGGAGGAAATGAGTGGAATTTAAATACTGTGTATAATTTAGTTAATAGTATCATACCAATGCTAATTTCCTGATTTTTATAACGGCACTATGGTTATGCAAGTTGCTAACATTTGGGGAAACAAGTTGAATGCTTTGTGTAAAATCTATGCACTATTTTTGCAGTTTCTCTGTATGTCTAGAATTATTTCATAATGAAAATGTTTTAAAATTCCTAGTGAACATAATTTTATGGGTGAAAAAATCCCACGATGCATTTCATTTTTAATGAATTAATTCCAAACTCTCTTCTGATATTTTGCTAAAATGCACATATTTCTCAATATATAGTTCTAATCAGTTTTTATATACTGGTGTTTTTTTTTCTTCCTTCTTGAATAAATGTCACTAATTCATTGACTAATTTCACTTAATAGTGGTAATACTCTGAGTGGCCCCGTGCTGGGCACTGAGAACATGAAGATGCATAGCTTTTGGTCTGTGCTCTTGAAAAATTTACAGAATAGCGAGAATAATAATCATGAAAAGAAGGGAAATCAGTATAATACGATAGGCTGCATAACACGTAGGTAGGCAAAGAGCTCTGAGAAACAGAGAAACTACTCTCACTTTTACAAAGGATTCAGTCTTACATACTAACATATCTACATGATTACGTGTAAAGAACAGACAATCACCCACAGTGTAATATGCTGCAGTTAGCAGAGCTCTTCTCCAATGGGAACAGAAAGGTTGGGTGTGTGGGGCTCTTCCTGCTTTGGAGGGAAGAGAACATTCCCACAAGCTGTCCTTGGGGTCAGCAGGCAAAAGCAGGGAGAGGCAAGAGGGCTGCCCGCCTCCCAGCTCTGTGCTTGTAGCCTGTGCCTTTGCTATTGAGAGCCCATCAATTGCACTTTAAATCAGTCCTCCTGCATGGGATGGCCCTGGCTCGGTTTCATGAAGGAAGAGGTCAATCGAATTCTCATCAAAGAACTGAACTAATCTCTTCCATTTCTGAATTACAGGCTCCCTGGAGCCGCCGCTGTGAGGTACAACCTTCACTCCAGTTTTTATAATTGCACGTAATTGAATAATTGGCACAATTCATTTTCCTGTGAAGACTTTCCTGTCAATTCAGTCCCCAGGAGCTTCTAAGGACCCGAGGTCCTATTGAAGATTTCTGCCCTGAGTCTCCCATCTCACTCATCCCCAAATGATTCCCTTTGCTCTTCCATTTCCAACCTCCTCCTCTTTTCTGGCTCCTTCCCTCACACTGGAAATATGCCGGGTCTCCTACCCCTAGCTCCAGGCATCTACCCAAGTTTGACCGTATTTCCCTTGAACAAAAGGCAGATGGCTGAGAGCAGTAAGGAAATATTTCAATCTGCCCAAATAAACTAATAAAGGGAACAAATAAAGGAATCAATAAAAATAATTCTCCCCTTACTTACCCATCTATGGCCACTCCCCTATTTATCTGGACTCATAGTTTTTGATGCCTCAAAGGTAATGAGTCAAGCATTGAACCCATTCTGTGGTCTGTAACATTGACCTTCATGGGATACATTGGGAACCCATTACCTGGAAGGACATGGCCAGGGAGTCAGGAGACCTGTGCTCTGGCATGGACATTGAAGCTAGTTGTTGGCATTGAGCTGGCCATTTCCTCTCTCTGGCTTCACTTTTTGTATGTGTCAATAAACAGACTGAACCAGGTTATTCCTGAAATTTTTTACAGTTCTGTGTAACACACATGGGCCTTTGATTTGCAACTGCAGCCTGACCGGCCTCTTCTCTCGTTGTTCTCGCCCCCCAGCTCAGCTCTCCATCCCTCCTTTCTCACCTTCTGGATCTTTGCCCGTTCCTCAGACTGCAACGCCCTCCCCTCCTTGTCTTCCCATGGACCTTCTATACCCAGTGTGCAAGTTTCAGCCCTACCTTCCCTGTGACTCATTCCTTGGCACCCTCAAGGTTCGGAGCTCACGCCTCCATGCAGCTGGTGTCCTGTATATATGTACCTGAATGATGGCATTGTCCTCAGGGACTTAAACAAAGCCTGTCTCCTCAAAATGCCATAATGCCTCTAATGCAGGAATTACATTTGTGGCAGTCAGGGGCCAGTTTCGGAGAACAGAATCCACTCTAACCAGTTTAAGCAGGAAAGGACTTATTACAGGTATTAAATGGCTATCAAGTGATTGGGAGGTGCAAAGAAAGACTTGGATGAGGCTTTCAGGAACCCCTTGCAAAACCAGACTGCAGAACTGGGCCAGTCAGAGAGCTCCCACATTTTCTGGTATCAGGAAGTCTCCGGCTTCACAACAGTGTCATTATTAGAACAATAAGGACTAAAGCCTCCCTGCATACATCTGCAATCAAAGCCTCAAAAAGAGCAAGAGTCTGTTGACTCATTATCACCCTCATTTGGACAATATTTCTTGGGCCAAGCTGTCCCCTAAAATTCTGACCAATTTAGAGACTGACTATACTGGGGTCAGGTGCTAAGTGTGGTCCAAAGCACTGCAGCCAACAGAAGTTAAGTTCATCTGGTGCAAACACAGTGTGAGGGGTTCCAGGGCGACAGGGAATGGCCAGAATGTCTCCTCTCTCCTTTTGCAGAGCAGAGCGATTTCCCTTACCATTAGGGTTCTTTAGCGGCGATTGATGACAAGACAATTGCTGACTAGATATCGAATTTAAATCTGCTCTTAACCTAACAATCCCTTCAGCTCCTGCCTCCCGTGGAATACTAACTGCTTTACCAAGGTAGCACAGGCTCATAGAATTCTGGGAATACGAAGAAGTTCAGGGGTCATAAAAATGCAGTGGTTACCATGTACCACTTTGCAGCAAAAGGAGAAGAATAGAATGATGTAATTAGCTGTGTTTTTTCTAAATAGATCCCATTCAAAGACCTGGCCTCACTCGAAGATTTTCTCTGTCCACCCATGTCTTCAGTGATTGATACATGGATCTGCACGTCACAGCTTTTGTTTGTTTAGGCTTTTCTGGGCGCAAGAACAATGGGGTTGTCCTTTGTTAGTCCTCTCTCTTGGAGTTGCCTGTGCATTTTTCATCTTGTCCTGATCATGTCCACAAAGGCCTAGACCACAGCTGCATTGTGACTTCTTGTGTGACTGTCCTCTTGTCCACCTCAGTCTTTATTTTCTGTCATCCATCAGGATGTTGGCGGCAGGGCCTGAAGATACTGAACAAGTGCCCAGACATGTGGTGAGATTCAGGATACGATTTCTGTCATTCTCTGTCACTTCCTCCCTCCCTTGTCACATCACAGAGGATTATTTTGACTGTCTAGTCTTATAAGTGAGGCCCAGCTCATTTTGTGAAAAAGTAAGCTGTAACGTGCAGTTTGTTGTGACGTGTTTTCTCACGTCCCCTAGGATCATTTCCCTTGGCATTTACAAATAGGCAGTCTATTTTTATTTTTCCTAACTTGAGCTTTTATTACACCTATAATGTATTTCAGTTACATTTTCTGGGACTTCTTTTCCTGGAATGCTCCTAGTGATCTCACTTCTCTTAAATCCAAACTCACTCTTTGTAAGTAGGTATAAGCCTCTATGACTTTGTCTACCCATTCGTGAGCATTTACTTACTGAAATGCGTATTACTTCACTTTAGGTTGCTTCCCTGGGCCTGCGGGTCCTCAGATCCAGTGCTTGTCCTCCCTGGTTCTGCTGTTTGTCACAGGGTAGTAGGACACCCGCAGCCTGAGCTCCTAGGCCCCATGCCAGCATTTCTAGCTGGGTTTTTTCATTTTTGTTTTTTTTTTAAGATTTCACTTATTTATTTTTAGAGAGAGGGGAAGGGAGGGAGAGAAACATCAATATGCAGGAAAAACACTGGTCAGTTGGCTCTTGCACACCCTCAGCTGGGGACCTGGGCCACAACCCAGGCCTATGCCCTGACTGGGAATCGAACCTGAAACCTTTAATTTCCCAGGCCGGTACTCAGTCCACGGAACCACGCCAGCCAGGGCTGGAGAGACTTCTTGATGGCGCTCCGCTCTGGAGTGCCCCTGCACTAAATACTCAGAGGGGCTCCTCTTTCCCAGGGTGGCCCCCAACTAATACAAAGATAAGTTCTCAGAAGTAGAACTGCTGGGTGAAAAATATTAGAATTTTTAAACTAAAGTTGAAAACATTTCTTCCTGCTGTGTTTCTGTCCTTCAAGCCCTTTCTTCCACCTGTAGTTGTCTGCACAGCTCCTGGCCCTTCTCCCTCATTCGCTCCAGCTGCGTGTGTGTCTCAGCCTCTGGCCATTGGACTATCCCTCCGGTCTCAATACACTTTTAATGGTGAAACCAAGAGGTAAGGGGGAAGCCACCACCTCCTGTTGGTAATTGATATCTGTGCTTTCGGAACATGCCCAGGTAAGTGGAAAGAATAAACAATCATTTGGGTGGTTCAAGCAAACATCCACTCCCCTCTGTCCATCAGGAGTGAACAGTTTGAGGGAGGGAGAGTTGGGATTAATTATTAAGGTCTTGGAAATTTCTGGAGTTAGGTAGAGGGTCACTGAACTCACCACTTCATTTTCTACCAGGAGTCTGGTGAAGGAATGACATCTGCTTGGCCACTTGAGCTTCCAGGTTTAAATTTTGGTGGTGCCCTGGCCAGGTAGCTTAATTGGTTGAAGGATTGTCCTGATACACCAAGGTTGCAGGTTCAATCCCTGGTCATGGCACACACAAGAATCAACTAATGAATACATAAATGGAAAAACAAATCAATGTTTCTTATCTCTCTCCCCCTCCTTTTTCCCTTCCTCTCTCTCTAAAATCAATAAATTAAAAAAAGAAAAAGAAAAACAGAAGACTCTTAAAAAAATTGGCAGCAATCAAGGAGAAAAGTGACCTTTGCTGTTTGTGAAACTGAACCACTTGGTGACTTGGACCCCACGATGCTGGTTAAAAAGGGTCCAGGCCCTGGCTCCCCAGGTGGAGGATGTGGCTTGCTGTAATTGTTTTTTTAATCCATACCTGAAGACATTTTTGTCATTGCTTTTTCAGAAAGAGAGGCAGGGAGAGAGAGAAACATCTACGTGAGTGAGAAGGATTGACTGGTTGCCTCCCATTTGTGCTCAAACCAGGGATGTTATATACCTGGCCCGGGAACCCCTGACATTTCTGTTATGGGACAGCGCCCCAGCCAACTGAGCACCACCAGCCAGGGCTGGCATGCTGTGAATCTGAGCTGCATCTGTTCAATGCATCAGACTCGGCTCTCCTTAGAAATGAGGCTATCACTCATACTCGGATAAATGTCTGACATCATGCAGTGACTTACCAAATCAAAGCTATCACCCGTCTTCTGTGGGCTGCTGATTTATCTTTGGCTTTCTGTGAATTTGTGGCCCTTAAAGACGGTGCTTATTTAGCAATATAACATAGTCAAGAACAAGAATTTATATAGCAAGCCACTCTTTGTGAGGGAAAGATAGGGAAGCAGCCGCAGTATGGAAAGCCCTGATTTTGAAGTCAAGAGATCTGAGGTTGAATCCTGGCTTTGCCACTAACTAGCTGGGTAACCGAAGTCAGTGATTTATTCATGGTGAGGTTCCCATCTATTAAAAGTGCTGCAGAAGTAAAGAAGTTAAGGTGAGGGAGAAATATACAGGTGGAAGCTAATGTAATTATTCAATTTTTCAATTTTGTTTTTCTAGTATTGGTTGTTGATGGCTACTGACTCCCATGCCACTTGCGTCCCTTTATTAGCCTGTTATTAGAAGCAACAGATCAAACAACACACGGGTAAGGAAAGCTAGTTAGGAGCCACCATCAACCCTGGTTATAAGTCTTGGGGGTGTGGAGAGGGATCTGAAAGCTGTAACCGAAGTGACCCTCTGTCTGATAGTGTGGTTCCAAAATGATTCACTGAGAGAGGCTGGAGTGGGAGCTTGTCTCGTCTGCCCTGCCTCCTCCCTCAGCTTGTCCTTTCTGACAGTATTTGGGCTTTCCAAGTCGTTCCCTGGCATCTCTCCCCCTCTACAGCTGTAGGGGCAGGGCACCAGTGGTGAGCCAGAACCTGTCTCAGGCCGACTGGGGACCGTGAGCATGATTAAGGTGAACCATCTGATGGAACAGACCCAGAAAATAACATTAACCCATGAGCAAGTAGATGTCACTTGTGATTTAACGTGTGGTATCACAGGAACAGAAGCATTCTTTACGGTCAGGGAAGCTTTGTTTTCCCAGGTCAGAAGGACTAATTAGGAGAGAATAGAACTGGACGTAGCAGCTTTCGGCTCTCTTCTTACACACGCTGGGCTGGAGCGTGCTGCCTGAACGTCTGTGTCCCTTCAGCCCATGCGAATAGCCAGCAGACATCCTGGTCCTTGCAGGATGATGAGCCGAGATTCATGGGTGCCCTTTAGATGTGATTTCCATCCTTGGTCCAGCAGGATTTTCCTGAGTTTCTCTAGAATTGTACTAGGCACCATGAGACCATGAAAATAGCATGGAAGTCAGGAACAGATCAGGTGTAATGCATGGATTAAGTAAACTACTTTCTGGGTGTTTTTTATATGTCAAATGCAGTCCTAGTCAGCAGACTGAAAATACAGTGAACGAGAGAGCTGATCCCAGCTCTGGAAGAGCTTATGGTCTGGTGTGTGTGCATGTGTATGTACCAGCAGCTGCTCATCAAGGATTCTTCTTGCATACCCCAAACATGTCAACCGGCTTGCTTTGCGTCTCCCCTTCCTGACCCCATGAACCCCCCATCAGGCTTCTATATCTCTCAGCCCTTTTATAAGGAGGGACGTTAACTTTCTCCAGCTTCTGTAGCTGAGTGTGAACCCTCAGCACCGCCCACCCCACCATGGCAGTCAGTGAGCAAAGATGCTCTGAACACCAGGATGCACTCCGGGAGAGGGCTCATTGTCCTATAAGGTACCAGCCCAGCCGCCTGCCTCTGAACCCTGATTCCATGCTTCTGTGAGAGAAAATCTGATCAGTGCACCTCATGGCATATGCTCACACCTTTGGCCCAATCAGCAGTGGCCAGAGAAGTTACCTTTGTGGACGGGGGTTTGACAGGACAATTCCTAGAGCACACAGTGCCCCTTAGGAGATAGCTGGAGAGACCAAAGGTGCCTCTCTGTTCCCCACCCCTTACACTCCTCACAGACAGTATGGAGACAATATGCATTCCTCTCAGGGTTTCTGTGCTAGCCAGACAAAATAACCTGTGGAGGGGGCATTCCAAGGTATTGTGTACTCAGTAAGTGTTACTTTCATCCTCTTCCTGAGAAGCAAACCAATGAACAAACCTCAAAAAAACATCTTCCTTGAGTTAGCAAAAATAATCCCTGCTTCAATACACAGCAATGCACATGAACTGTTGATCCGACAAATATACTTATTGTAGGTATATTTAACAGGTACAAAAAATTATTAAGCAAATGTATTTACACCTTAGTCTACCTCTCATGCCTTCTCCCTTCCTGCTAGGTTGATCCTGGTGTTATGTGATGGGCTAGTCCCCTTCCATCTCTGCCCCCTTCCAGGGTCCTCAACTATGGATTAGAGGTTATCTACTGGGCAGAACAGAGAAGTGAGGATGGGAACTGGCCTTCAAAAAGAAAGACTAGGGTGAGCTACAGGCAGAGAAGCTTTGCGGCAGATTAGGAAGAAGAGTTGGGGATGCAGAGGACTAAGGAAGGAGCATTTGGAGAACTGTGCATACACACTAAGGATATTTGAGAAATTCTGGTAAGAGGCTAGAAGACTTCCTGCTCCAGGCATAGCTAATGAGCAGACAAGAACACACTAGGAAACTTGAGTCAAGTTGAAAATTTGCATTTAAACGCCTTTAAAATAAAGTAATTACCCTTTTCAAAATTTTAATTATAAAAGACATGTGTACTACGACATTCTATGTAGAACAGAATTAGAATTCCCTCTACTTACTCTTGGCTGCTGGGATCAGTCTGTAGCTCCCCGATGAGACAAAGCCAGGGGGGGTGCCCGGGCTCTGTTTTGTCTGCACAGAGACAAAAGAAACCTTTTATTCCAGAAAATTGCTGAATGTGAGGGACAAGAAGCTTAAACACTTAAGTTAAGGAGGCCTGAAATGATTGGGACATAAGACAGTCTATAGCAATGTATGGAACTAAGTATAGTCAAAGATTTCAGCTATAGCTGGGGTGATGGGGCAATCAAGAGTCACAAAATCTCCAACTCACTGCTGTTTTCTGGGCATGAAAGATGTTTACAAAAAATTTTGGAGAGTCCTTTGACATTAAGACAAATAATTCGTTTTGTGTGAAAAGCGAGTTTCCTCAAGGGAGCTTCTAAATCATTTGCTTTTCCACTGTGCAAAACCGAAGTTCTTATTGATGTAGCATTTAGTGTGAGACTGTCTTCTAGATCACTGAGGCACCCTTTCACGAACCAGCTTTGATGAAAAATTAAACAGAGGCTATAAAGACTTCCTGTTCCATCGCTAATGAGCAGGCAAAAACACATTAGGAACCTTGAGTCAAATGGAAAATTTGCATTTAAACTCCTTTAAAATAAAATAACTATACTTTTCAATTTATTTTCACTTTTCAAAATTTTAATTATAAAAGTAATGTGTACTATGGAATACGTAGAAAAGAAGGAGGTAGGTTTCCATATACTGACATGTAAACATATTTATTTGCTGATTTTTTAAATTTTAAAGCATTTTACAGAAATTCAAGGTGACAAAGACATCAACCTAGGGAGGCTAGGCTGGAGTCAAAAATGTGAAGGTCCAGGTATATGACAGTCGGCACCAAGCGGTTTTTATGTTGTAAAAACTATTACTGTGTAGCTATGCAACCCTTCACATCATTGTATGGGGCAAACGGAACACCCTACTGGGAGTAGCCAGTTTCCCTAAGGCTGTGTGTAAGCAGTAATTCTTTAAAAAGCAACACCAAACTTCTGTATGTGCATATTTTCTTATAGATGTGTGCATTTTTGTAAATGCAAAGTAAAATACCTGGAAAGTTACATATATAAACTTTTATTGGTGCTTATCTTTGAGGAACCAAAGTTGGGGAAGGGGGACTGGTGGGAGAACATGGGAAAGCGGAATTTTAAGTTTTACTGTATATCTCTCTATTGCTTGGCTTTTACAATGGGAATGTAGTGATATATTCATGACTGATTGTGCTTTATACAAATTAAAAAGTAATTCATAAAGCTGTGGAAACTTGGAAAAGACTGAAAATTATAGATAAAAAATCACCTAAAATGTCATAAACTATGATATGACTACTGAATCATTGTTTTAATCTGCTCGGACTGCTATTTACAGTACCGTAGACTGGGTGGTTTAAACAACCAACATTTATTTCTCAATTCTGGAGGCCAGGAAGTCCAAGATCAGGGTGCCTGCATGGTCCAGGTCTGGTGAGGTCTCTCTTCTTGGCTTGTTGTGCAAAATAGATTTTAACAACGGGCGCCTTCTTACTGTATCCTCACATAGTGGAATGAGAGCTCTCCTATCACGTCCGTCCTCTTCTTCTGAAGGAGCAAAGTCTCATCAGGAAAGCTCCGCCTTCAAGGCCGCATCTGCACCGCAGGTCCCATCTCCAAAGACCCTCACACTAGGGGATTAAGGCTTTGAACAAATTGGGGGGTGGGGGCAGTGAGGGGGGAGGATATAAACATCCACCGCATGATAACCATATTTTGGTATATTTCCTTTCAGTTTTTTTCTAACTGTATTTAAAATAGTTGGGATTGTTTGTATGTACATTGTTTGGTATCCTGTCATAAATTTTTTCCTTTTTTGGGGGGGCGGACTATTAGTTTAAGATGGATTCATGTAGGTAAAATGAATGAGTCAAAGAGCACGGACTTTTAAATATTTTTATGCATTTATTGCCAGTTTGCTTTCTGGGAGGGTTGAATCGACTTACAGTTCTGCCAACAATGTATGAAAGCATCCATTTTATTGTACCCTTGCCAACGTTGAGAATCATCAATTTAGAAGCCATAACGTTTCTGATTATTATTTTTAACCTTTTTTTGAAGCATAAAGATACATACAGAAGAGTGTCTGATGATCACAAAAGGAACTCACCTGAGTAACTAGCATTACTAATAAGAAAGAGAACAAATCCACCACCTGGAGAAGGCTTCCTCGTTCCTCTTCTAGTCCTTACTACCACAGGAATAGCCACCATTCTTACCTAACAGGACCAGATGTGTTCTGTTTGTTCCTCTCGTTTTGGTGTAGGATTCTATTTTATAACTGTGGGATATCACAGTGTACTTACCCTTTCTGCTGCTGATGGACGTTTGGACAGTTTTCAGTTTTGGATTAACGAGCATGCCTACCCATTCCCTGTGTGACCGTGTGGATGCTTGTTGGAAGGCATGCCCCCGGAAGTGGAGTTGTTGGGTGTGCCTGTACTCAGCTTCGACACCTACTGCAGGACAGTGGTTTCCAAAATGGGTGTTTCACTTTAGACTCCCACCAGGTGTGCATAAGGATTCTAGTTTCTCCAAATTTTGGTTAACACTTGATAATGTCAGTCTTTTTTATGTTAGCTACTTGGCCAGGCTGTGTAGTGATATATCATTGAGGCTTTAATTTTCATTTCCTTTGATTAATGAGGTTGAACGACATTTCCTGTTTACTGGCTATTGAGAGATGATCCTCTTTCGAAACAAGTCTGTTTCAGTATTTTGCCCACTTTTTTAAATTAAGTTGTCTCAGTGAATTGAATAAGCCATTTTTATAATCCAGACTTGAACCTTTTATAATACATTATGTATCTTCTACTTTTTGGGTTGTCTTCTTCCTGTTTCTGATGAATAAAAGAAATTCATTTTAATAGACTTCAGCTTACCCATTTTTCTCTTTATGGTTAATGCTTTTGTGTCATTTTAAAGAGAATTTGTCTACTTCAAGGCCCTGAACATATTCTTCTTTTGTTAAATTTGCATTTTTTTTGATGTTTTGAGTGAATATTTTTCTTTTAAAAAATATCTCTTTTGGTCTTTGGTAATTTTATTGTCAGCCATTATCTTTTACAGATTGTTTTATAAAAACATTGGTGTTTTTCTTATTGAGTGCTGTAAAATATTTATCCATTAAGAAAAAAACTGTACTTTCAGTCTTAGATATTTTTCATAAGTTTGTCAGGCTTATAGTTATTTTTACTAGATTTTAAGATGGTTGATTCATGTTTTCTTTTGTGATATTTTAAATTTACTTTAGTTTTAAAAAGCTTTTTCTTATCTGTTAGGAAAAATATATCTTATTTTATGGTGTTTGTTATTTTGTTTTGTAACTCTTCTTTACATTTACTGTTTTAACTAACAGTCATGATTTCTTATTATGTTCTTTAATGTTTTTTCACTTCTCCTAATGCCTAAGTCAGAGTCCCTTTTATTAACTGATTCTTCTCTTTCTAATTGATTTATAATGCTTTCTTTATAATAAGTTGGGTTAGTTTATGTAATTTAATTTGCTTTTTTGCTATTCTATATCCATTGATTTGTATGTTAATTCTAGTTTTATGATACAAATTTTAACTGTTTTTTAAAATGTGTTTGTGTATGTGCTTGGCTAGGAATGCTTTCCCATCATTTATATTTTTCAAATATTATTTGGCTATACTAGTTAGTTTACACTTTTGCATAAACTTTAAAATCTTTTTCTTTTGAGTTCCAAAAAAGTCCTTTGAAATTGTAGATTAGAATATGTCAAACCTATAAACTAACTTGTGAAGCACTGTTTCTTTTTTCCTTCAATATTTAGTCTTTAATACAAGAATGTATTTCATATCTTTTCATTATTTATTCAAAGCTTACTCTCTCTGAAAATAGACAGGTAGATAAAATAGACTGCACAGTAATAAACATTTGGATAATATTTGATTGGTGATCGGCTCCTGACTCACTCCTTTGTCAAATTCTGGCAAACTTATAGTTTATGTTATCAAGATGACCCAGAATGAGGAGCTGGCAATATCAGAAAGACCAACCATATGATTAAAAGGTTGGGGCTTCGTGTCCTGACACCCCTGATTCCAACCTATAAAAATTAATAAACAGAAACCTCATTTAAGGTAAAATTGGGAGGCTAGAAGAGAGGATTCACACATTACTGATCCCAACAGGAAGAGACTACCTTACATGTCTGACAGGAAGTGATAACCACTTTCCTACATCAACAGAAGGAAGGAAAGATTCCTCCTGGTCCAGTAATAGCTCAGCCAATGGGAGACAGCCACAGCTCCGCCAATGGAAAGTCACTACACTTGAACTTTCAATTTCCTCCAATGGACTCACTCTTCCTTTACGACCGCTCCTCCCAAGTCCATTAAAGAGCATCCTAATCCTGTTCCCCATACTTGCAGGAATTCACTGCATGCTCCAAAATGCAATTCTTTGTTCCCAAATAAGCCCATTTTGCTGGAGAAATATCTGGCTATTTATTTGTTGAGATCAACAAAGCCCATCTTTGCTTCTTACTGGGCAAGTCTGGGCTTGTTCACTGAAATTGTTTCCTTATCAAAATGGAAGTAACGGTCAAAAAGATGGGGCTCTGGCTGGAAACCAGTGACACACTTAAAATAAATAATCTGAGAAGAGTTTAGCAAAATTTAATAAAAGGGCTCTTTACAAAGCCCTGGGCAAAGTGTAAGGAAGCCTCGAGGATAGTGCAATACCTCCAGGGTAGAAAAGGGTCCACTTCCACCCCTAGATCTGAAGACTGGAAGGACAGGACCAGTTACCAGAACTCAGAAGAAGCATGTCATGTTGAGAAAGCAGCCTGACAGGAGGGGACACCTTTTGTGAAGCCTGACGTGACTGCAGGTGGGAAGCTCAGAGAACAAGTAACCTGAGCTCATGCACCTCCTCCCTCTCACCTTCTGCAGGGGCTTTTGTGCTGATGAACCCAGAGGGCAAGAGAGCCTGTTGATGAAGCTCACTGGCTGTGGGACTTGGGCCTCCATCAGAATCACCTGCAGGTCTTGTTGAAAGGCAGACTTCCGAATCAATGCTGGCGGAGGAGGGTTGGATTTTGCATTGCAACATGTTCCCACGCTTGGAGAACGTGGCCAGGAGGCCACACTTGGAGAACCACTGATACAGTCCTGGGCACACAGGAAGGCGGAGAATGGTGGGAGTGGCCCTGAAGAGGCAAGTGGAAGATAGCCAGCATGCTCTCTTTCCTGTTGTTATAGATTGAATAGCATGTGTGTTTAAAGTGCTTGTCGTGCAAATGTCCCTTTTGCTTGACTTCAGACCTCAGAGTGCTCTTGGACTTTTTTTGACCTGATTGGCTTTGCTCAGATCTCCAACACCTGCATGAGAGGGACCACTAGGACCCTGACTCTGACCTCCCTGGGTCGCCGTCTGGTTTCAGCAGCTTCACCCAAGCTCAGAGCACTCCTGTGCCATCCCAGGCTTGCTCAGATTCTAACCCTGGGACACCTTCTTTGCGAGTGTATCGCTTTGAGACTATTGTGCGGACACTATCTTTAGTCTTTGAGCCTCAAGCTGACTCTCTTTTTGGTTCTCAAGTGCTTTTTTTAAAAAAGATAATATATGATCCAGCAGTTGCAAAACTTTAGAATTTTCTCCTAAAAATGGTTTTCAGTATGAATGTTTTCTCTTTTATTACCATATGGCTGAACAGATACCTGTTATATGACTCCTTTGGGGAGATAAACAATTCTTTTGCATTTCTGTGGAAAATCTGCTTTGTCTATACTCAGCATACCCTTTTATGTGATCAGGTCTAGCCCTGTTCGTCTATTGGAGCTGTTTTGAGGCTCTTCTTAAGTCGTGGTGACTGATAGGTGTGTAAATGCCATCTCGTCAGGCAGTGATTCTGACTGACTTCCTCCCCTCTGTAGAAAAACTGGTTTTGTCTCTATTTGCAGTTATGGGAGATAATAGTTTCTTATTGTGTGACATGACTTGTCCATTACTTACAGCCAAAAGCCTCCTGACCAGCAGCCCCTGTGATGTGGGGTCAGGAGTACTTCCTGCCTGCCCCACAGGGTCCCGGTACAGAGGCTGCTTGAAAGAAGGTGTTTGAAGATGCGTCTCCTAAAGGATGACGCACAGTACATGAAAGGTGTGACGCATAGGTCCTTTGGTGGCTAGATGCTTAAATATCCCCGTCTGTGTACAAAAATTAGAAAAGAAATTAGTTCATGTACACTCCCTCTCGGCTTTCACATAATGGTGGTTTTTGCTTTTGATACTAACCTATAAAACCAGGTCTCATTCATGGATTCTTTGTAAATTTGAAAGTGGGAATTTGTTGTAAATGGGCTGTTGGAATTCAGGAAAAATTGTGGTCAAATCGAAGGACCTTCAGTAATTAAAGGCACGGTGATCAATACCACAAGGTTTAATTACCTGCGGCGGCATTCCATTACTGGTATGTCCTCTGTGTTTGATTACTTGTCTCGGTCCTGTAGGTGGTTGAGTTTCTAGATCATTGTAGAACTGAGTGTTGGTTTCTAGCAAAATATCTAAGACCCTTCATGGACGTGGACAGCAGTGTGGCGACTGCAGGGAAGAGGGCGGGGTGGAGGTGGAAGAGGGTATGGGGGGATAAATGGTGAGGGAAAAAATACAATAAAAAGAAGAAAAAATATCTAAGACCCTTGTCATCTCTCAGGGATGTTACTTAATTTATACAAGGTCTTAACACATAAATAAGTGACTGTCTATTAAATCCCCTTTGATAATTACAGTTGCTGTAGAACCTCTCCCCACCACCCCAACCCTGCAAAAGAGTGGCAGGCACTTGAAATTAGAGTCCAATTTTTCTTATGTTTGTCTCAACATGTTCTGAAAACTGGGTTTGAGTTAGGCTTTCTTGACACTTGGTTTTCAGGTTACAAAACTTTTCACCCCAGTTTCCTCAGTCTTCAGTTAGCATCCATTAAATGGACAGAGAGGTGGAGACACCACTATAAAAAAAAAGAAAAAAGAAAGAAAACAAACAAACAAACTTCTGCCCTGATCTGTGTAGTTCAGTTGGCTGGGCATCGTCTCGTAAACTGAAAAGTCACTGGTTCAATTCCCAGTGAGGGCACGTGCCTAGGTTGCAGATTCGTTCCCCTGGTCAAGGTCAGACAAGAGGCAACGGATATATGTTTCTCCCTCACATTGACTATTCTTTCCCTCTCTTTCTCCTTCCCTTCCCCTCCCTCAAAAAATAGATAAATAAAATCTGTAATAAATTTTCAAGGTTTAAAATCTGGTGACTAAAGCCATAGTTATAAAAGCAGCAGGGGCTAGGTTTAGGTTACGGAATCTTGGTCTGGTTTAGAATTTAATGTGAAATCATTTGCAAAAGCCATTCTCAGACTCCACATACCTTCTGTTCCTTAGCTCAGACAAACTGTAACCAACTAACCAACATATCTAAGGATCTACTGTAATTTGTTGTTTTTTTAGATTTATCTTAAAAGGCTAAGTGTGTATTCACTAGTTTGTCCTGATTTTCAGATAATAGAGGTATGTTTGCTATTGATAAGAGGTCCCCATTTCTACTTCCTCTTCCACTGCTGCGTATTTTAGAGCCAGCAGTGGTCTCAACCCTGACCGCACATCATAATCAGTAATATGAACAAAACAGGATGAGCATAAAAACTACAATGTGTTTTACCTTTTTGTACTATCTCTGCAGTCCAGTGTGCGCTGTGGACATAAGCACATCTTCATTCAGATCAGCCACGTTTCCAGAGCTCAGTAGCTCCATGTGCCTGGTGCAACCACATCGGACAGCGCAGATCTAGACCTAAGAGTTCAAATAATTTTAAGAAGATGAAGATGTCAATCAGGAGTAAAAGCATGCTGAGAGTCTTGTCTTGTTCTCGGGGTTGAGTAGGCAGCAACTTACAGATCCTGGTAAAATGTTAATTAATCCACATGAATACAGTGGATACATTTTAAAACACTGGAGAAAAAAGTAGGACCAATGAAACAAAAGGCAGAAAGTGAAAAAATTAAAATAAGTGAGAAATCATGGCTGAGAGTTAAAACATACATATAGTCCCTTCAAATTTGGAATAGTACGCTGTAATTGAAAAGAATTGGGTGGGCATGCTCTGATGTCCCCGCTGGCCCCCGCTTACTGGCACTGATGCTCTCCTGTGATCCCTGCTCCTTGACTGGAACTGGGCTTGCAACTCTCTCCTAATGAACAGAATATGGCAGAAGTGCCGAGACGTTACTTCCAAGATTAGGTTACAAAAAGGATGTTGTTTCCATCTTGGGTACACTCTCTCTCACTCCGTCTTAGGTCACTCACCCCAGGGAAAGCCAGCTGCCATGTCCTCAAGTGACCTTGGGGAGAGGCCCATGTGGCAAGGCCAACAGCCACGTGCAGTTCCCACCCCACTCCCAGTCAAGCGGTCGGATGAGACCACAGGCCCAGCCAACAGCTGAATGCAGCAACCTCATGAGAGACTGTGAGCCAGTCACCTCGGTAAGTTGCATCTGAAACTCATGCACAGAAACTGTGAGATAATAAATGTCTGTTGTTTTAAGTGCCTAAGTTTTGGGATAATTTTTTATGCAGCAATAGATAATGGACACAGTAGCCATATAGCAAATATCAGAAAACCAGTTGCTGTTTAGTATAGGTGGTGTGATCCCATAGATATAAAAAACACCACAGTTAAAATGTGTAAGAGGTAGATGGAATAATATTTGTTGATATATATGATTATTCCAGCCTTTGCTTCTGCCCTCCTCTCTCTCCACACACCAAAGTGAGTTTTGCCTCCCCTTGCCCCTCTTTTTAGGTGCTGAATCAGAAGCATATAAAGAGATCTGCCTGAAAGTAAGAGGGATTTAGTGAGAGACCAAAGTAGTCTATATAATAAAGAGCTACAGGTTAAGGAGAAGAGAGAGGAGAGAAATATGCACAAACTGGGGCTGGAGAAAGTTTTGTGACTTAGCATGTCAGGGCCCCCAGAGTGCCCAGGACAGCGTAGTGTGTGGTGTGATTGGAGCGCCTTTAAGGGCTTTCTAGAGATGGGCACAAGGATTAGAAATGCTTCTTAATTAGCATTTTTATGTGCTATGTTTCCTTGAATCTCACTTTATTCAAAGACTGGACTATGTGGAATGTAGAATTTATTAGAGTCAAATATATACCATATATATGCATATGTAAATATTGGTATATAACAAAATGTGTAGGGAAGCAGTGAAGGTCTTTCATTTTTTATTCTTTATTCTTCTACGTTTGAAATTTCAATAGCAAGCCTATATTGATAAAAAAAAATCTGAAGGAAGAGGTGATTCACTAAAACATCTGTGAGATGTTGTCAGTGCAAGACAGATGTGACATAATTCTCATCAACAGCTCTGGCATGGGTGGCAATGGGGTGCTGGTGGCCTCAGTGGTGACATAAGACAGCGCAACAGAGAAGGCAACGGTGGCACCCTGTGCAACTGAGAGGCCTTTGCTGTGAATGCAGGTGAAACACCCAGGGTTTGTTGGAAGGAACTTGGAGGTGGGGCTAAAGACCCAGCAACTGTGAATCGCAAGTCAGAGAAATCCTGTTTCCTGACTGGCTTGTGACCCAGTTTTTTTTTTTTTTTACTTCATTGTTGTTGTTGACACTGTTAGAGATGTCCACATTTTCCTCTCACCTTTGGTCACCTCTACCCAGCCTCCACCCCCCCTTCCCTCTGGCCATGATGACACTGTTGTCTGTGTCTGTGGGTTATACGTGTATGTTCTTGGCTAATCCTTTCACCTGGTTTTAACCCTGGGATTGCGAAACCTGGGAAGAGAAAGATGGCCCTTTCATAAAGTGACTGACAATCCTAATCATCCCCTAAACAACCTGCGACAGTCAGCAAGTAGGGTCAGCGCCGGGGTGCAGGGACATGGGACCGCTCAGGTACTGCTGGTGAGAGTGTGCATGGCGAAGACAAGCTGCTCTGCAGAAGGGAAGCTGCTCAGTGCACGGATTGCTAAACAGCCAATTAGGTCTTCAAACTACATACATGTGCACACACATACACACGTGTATCCAAAGGAAAGTAATTCTCGCCCTACGCTCCCACTCTCACATCTCCAAACACCTTAGTCACCTTTGCCTATGAAAGCTGTGCCCACCTGCTGGGGCATTTAGTTGGCTCTGGCATAGTAACAGTTTGCTGAGTATATCTATCTTCCTTCTGTCTAGCTCTGTGCCAGAAGGCAAGGGATTCAAACATCCTAGAGATAGTCCTTACCTATCAGTAGTTAAAATCGGGTTGAGGAGAGAAATCACACCCACTAAACAGTGAGTGACAGTGTTGGGTAAACTGACACTACCTACCAACTGTCAAAATACAAAACTGCACAGCACGGAGTAGTTATTGGGCAGTGCTAATAACAACAACCAGACCGCATTGTATGACATCAGCCCAATGAGGTTATTCGGGCATTTACAAACATTTCCATTATAAAGTTTACTGAGGAGGAAAGGGTTAAAGGGCTTGCTCAAAATCAGAGACTTTCCCTCCCTCCCTCTCTCTCTCCCTCCCTCCCTTTTCCCTCTGCTTGCTTCCTCCCTCCTCCTCAGCCTCCCTCCCTCACTCTCTTTCTTCTTTGCTCTTTTCATCTACTATTTGTTTAGCAGATGTTTATTGAGCACTTATTACGTGCCAATCTCTATATTTGGTCCTAGAGATAAAAAAGTTAGCAAACACCCTGGCCCTCAAGTTCCTTGGAGTGTGTAGGGGAGATAGACCCACTAATCATACAAATAAACATAAAATTATGATTCTGGTAAAGTTACAAAGGAAAACAATACAGTGCTAAGAGACTATGTATCCTGATCATGGGGTTCAAGTCTTGTTTGACCCCTGCTCTTCCTGCCAGTCACCCTTTTCCTCCTGCCAAGTAGCCAAATTCTCATCCTGAAGAAAATATTGCTGATCTGTTTTTCTGGAATCTGTTCTCCTTTAAAACTGTCAGGGTAGGTCACCATACTTGCATCACAGTTGTCGTTGCTGGGGCATAGCAGCGTGATGTCAGGCTTCAGACTTAGAGAGCTGCAGGGTCAAGTGCCCACTTTGTCACTTTCTATCTCTGTGACATTGGGCAAGCCATCAGGTTTCTCTGGGCCTCAATCCCCTTAAGTGTAAAGTGGGAATATTAGTACATGTCAAGCACATGGGACATACTACGAGGCAATAATTGGCTTTTATTATTATGACTTAAAACTGAGAATCATACAAATGATTCTCATTTTTAAGGAAATGATGTCATTTCCTTCAAATCTGGAGTTCTAAACCTAGGAAAATAGGGTTGTTTGTTCAGAGTCAGAACCATATCTGATGTCTAATTAGAATTCCCTTTCTTTCTTTCTTTCTTTTTTTCTTTCTTTCTTTTCCTTCCTCCCTCCCTCCTGCCCTCCCTCCCTTCTTCCCTCCCTCCCTCATTCTTTCAAGAGCAACATCAGTTTGTTGTTTCACTTATTTATGCATTCATTGGTTGATTCTCACATGTGCCCTGACCAGGGATCAAACTTGGTGTACTGGGACAATGCTGTAACCAACGGAGCCACCTGGCCAGGGCTCTAAACTAGCATTTCCTACCTTATGTTTATGAAATCTTTTTCAAGATAAGAAATGTATGGTAGGTTTGAAGGCAGAAAAGCAATGGAAATGTATATCCACAAAATAAAAAGACAAGATCCTTGGTGTTTGTGTTTATGCAGTCATCATTTTCTGTTAAAGAAACCCATTTGAGTATGAAGTTTCCAGCTAAAGCACTTTAGCTGTCTGTTTTGGCAGCAGCAATGGGTGTGGTGCTGAGACTCTTAAATACCCTGTGATTCTGGAAAGCTAGAGTCAGGGTTTTTGTTCCTGTAAAAGTGATGTTAGATTGTTTGTCCACTTGCATCCAGTAAGACTATTATCCACTGATTGTAATGCATCACAACCCTCTGGAGATATTTGGGCATCCATTCTATTAAATCCGTGGCTCCTGGCTAACATTTTTTTTTTTCTTACATCTTGGCTTTATCCAGATGAGCAAATTGTTGCCAATGTACATACATTATTCTGATCAGTTCTTAGGAAGGAGTCTGTGGAGTGCAAGTGACCTGTCCCACTGAATGGTTGAGGGAGCCCTACACCCTTCAAGCTGGAGGCTTGGAGACGCCTTGATGTAAGGGATAGTGTTTGGAATAGGTTCTAATCCTGCTCTGCCCCTCACCAGCTGATCAACTTGAACTGGTCACTGACCTCTCTGAACTTCAGCTTCTTTTCCTTGATTTTCTGTGCCTGGCACATACTAAGCGCTTCTTAGGTGTTTTAGGTATTACTGCTGTGGCATAGGTCTTATCCTCCCCATTTTTTCATATGGAAATATCAAATTAAGTTCAGAGGAGTTAAGATCAAGGCCATACAGTTAGTTAGGGGTGCAACTAATGTTTAAACCAGAGTTTCTCAACCTCAGAACTACTGATAATATCAGATAAATTTTTTGCTGTCTTGTGCATTGTAGAATGTTTAGCAACATCCTGGGCTCTGATCAGTAGATGTCAGTAGCATTCTCCTTACCCTAGTTATGGCAGCTAAAAATGTCTCCATATATTGTCTAGTGTCCTCAGGGGACACAAATGGTGCCCTATCCCAGGTGGGGAAGCAGTGATTGAAACACAGGTCTTTCTAGCTCCAAATCCTATAGTCATTCCATGACATGATGTTGTCAGAGCTACCACCTGATCCCTTATTTAAAATAGAAATTTAAACAGGCTTCAAAAGTTGATTTGAGCCCAGTTGTGAGGTCAGTACCTCCTGTTGTAAGTTCCCCTCTTTTGCCCTTTTGGCCTTTTCATCTATTAATAGTTCCCAGGTTGACTTCTGCTCACTCCCCATGAGGTACCCACTGACTTCATGGTCCCCATCCCTCCATCATAATCCTTTTTTCTACCTTTAGATGCCTTAAAGTTTTAGCTACTAAAAGTTTGTTTGGCAACCCAATTAAAACATGAGCAGAGGACCTGGAAAAACATTTCTCCAACGAGGACATAAAGATGGCCAATAGACATGAAAAAATGCTCACTGTCACTAATCATCAGAGATACACAAATTAGAACCACAATGAGATATTACCTCACACCTGTCAGAATGGTATCATTAATAAATTGACAAACAGTAAGAGCTGGCAAGGCTGTAGAGAAAAGGAAACCCTCGTGCACTGTTGGTGGGATTGGAATTGGTGCAGCCACTGTGGAAAACAGTATAGAGTTTCCTTAAAAAATTAAAAATAGAACTAACTATGACCAAAGCAATTCCACTTCTGGGGATATATCCAAAGAAATCCAAAACACTAATTGGAAAAGAATATGTATATCCCTATGTTCATTGCAGTATTATTTACAGAAGCAACCGAAGTGTCCATCAATGGATGAATGGATAAGGAAGAACTGATACATATATACAGTGGAATAATATTTCCATAAAAAAGAGTGAAATCTTATTATTTGTGACAACACGGCTGGAGCTAGAAGGTATTATGGTAAGAGAAATGTCAGAGAAAGAAAAATACCATATGATTCCACTTATATGTAGAATGTAAAGAACAAAACAAACAAACAAACAAACAAACAAAACAGAAAAAGACTCATAGATACAAAGAACAAACTGTGGATTGCCAGATGTGTGGAGGGGAGGTGTGGGAGGCTGGATGAAATAGGCAAAGGTATTAAGAAGTATAAATTGGTAGTTACAAAATAGTCACAGGGATATAAAGTACAGCTCAGGGAATATAGTCAACAACATTGTAATACCTACATCTGGTGCCAGGTGGGTGCTAGAACTTTGTAAATTTTATACTTGTCTGACCACTATGCCGCACACCTGAAACTAATGTAAAATAATATTGAGTATCAACTGTAATTGAAAAAAATTTTAAAGAAATTTGGTTGTGGTTGTTTAGATTTACCCTTTTTATTTATTTATTTATTTATTTTTTGTTTACGTGTTTTTTGTCTTCTGTTTTGAAAACGGAGTTCAGCCTTTCAGGTTAAAAGCCTGTGTGCCTCACCAGCACTTGCAACACTCTTTGTTGAGGTCACCTGGGGAGTCGTTATGCGTGGTTCCTCAGATCTGCTAGTGGCATTCGGATTCCGCTGGGGGGAGGAGGGTGGGAGTTTTCCAAACTACTCTGTTGATTCTAACAGGCTAAATGTTGAGAAACTCTTCAGAAATGCAGAGTTCATTTACTGTATTAGCAGTGCTTGTCGATCAGAATCCCCAGAGTTTGTTTAAAGAAACAGACACAAAAAATTTCCCACGAGCAGAGATGAATTGAGCAATTCTTGCTGAGCCTGGAACTCTTCATTTTAATGAATGACTGAGGTGATTCTGCCATGGTGTCCTCACACCACTTGGGGAAACACTTTCAGGAATTAAGTTTGAGTCGTACTGGGTTCTGCCACATGCAGGCCGTGTAGCCTGGAGTAAGAGGTAAGACTTCTGAACCCCAGTTTCCTAATCTGAAAAGTGAGGATATGTGGGGGAAGCTTTGTCCAACAGAGCATCCCCGGCCGTCGCGGATGAGAATAAGTCTCCCAAGACATGATCTGCCTGGGGAGGAGAGGTGGTCAATCTCTCAGAGGAGAAGGGCCTTGAGCCTGTTCCTCAATGGCTTTTACTGGGTTCAATTTGCACAGGAATACAGGTAAAGCTCATCAGTCATTGTCAGGCAGTAAGGATCAAACAATAGGTAACATTCAAGGAACTATGAGGGCTTATTCTGAGTCAGGGTCAGATGGCTAAAGGGCCATAAAACTTTGGGAAACAAGCTCATTTCCTTCTTGGACACTTATCAGAAAATTGAGGGGTATCCTTAGCAAAGCAGGTTTCACAGGACTTTATGCATTCTTTCTTAGGCCTGATCACCCTGGGGAACTGCCTATTCCTGTCCAGGGCTGCATCCCCAGGAGGCATTGTTTCAGGCTTAAGTCAGGCAGGGGAAGTAAGGCAGCTAAGAGATTAGGAGACTTGAAGACAGAATGAGGACTCAGACTATATGAGGACTCAGGCTACCTGAGGACAGAATAAGGACTCAAAGCCTAGGGGTGAGGGTCCATCACCCCCTTTTTCTATAGCCCCCCCAAGTCATTCCCTGAGGGCTCCTTCATGACCATGCCTGTCTTAGGTCATCCCTCCCTTGAGGAATCTTACCTGTTATTGGTAACCAATCATTCACCTGGGGCCAAGCAGGGTGATGTAAAAGGGGGCAGAGGTGGTGTCCCTGTCAGGGACATAAGCTTTGTCTCCTTAGTGGTTTATGGTCCCAAGGTCCTTTACTCAGCCTTAGCAATGGGGAGGTTACAGCTTCTGAAACCAGGCAGGGTAGTTTCCAACAAGGATAAAACAGAACCCACCTTGCAGAGTTTCTGTGAGATCAGAGACCTTGCACAGGTATAAAGCTTTGGGAAGTGTTTGCGGCCACCAATGTGACTACTGGGTTTAAAACCTTAAGCAATTTTGATTATTATTCTTATTAAGGATTTTTTAAAAAGATAAACTTAACAGTAGAAACTATTTATAGATTCCTTTTGTGGGGAGGGAAGGGTTCTTCCCCCAAACAGATGTAAGGAGTTCTCAGGGGTGGCTGCAGACCCCTTGGGTGCTGTGTGTGTGCAGCCGCCTCCGCCACTGCAGTGGAAGCTCCCCCACAGTGTTTGTCACCCCGCAGCTACCCAGTCCTCTTCTGTACCCTTAAAGTGGCCTGCACACCTTTGTGGAATTGGATGACTTGTTCTGTGACTTTACTAGAGCGACCGTGACCAAGTACCACGAGCAGAGCAGCTTGAACAACAGAAATGTCTGTGTCACAGTTCTGCAGGACTGAAGTCCCCGATCCGAGTGTCAGCAGGGCCAATTCCTGAGGGGGGATCTGCGAGGGAGGATCTGTTCCATGTCTTTCTCCTGCTTCTGGCAGTTTGCTGGGCTTTTTGAAGCATCACCCCAACCTCTGCCTTCTCCCTGTGTGTGTATCTATGTCCCGATTTCCCCTTTGTGAAAGGGCACCAATCGTGTTGGTTGCGTGCCCACCCAAATGACCTCATTTTAACTTGTCAGAGACCCTATATTCTTAGGTAAGGGCACATTCTGGGGGACGCAGGTTTAGGACTTCAACATACGAATTTTTGAGGACATGGTTCCACCATAGTGATGGTCCCCTCCACTGGGAATTGAATGTAAAACAAGGTATTATTGATTCTTCACTGCAGTGAAGTATATTCTATTTGTGCCACTCCCAAACCACGGCTTGAATAAGGCAAATTCGTCCTCACTTATTTGTGAAAATAAGTCACAAGCCCACCACCACCCTGAGGAGAGGCTCCCTGTGATCGCCACTGACCGCCCTGTCCCCAGATGACAGGTAACACCTTCTATGCCAACGTGCCTGAAGCCGCTACCATTACTCTGGGGGTGTCTCTCTGTGTTTCCTGACCACATGGAGTCTTCATTTCTCTAATACCAACAATGTTAGACAATGTGATTCCTCCCTCCATTAGCAAAGGCAACGGTGGCCTTGTTTTCTTTAAATAAGGGCAAGTGCTTAGAACACTCATGACCTCTTGGTTTTATAGCTCATGATGACTGCTGACACTGGTGGGGAAAGAGAACTGATGAGATGGATGTAAAGATAATATACACCGTGAAGAGTAAGGCTCTTAAAAAAAAAGCAAATACGTGGCGTCATTATTTGATTTGCCCAAAGCCTCACCGACGTGTCCTGGCATCTGGGCACTCAGATGTAGGGAGGTTCCCACAATTCCTTAGCTGCTGAATGGCTTGCTGTGCCTAAAGGGTTTGTGCAAACGATGTGGTTTATGCTGAACACCTTTCTTCCTTCTGGGAGCCCAGAGTTTTAGTATGTGCTGGAAAGAGAGTGCCCGTGGGACCAGCCACCCGGTGAAAACCGGGGACACTCAGGCTCCCTGGGTGGCAGCACTTCCCGTGGTTTCTCCCATGTTGTCACAACACTCGTTGCTAGAGAAATTCAGCGTATCCTGCCCTGTGTGCCTCCACAGGGAAGCCCTCGGAAACCAGTGCCCGGCTTCCTCCCTCCCGCTGTCGCCCAGGTGCCTTTTCTCTTTGCTGGTTTTGCTTCGCATCCCTCAGCTGGAATGAGTCGTGGCCAGGAGTCTGACAGTGTGCCAAGTCTGCGCATCCCCCTCGCGGGTCCTGCGATGCGGGGGTAGTCTTGGGGCACCTTGGATGGAAGAGCAGCTGCTAGCAGAAGGAAACGCCTCTTTGAGCTAAATGCGCACAAAAACGGGAGGCTGACATCACTGCAAATTTTAAGTCATTCAAGTGATTGCACTCCATTTGGGATTTCTATAGATAGAAAGTAATTTACTATATAAAAAATAATTTTCTGGATTAGAAGGCCATCGAACAAGTGGGAGGCCCTTTTTGCTTTTATTATAGAAGACTCTCCTAAGTAAACCGTGAGAGCTGGAAGCAGGGACCAACCAGCTGACGTTAATTAGGAAAAATGTCTTTCCTCCTAAAACATTGGCACTCAATTTCAGTTCATAGCTTCTTGGAAAAGTCAAAGTGCTTTTGAAGATGTAGGCCAGTCCCTTCTTATTGCGGTGATAGGCAGTGCAGAAATATATACATACAAATGCTGTTGTCGGAAGCTTGAAGGCAGTCCCTGGAGAAAACTTTAGGAAGATGTCATTTTAGAGAATAACAAAAAAGCACTTTAAGAAAGAGAAACAAAAATGAATAATGAATACTGAGTGTGCGGGAAGCCGATGGTGCTGTGGAAGCTCAGGGAATTACTTGCTGGCTCTTGATTTCTAGTAGGTCTGTGGTTCTCAGACGTCTTAGAAATGAATCTTGCATCTAGGTGTTTGAGAATTTGGAACTCTGCACCAAGCGCTGGAATTTCTCAGTGCACTTTACCAACTGGATCATTCTCAGGGCTCCCGGAAGCCCAGTGATGTGGGGTCAGGTATGCGAATGAGAGGCCCATGCTTCTCCCGTTTCCCCTGTCTGTGGCAGAGTCCACACCACCCAGAGCCGGGCAGCTCCAGGCATCTTGGGCAATTCTCTGCCATCCAAGTTTGGAAATGACAACTCTAGAATGCTGCTGGCTGTTGGGAGACTCTTTTGCTTTTGCCGAAGAATGGGCAGAGAGCTGACTGCAGCTGTATTAGTCAGACCCAGCTGCGATAAACGGGAACTCAGAGCCCTGGGCCGGCACAGCACGGCCTGAGGAAGCAGGGACCTCGGGAGAGAGAGGAACCATTCGTAGCCTTACGTGCAATTTGAAGTGTGTATACAAGGAATTTACCTGGAAGTGTGAACTCTGTAGTGGAGGATTGATTATTTAATAATTCCAACTTTCTAGAACCCAGAAAAAAAAAACTAAGGTCTTTGTACAGTCAAAAAGGATGTCACAAAGTCCACATGGCTCTGCTACTTTGGTCCTCGCTCAGAGTGCACTTGAACTTACTCTATACCCCCCCAAATCTGTCTTTGGCCTCCATGGAAACTACTCTCAGTGGTCACAAGACCTTCCTTGAGAAAATAATGTTCTTTCTTTTATGAATTGATTGGGCAGCATTTTTTAAACGCTGATTTCTCTTTCCCTCTCCCCTGACTTTTGGAAATTAAATAATTCATTGAGGTGAAATTCACATCATAAAATCGACCATTTTAAAGTGAGTAATTCAGTGGCATTTGGAATATTCAGTGTTGCAAACCGCTCTCTCTCTCTAGTTCCGAGACATTCCCATTACTCCAAAGTAACCCCGTACTCATTAAGCAGTTTCTCTCCATCCTCCCCTGCCCCTAGCCCAACCACTGCAGACCTGCATTCTGTCTGAGTGGATTTACCTATTCTGAACATTTCATGCAAATGGAATCATACCATATGTGGTCTTCGTGAATGGCTTCTTTCACTTAGCATAAGGTTTCCTCAAGTTTCATCCACATTGTCACATATTATCAGTTCTCAAATCCATTTTATGGTTAAATAGTTTTCCATTGTATAGATATCCCACGGTTTGTTTATCCATTCATCAGCTGTCAGACATTTGGGTTGTTCCCACTTTGGAGCTACTGTGAATGGTGCTGCTAGAACAGAAACTCTGTGTGTTCCCCGGCTCTTGCCAACTCGGTTTCCCATCTCTGCAATGCAGATGATGTTGGTGCCCACCTCACAGGGCTGTTAGGGTTAAATGAGGAGCGGACATTTAGAATAGTGCCTGGCACACGGTTAAAGTTCAATAAATTCTTGTTATTATTGTTTTATTATTTTATTTTTAAGTATCTTATTTATTTATTTTTAGAGAGAGGGGAAGGGAGGGAGAAAGAGAGAGAGAGAGACTTTGATGTGTAAGAGATTCAGTGATCGGTTGGCTCTCACACGCCCCCAGCTGGGGACCTGGCTTGGAACCCAGGCATGTGCCCTGACTGGGAAATGAACTGGCGACCCTTCAGTTTGCAGGATAGCACCCAATCCACTTAGCCACACCAGCAGGGCTTTAAAAAAAATGTGTGTGCGTGTGTGTGTGTGTATAAATATAACTAAAAAAGCATCAGGAGTTCATTTCCATCAAGGTAGATGACTTTATACTTTTTAATAATTCTTGGGGTCATCATTGTATCACTTCAATAATTAATGTAAGAAGTAGTGACCCTGAATCACAAGTGAAAGATTAACGGTGAAACTATGGTTAGTATTGTCTGGGTAAGAAGGCAAGGATGGGTGTGATACCACATTGATGACCTTCCACCAGAACTTAGCATTGGGTATGGTAAATAAGCATGGCATTACAGGGTCCTGCAACACAGTATCTTTTTAAAAATAATGAGCTATGAGTTTGCAGAGGACAAGTCAGATAATAGGGGTGTTGGAGTGCTAGGTCTCAAGCAGAATTGTGTGATCAACATGGTAAATGCAGAGGAGCATGCTGACACTTCTGAGCCCAGTATTTTGAGTGGAGTCTGGAAAATCAGAGAGGAACTTGTACAGGGGTTGAGGTATTATCCTTGAGAGGTGACTGGGCTTGTGAAGAAGAAGCAATGTGCCAGGGAGTCACCTGTATGAAAAATTAATAGTAAATGGGGAGAGATGGAGCAGAGGAGGGGAGATGCAGAACCAATGCTGTGAGCTCTGGTGAAGTGAGGGGTGGCAATGCTGTGGACAGTGTTTGGAGGGTCAGAAAGGGAGCTGCTCTAAGTCAGGCCGTGGGGACGTCTTTGACACATCATTGTCAAGTGTGTCATGTCACTCACTTCTAGGTTCACACTGGTTTTACTTTCTGTTTAGGAATGAAAGCAGATACACTCCTGGCTACATTCTCAATATCCATTTTCCACTTTTTCCTTGCTGTCATCAGTAGGGATCGGTTAAGATACAATATAGTAACTATTCCAAAATTCCAGTGATGTAACAACAAATGTTTCTGTCTCACTTGTGCTGAGAATGCCTTTCAGCTGGGCTGGGTTGAGGCTCCTTCATCTTCATCATTCTCACACCGGGACCCAGGCAGGCGGAACAGCCTATGGTGGGATTACTGCCCAAGATAAAACAACTACTAAAGGGAAAGGCGCTATTTAACCTAGTCGTTTGGAGTCTTTCAAAATTCAGTCTTATCTGTTCTGGTATAAACTGAGTTGGCATCATACATATTTAGGGCTTTTTAGTCTTCACAATAATTATTTTAAAGGATTCACAGTATCCTGTTGATGAGTATGAAGTACCAATTAGGAAAACATATAACAAAATTTAAGTTTGTATTTACTTAAAAATTACAATTGCATGAAAAAACACTAGAAGGAAACAATGAAGAATAATAATGTAAGCTAGGGTTGTTGTCTGTAGGTAGAATTATAGGCCATTTTATTCCTTTTAAACGCTTTTGTCAATGACTGTTGATATTCAGTATCACATTAGTTTCAGGGGTACAGCATAGTGGCCAGACATTTACTTACATTACTGTTGTTATAAAGTAGTGTTTGTGAGAAATGACGATGTAAAGCAAATGGACTTTCTCTCGTTTCTCCATTTCGCAGTCCCAGCAAGTCCCCCCACTCACTCGGAGGAAAGGCATGGAGTCTGGGTATCGCTATGCCTCATTCCAAGCACATATTCTTCACAGAAGAATTTATTCTTGGTTCCAGGAATTCAGTTCATTGCATTATGAGTCTCTAAAAGCCAGAGCAAGACCATCACAGTTTCTTCTCCACAGCGCTGGTCTCACCTGAGTGAGACAGTCCCTACTGCTGTGGGTCGAGAGGGGAATGGGGTGAAGGACCAGTGAGCAGCACCCTGCATGGGATGAAACCCACATGACGGAAGTCCCAACACCGCTGCAGAAATGAAGAGGTTAACACGAAGGTGAGAGACCCACTTCCAGAAAAGGTGAAAATATACAGCCATTAAGGATTTCTACTTTTCATTTCTGTAAATAGGGCAAGATCTATGGGAATTGGGCCATGGCAAGGGAGAGGCAGCTAAGGGAAGCCCTTCTCTGAAGTTCCTTTTGATGGGATTTGGAAGAGTTGATGCGGGCATTCTAAGGAGTAGGGAAACATGTTAAAGGGGAAAAAAGGGTAAAATCAAAATCAGTTAACATATGACCCTGGCAAAGTGATAATTTAAGAACATGGCATCTTTCTGATGTCAGTTTGCTACAAGATGATCTGCGTGCTCTCCATTCCCACCCCCACTACCATCGGTAAAGGTCATTTCTTTGGGATTCCCTTTAGTTCCTCAACAAACATTTGAAGGCCTGGGAACTGCTGGGCACCGAGACAGTCCGTGGGAGGTTACAAACTGGATTATAGGCCCTCGCTTTGTGAACCTATAATCCAGCTAGTCAGAAGTTAATCAGCAAAATCACAAAAATAAATGTAATTGCAACTGTGATGGGTGCTACCAACATATACACCCCCCTCCCCACACAACCTCCAACAAGAGCATAAGATAGACGGACTTGACCTAATCATGAAAGTCAAGGGTGACAACAGAATGACATGTAGAGGATGAGTCAGCATTGATTAAACGAAGAGAAAGGAACAGCATATTTTAAGCAGAAGCATGTTCCAGAGAGTGCTCCTTGTCAGGGAGAAGCAGCAAAGTCCTGGAAGCAGGTCAGTGTGAGAGAAAGGGGTGAGAGGGAGGGGCGCCCGGGCAGGAGAGGAAGCTGGTAGATACCAGATCCCTTGGGAGCTTGAAAATCATGTAAGTAGTTTTGTCTTTTTTCCTGAGAGCAATGGGCAGCTGTGGATGGGTTTTAGTTTTAGATTTGGGTTTTAAAAAATCACTCTGGTGGCAGAATGCAGAATGCCCTTCAGGAGAGCAAGAGTGGGTTTCAGGGAACCGGTCAGAAGTCTGCTGCCACCTTTCAGGCAAGAAATGCTGGTGGCAGGAACTGTGCAGCGGTGTTGCTGGGGGAGCCTGAGGTGGGAACTGAGGGGGATTGGTGAAAGACAAGGCCTGCTGGATTGCTCTGTGAAAACTGAAACACACGGAAGAGGATGTATAAAATATAAAGCCTTTTTCTGCCAACACACTTGGTGGAGATTTGGAGATAAAGATAGATAGTGCATGCTGTAGCTTGGCTCACTCAACTCCTAACCCAGCCTCCTTCTAACGTGCCTTGCTGCAAAGCTGAAAATCTCCGTTCCCAGCCTTCCTTGCAGCTGGATTTGCAGATGGGATTTGGAATGTACCCATCAGATGCATGCATGAAAGGCACGAATTTGCAAATGAGGTAGTAAAGGGGAAGCAGGATTCAAGGTGCCCGCTTTATTGGTGAGGCTTGTACCAGGAGGGTGTGGTCGGGGTAGTTCAGCCAAGTCTTTCTGGTCTGACAGGCAGCCTCCTGATAGTGGCAGGAGTGGCAGTCATCTTGGCAGCCCAGCTTGGCAGTACCTGGCACATAAATGCTTCATACCTGTGGACTCTTATTATAGTCCTTAGCACTTAGCTCGAACAATACTGGAGGACGTCCATGTGCCGTGGAGACAGTACCTGAAAGATAACGGAGTGCTCAGCGTGACTTCTGAGGTGGTTCAGTCCTGAAGGAAATACAGATCCATGGTTTAAAGTGTATGACATTGGTGCCCCTGCACCCCCCTCTCTTCCTTGTTTACAACTGCCCTGTATTCCCCTGGTCTAACATGCAAAAAATCTGGTTCTTTCAAATGCCTGAGAAAGGTAGCCTATTGTCACTGAAGGTGAAAAATCTTCCTCTAGAGCCTCCCAGAAATTTAAATGTCTAATGAAAAAATGACCATCAGTTAGAATGAACTGTCACTTTTAGTGGCACTGATAATATGCACTTTAAGCAGGAGCTGTGTCTAAACCAGGAAGCTTAACAAATGTTGCAACTTCCTCTATGAGGACCACTTTATTATGACAAATAAAAATTTTTGATCAAAAAGTTAAAAATGTCAACGAAGACATGCAGGAAGTGACACTCTGCTCCTAATTCCCCAAAATAATTTCTCTGTTCCCTGAACACATTTTTGGTGCCTTTCTTAGGACATTTTCCCATTTTTTAAAAGCTTGTATTGTAGTTATTTATGTCCATGTCTGATCTGCCCAATGTATGCAACTGTAAAAACATCAAGGGCAGGGATACCCACTGACTCATCTTTGGGTCTCTTAAAGTGCCTGCTGAGAATCGTCCCTGACACAAAGGAGGCGGTCAGTCTGTACTTAATGAAGGAGTGGTGGAATCTTGCGCAGTCCCGAGTCATGAGGACTAACACTTCTGAAAGTATGCTAACGAGGTGTTCCTATGCAACTAAATATACTTTGATTCATTTTCCAGAGAGAAGAAAAGGGGAAAGAACGTGAGTGGGAGTGCACAGGATGGAGAAGGTGGCATCACTGCTTCAGACAAGTGTTTTCGCCAGCTCCCATTGGTGGCGGGAATGGCACAAAGAGGACACTTTAAGAGGGTAGGAGACTCGGCCTCTAATCTCTCATGGGCTCGATGATTCTGCTCCAATGCTGGAACTCTGTCCCCTTCCTCATATAAGGGATTGAGGAAGTGAAGAACCATAGTTCTTCCTCATCACATTGCCTTACAGTCACCATTCCAGAAGATTTAAGCTCTAAACTTATGATGATTTAAGATCATAATCTTAAAATGTCGTAAAGTCTCTATATCCTCAACGTGGTAATTCAGCATCATCTCACCTGTTGACCTATCAGTAGCTGCTTCCTAAAGCACTGTGTTTAGAAGGATTCTGCCCCCCTCTTTGGGCTCAGTGGAAAGACGGTGTTGATTTAATAGAGTTACCTGGTATGAGGCAGGGAGGGGAGTAGCAGCAAATAAGCCAAGATATGTTATCCCGGATCTAGTCCATTGCCTTCATTTCACAGGAAGAAAATGAGAACAGAAGCTCATGTCTTGAGCTTACTTTGGGCCAGGTACTGTTCAAGTTGCTTTCACATGTACATATTTACTTAATCCTTAATCAGTCTTAAAGGAGTTAGCATTATATGGGTCCCATTTTGCAGATGAGGTTTAGGGAAGCAAATTTTGCCCAGAGTTTTCACTCTGGAAATCCTTTTCTTTAAACTTCCCTATACTGCCTCCTAATCTGGGGACACTAACTGTGTGCTATGCTAATGGTACAGCCAGGTGCAATTTTGCCCTCCTGGAGACTTCTGGCAATGTCTAGAGACTTTTTGGTTGTGGGAAGGAGAGGGTATTCCTTGAATCTATTGGCTAGAGGCCAGAGATGCTGCTAATTGCGCAGAATAGCACCCAGAAAAAAAAGGTATGTCTGGTCCGAAATGTCAGTAGTGTTGAGATTGAGAACTTGGAGTTAGGCCACATAAAAGTCATTTTCACATCAATGATGAAACTCTTCCTGTGGCCCAGTAAGTACAATTACTGTCTCCATTTCACAAACAGGGAAAAGTGCTCTCAGAATCAGGAAGATCACAGGACAGGAACCCAGGTAGCCTGATTCTGGAGGCCTCTGGAGTTCCCCTTCCACAAAACTCCATTCTCATCAGCTTCCTTTACTGTCAAAACACATAAACTCTTTAAACACATGCTTACATATTACAGATTTTAGAAGCTAAAAATGTACAGCCAGCTTGAAAAATTTCCATCATGGTGGGTGTTTCTTCACAGATAAAAAAAGTATTTGTATTTGTTCAATAGTTCAAAGAGGAAGGTCACTAGAAGTTCATAGTATAGAGCCATTGATCTCGCTGGAGTAGACTCCCAGAGCCTTGCTTTAACGTAAAACTCGGAGGAGAAAACTAATTTTATGACATTAACAAGCTTTTTCCCCCAGAATAATTAGCTCTCTGTGGGATTCAACCTTATTTTTTTTTCTTTTATTTTAGGAGCTAGAGAGCCTGGAAGCTTATTTAGGAGGAGAAGAGGAAATGAAACTATTAAAACACAGTATGATTCCTCTTTTTCTAGGAGGTAAGGTACAATCTGAGTATGAACTACTTTCTCATCCTGTCCAACTGACTGCCTCAAGTACAAATAGAAAAAAATGTATATGTACAAAAACTTGGTTAGCTGGAAGAAATTGAAGAAGCCAAGATTTGAATGCTGGTTACAACAATAAAGCCCTAGCAAATAACTTCCTTTAGGACGTGAGGCTCATCTCCTGCCAAGAAAACAGTGCTAATATAGCAGGGTGAGGGTGGGAATTAGAGAAAAGAAAAGAAACATCAAAGAGCTTGAGGGAAGAGGGGGAGGAAAAACCCGAGCTTCTCTCTCAGAGAGGAATTACGGAAAAATGCGAGAAAGGCCGGGAAAACACCTCCGAGCTGCTCCGGCCAACCAGGCTGGGTGTGGGCACGGTGCTTGCTGGAATTCGGAATGGATGGTCAGGCGCCTGCCGGACCTGTCCGTCCACCCCGCGTTCTTCAGGTGATGATGGGGGGAGGGGGACGACTTCGGAACCTCTAAGTCATTAGATTTTAAATCTTCTCCGGTAAGGTTCCCCGTACACGGACGTGGGCAGCCTGACGGTGGGTTCGCTGTGCAGCTGGTTGGGATCCTCCCTCCCTCGCTTGCTGCTTGCCAGATCCCAAACAGTCCCAGACACCCCGCTGCGCCGATGGTTCCCGAAGCCGAGAATCTAGCGCGATGAATGAAATGCGAATAGTATAGCTCTGGCAAGAGACTCAGACACCTTAATTTGGGGTCAGGTGGGAAACTGGAAAGGCGTGGGCTGCCGCACCTGGCAGGTGGCACTGGAATTTAACATTCGGGAGCCCCTACTCTACACCAGTGAGCCTGGCGAGCGAGCCACACTAATTGTTCAGCTCGGTGAGGCAGTTTACCTTGCATCTGCCCTTTCCTCGGCCTGGAATGCTCTTCCTGAGACCAGTTCCTTTCAGGAATCTGCGTAGAAGCCACCTCCGCCGAGAGGTCCTTGGGGCGCCTCGGGCTCCCCGTCACACAAATCATCACTTTTGAAAGCTCTGCTTAGCAATTACCCCAGTGCTCACAGCTCACCGATATTTTCTCGTTTGTTTATATTTGTGTGTGTTCTTTGTTTATTGTCTGTCTTCCCACTAAAATATAAGCTCCATGAGAGCAGGAACCTGGTGTGCCGTCATCCCCGCTGCACACCTGCGCCACCCGACAGGTTTGCCGCAGGCCCACCACTGGCCCTCCACCACGTGCGGCAGCCCGCAGGTTCGCTGGCTCGAAACTGAATCCAGGTGATCAGTTGGCTTGCATTCGTGCTAGGATCCGAGGAGGCCTAGGAGTGAGTGGGCAGTCGAGTTATGTGGACTTTACTGTCTTTTAAGGAGCTCCTGCATTTTAACTCTGCAGTCGCCCCCCGCCCCCACGAGAACTGCATGGCACGAAACAGCCATACTCCCTGCAGGCTGCCTCCCAGGCCCTCGCACGAATCTGCATCACTGCCTCTGCGCCGCGACAGGGTCACAGTCTAGGGCCAGGGCTCCACACTGAATCTGTCCTTCGCCATACCGTGCCTGCAATCTTCCGGTCACCACCTGCTCTCCTCCGTTCTCGACCCCTTTGCCTCGGTCTGACTTCCTCAAAACGTCCAGTCCTCTGTGCTAGTTCGACCACGGTGTCCCCTGCAAGCTCCCCCTTAACCAGTCCCTCCCGCGCTGCTCTCACATTTCCCCTCCTTCCCCACCCCGGAAAGGCCACTCGACAAATATTGATGGAGCATCTACAGAGCACAGATAGCTCGCTGGTCCACTGGAAGCCCCTTCCCAGGCCCGCTGCAGCTCTCACCTCCCTCCGCCCTCCCCACCTGTCGGGAACCCAGCACCCCAACTCCCTTGACTGCGTCATGGAATCCACGCGCTTTTTCCAAGTGTACCACCCCACCCCTTTCCCCGGAGCCGACTCCTGATTGGTGGGCGCGTGGGTCACTCTGCGGCCCCTCTTGTCTTCCCCGCCCTCCGCACGTGGCACCGCCCCCAGGGCGGTCTCAGGCTCCGCCTCCCAGTTTATTCCCTCCTGCTAATCGCTGGGCGAGGAGTGCGGAGAAGTTCTGGGCAAAGTCCCGGGAAGCGGCGGCGCTATCGCAGCGCCCGCGAGCCCGTGAGCCCTGCCCGGCCAAGGGACTGCAGCGCAAGGCAGTCAGTTCGCGGGCGGGCGCCAACCCTTCTATCGGCCCTCGAGTGACCGTCCCCGCCCCGGTTTCCTGCAGCTGGCGAGGGAACTGTCAAACACACGTTGCCAGGGGACGGAAGAAACCGGGTTTGCCTACTCCCAGGTCTGTGGACGAACCTCGAAACTCGGAGCCCGGCACCGGCACCCACGGGGAAATAGGCGGCGTTCCCGGTTGCAGAGAGCGCAGGTAAGCGCCGGGACGCCTGCCAGATTGGTGCTGGGGTGTGGTAGGGGCCCGGCGGCAGCGGTGGCGTGGGCTTGCTAAGGCTGCGATTTCGGAGTGGGGGCGACCAGTCTCTGCCGGACCGGAGTCAGCCTCTTGTCACCGGGGAAGAACCAACCGGCCGGAGGGGCAGCCCCGAGCCAGGGAGACCGTCCTCAGCGCCGGTGCCAGTCTCTTTGGACGTAGGGTTCGACTGCTGCCCACCCTAGAGCTCTGTCCTTGGAGGGATGGTTTGGCTGGGATTGACCGCGTGAAGGTGTGGAGCTTGGGGGCCTGGGTCGCAGTGCCCGAGGATGCTTTGCAGAGGGGCTGTCCTGGGTTGTGGGGAGGAGCGCCGCTGGGGCGGGAGGTCACAGGAAACCCGTTTAATTGGACTGAGCTGGAAGCTTTACCACATCCGCGGGTTGGGGCGCGGCTGGGGGACCCGGGTAACGCTGGCTTTGCAGGCACCCGGCTTGCTCGCTCGCCTCGTTCGCCGGGCCTGCTCCACTCAACGGTGCCCAGGCTGGGGTCTGAGGGCTCTCGCCCCCTCCGGGCTTCCTAGCGCCCTGGTTATTGTCTTAGATAGTATAGATATTTCTTAACCCTGGACGCGCCGCCCCACTTCGGTAATGAAACTTGCCAACCACCTTCTGCACACTTGTACGCTCCCTCCTCCCTCTCACAAATTACCAGCCTCCTGAGTCTGGAGTCTGAGCTGAGGGGACTGTGAAGTTGTCGCATTAGACGTGTCTGGGAACTGCGTTGAGGTTCATAAGGTCCCCCAGGTGCTGCACTGAACCTCAGGGTTTGACTACAGAATGGGGCATTTAGAAGTGTTTTTAAGCTGCAGGTGCGAAGGAAATCCTTCCACAGACAGGTAAAAGTGTAGATTTGACTTCTGATCATGGACCCTCTACCCCCAGGCATGACCATACAAGGTGAGGTCCCCCTTCTGGCCAAAGGAGACCAGTCAAGCAGGCCTGGGCTGAAATGCACTCAAGGCTCAAGCCCCTCCTCCAAGTTGCTAGCACACCCTTGTTCCACATTCCTCATAGCGCTCAGCTCTCTCTGAAAGGATCTCCTTGGGCTCTTTACCAGCTGCTTTCCGCCAGTAGAAGGGAAGTTCCAGGAACGCAGCGATCTTATCAGTCTTGTTCATCACTGTCTTCAATGTCAGCAGCAGTGCTGGACACACACAGTAGGTGTGCAAGAAGTATTTATGGAATGATGAAAACCTCTTTCAAATATGAGGACTGGTGATTTTCATGTGTATTTTTTTTCTGTCGGAGAAAATTAAATACCAATAACTCCTCTTGATTGAGTACCTACTAAGGACCAGATATGTATTGGGAACTTTGTATAGATTACCTCATTAAACATTACAGTGGTCTTATTAGCGAGATATTTCTAACCAGATGGGAACTTGAGGCTCCACCAGGTTAACCAGCTTTCCCCAGGATGATCCTGGCAGAACTAGAATTCCAGCTCATTTTCTCTTCTGTTGTTCTGGGCCTCTTCCAAGAAACTGAAATGTGTTTTCCACCATTACAGCCCATAGATATTGAGCTTTATTTGTAACAGAAGCTATTGCTTAGCCAAAAGAAGATTTGTGGTTTTCTCATTCAGATATACTTTCAATAATAGTTAATAGTTAATAGGCCAGATACTATGAGGCTGCCATAAGCCCATATTATCTTATTTAATCTTCACCAGTGTTGTGAGGTCATCTCCATTTTGCAGATGAAGAAACTGCGGCCTAGTCTCAGGGACTTGCAGGGTGGACAGTCCATTGCTGGGCTAGATTTTGTTAATAGCCCTTCTGACTCTAAATATTTAGCTCCTTCCACTGCATAGAAATGTGTCCTGCTCCCACTGCTTAATTAAAGGTTACTTCATTATTGTAGAGTCCAATTGATACAACATATTAAACTAACAGAATTTGGGCTATAAACTTTCTGCTGCCAATATCAAGTCTCTGTTGTATTACTTTATAAATTATTGACACTCTTGCTGCCATTGATTTTTGTGGTTGAGTGTATGGTTTGTGGGCCTGATAATTGAGGGACTTTAATATAGGAGGAAAGGAAATTCTCCTTTCACCTAAATTAAATTTATTTTCACCTAAATCTAAACAGAAACCCTGTGGGTTTTGCACACTATGAGAAATGAACTCTGAACACAGGAATGCTTTGTGCCTCTTAAGGAAAATGCTGGAAACATCCAGCTGGTTCCTCTGGTCCCATATGTGGAATGGAGAGTTAGAGACTGCTGTGAATCCCAAAAAGCTCCTGTGGCAATCTTTTAGTAAAGTAACTAAGTTTCAACAGTTTGTACTCTTGTAGTGAAACTGAGGGCAAGAAGTTACATAAGAGTGTCCTGGTTACTTCCTAAAGGGCTAGTAGCAAAATAGGGGATGGGAAGGAATTAGAGACTCCTTTATTCTTCTACTCCCATTCTTGTTTTAGGGGGACAGTATAATGTTTTCCCCTGTGCGAGGGTCTGGATAATCCAGTTTTATTGATATCATGCCTCTTAGCAGTACTATATTTTTATTTATTTATGTAGTTATATATGTATTTATTTATTTTTAGAGAGAGGGGAAGGGAGAGAGATAGCATGAAACATCAAGGCGTGGTTGCCTCTAGCACATCCCATACTGGGGATATGGCCTGCAACCCAGGCGTGCGCAATCAAACTGGCAATGCTTAGGTTCGCAGGCCCACACTCAATCCACTGAGCTACACCAGCCAGGGCTAGTACTATATTTTCTTCATTGTTAATTCCATTTCAGTAGTCCCGGGAGGGCAGGAGAATGCTCCCACCTAGAATGCCCACAGAAGTGACGGAGTATGGGACACTAAGGGAGATGGAAGCTGTTAGGTTGAAAATGCCTTCCGTGCATAACGGAGAGCTGCTTATACTTCCCTGTGAATTCTCATCCTGTGTATGTCTTACTCACCAGCTTTTTAGCCCTCTCCTCTGGAAACCTTCGTGACTTCCAAATCCCTGCTGTTCATAGCACGTTTATGCTCACCCCGACTCTTGTCTCTGTCCTCTTCATGGTCTCTCACACCCATGTCCTCCCGCTGCCCCTGTACCATCTTAGCTCAGGAGGCTTCTGTACTCTGGCCTAACGTTGCTCACAGGTGGATTTTCCTCCCTCGGTCTCTTCCTATCACAGCCTGGTAAAGTCTTTAAACATTCATGAGAGGCTTATATAGTTAATAACAGTAATAATAACAGCAGCAGCAGCTGCTGAACTTTTTATTCCAGGGACAGGGACTGTCCTAAGTGTTGTCTGTGAATTATTGCATTTACTTGTCAAAAGTAACAACACCCGAGCTGGCACTGTCATTTGTCCCCCCGTCTCCAGACAAGGCTAGGAAAAGTTAAGTTTGCAACAGCTTCACACAAATCCAAGGTGCAACAGAGACTCAAACCCCAGGTGCTTTCTCTCTCTTCACTTAAGCATAGACTGCTTAGCCGGAAGGCCTGATCTGGCAGCCCGGACCCCAAGTTGTCTTTGCCCCATCATCGCCTCACCCTGGACACTGGCAGCCTGAACTTGGTGCAGCAACAGAGCATTTTGCCTTTTGCTCATGCGCTCCTGTTGCCTAGAAAGCTTTCATTGTGTCTCTCGGTGAAAACCCATGTCTTTCAAGGGTGAACTTTCATAAGCTACTTTCACCAGAATAATGTCTCTGAACTCAATCTCCCACAGCATTTTTTTTTTTAAAAAGTGAGTCTACAGTTTAGTTTCTGACTACTGAGTGTGTTGGATTCTTTCTTTCCTTCAGCACTTTGTTCCTTTCCTATCCCTGCCATCCCCCCATGGGAGTGCCTCCTGGCTTAGTTATTTATGCAAATGTACTACCTTCCTCTCTAGATTGTAAATGCCTTGAAGTCAGGGCCAATATGCATCCCTCCTATTTCTATCCCTCACATTATTAAGCCTGGTATTCTATCTGTAATAAATAGGTGCTCAATTTAAAAAGAGACTATGAAACAATTGTATTTGGTTATAATCTCTTAGAATATTCTGTGAAAAAGTAACTAGAACGTGGCATGTCATTTCCTACTTTTTGATCCACAGCACTGTAGTGCCTTCAGCAATTTATGATGAAGCAATACAAGTCCTAGTTATTTGAGTCCATGGAAACCACCTTTTGTGGTTGTCTTCGCCTTGGAGACATTGCATGGAGACCTCAAACCCCCACATAAAGCAAACATTATAGAGTAAATATCTTGCATCTTACATGCACTATTGCTTTCATACACATGGTGATGTTATTACAAATATTGAAACTTGTGGAATTGAAAATAAATTTGTGTTGATATTTTATTGATCGATGAATATTTTACATTTTATACCTGATTTACCAGATCCGTTATGAATAAGCTCTTCTCTTAGCTCATTGCTCAGTGTATGAACTAAGGTCAGCATGCTGCTGCCCTGCTCCCAGGCCAAACGTAAGGTGCTCTGCCCTCCCAGCGTTTGCATATCTTTTGTTCCCCTTATAACGTTATCCTCTTCCCCTATGTTCACCTGGCTAATTCCCACTTGTTCAGCACATTTCGGCATGGATGTCACTTGTAGGAAGCCCTCCTCCACAGACTCCACGGTGAAGTCAGACAATACTCATGGTACCCTGTGGCAATCCATGTTAAAGGGTGTGGCTGTCATACCTATTTGCAATTATAGGTCACTTGACCAAATATTTCCTGGAACTGCTGACTCTCACCTGGCTCACATTAGAATCACCTCGGGATCTGTTCTTAAAAACTCTCACTCGAGGGCATGCTTATTGATTTCAAAGGGGAAGGGAAAGAGAGAGGGAGAAAAACATTGTTGTGAGAGAGAGAGATTGAATCACTTGCCTCCTGTTTGTGCCCAGACCAGGGGACTGAACCCACAACCTAGGTATGTGCCCTGACTGGGGATCAAACCCGCAACTCTTTGATGTATGGGACGATCCTCAAACCAACTGAGCCACCTGGCCAGGGCTCACTTATGGATCTTTTAAAAATATTTCCTGCCAAGGCCCTGCTCTCACAGTTTCTGGATCAAGCAAGCAGCTTGTGGTAAGGAGGGTTGGTCACTGAAATTGTTTTCTCTTTCAAAGGAGTTTTCTCAGTCTATATTGTAGCTGGAGAGTACTCCACTGTGTGAATGGAACGGGTTTTATCCATTTATTTCTATTTTAATAACAGCTTCATTGAGATATACTTCATATTTCATACAATTCACCCATTTAAAGTATATTTCTAGTATATTCACAGCTGTGCAGCCACCACCACAATTAATTTTAGAACATTTAGATATTGATTTTAGAAGTGAATTTCATCAGTTCTGAAAGAAATCTGCACTAATTAGCAGTCTCCTCCTTCACTCCTCAACTATTGATCCACTTCATATGTGAATGGATTTGCCTATTCCGCATGTTTCACGGAAGTGGAGTAATGTAGTAGGTCGTCTTGCATTTAGCATGTTGTGTTTAGGATTCTTCCGTAATCTAGATGAATGTAGCATGAATCAGCACTTCATTCCTTTTTATTGCCTAATAAATAAAACCCCATTGTATGTATATACCATGCTGTATTTATTTGTCAGTTGATGGAACTAGTAGTTGGTTTTTTTTTTTTAATTTTTAAAGTGAGAGAGGGAGGAAGAGAGGGAGAGGAAGAGGGAGGAAGGAAGGGAGATAGGGAAGGAGGGAGAGAGTGAGGGCAAGACAGAGAGAGGGGGGAGAGAGAGAGAGAGAAACGTCAGTTTGTTGCTCCACTTACTGATGCACTAATGGGCTGATTCTTGCATGTGCCCTGACCCAGGACCGAACCGCAACCTTGGTGTATGGGGACGATGCTCTAACCAACTGAGCTACTTGGCTAAGGGTAGAACTGGTGTTCTTTAAAGCTTCCCCAGACAATCCTAATGTGCACTCAGCAGCTAAACGGAAAGTTTTTTTTTTGAGTCTTGTTCTTTGTTGTGTGTTGGTGCTAGAAAAGTGCCTGGCACGAGGTAGATGTTTAATGAGCATCTGAACAAATAAAGCATTTTCCTGAAAGTGTAACTCCCATTACGTTGGTGTCATAAAAAAAGTCACTAAAAGAGATCCTTCTAGTTGATTGTTTAGATCCCAATTTGAACAAAACAACTGTTTAAAAAAATTATGAGGTAAGGAAATTTGAACATGGATGAAATGCTATGATTTCTAGTGTCTGCTTCAAAATAACCTGGGGATCGGAAGGAGTATAGAAGTAGCAAGGCTGTTGGTTAATTAATGATTACTAGAGCTAGGTGATGAGTTCATGGGGTTTTTAATGCCATTTTCCATGGCGTCTGCTGGGCACTGGGGTGCCACTGGCCACGTGTGGCTACTGAGCACTCATACTGTGGCTGATCCTTATTAAGAGTTACTGTGAGTGTAAAATACACACTGGGTTTTGTACAAAAAAGAATGTAAGATTATCTCAATAATTTTTTGTTTATATGTTGAAATGATAATATTTTGGGTATATCATAATATATAACTAAAATTCATTTCACCTGTTTCCTTTTATCCTTTTTAACTGGCTACTTTAAACAGCTCAAATTACATATATAGCCCCTATCACGATTCTGCCGGACAGCGCTGCTCTACGCTTTTGTACGTGCCTGGAATTTTTGTGATGAGCTAAAAATACCTAAGACATCTGAATTTTCAAAAAGTCTGGAGTGAAATGTTTTCTGTAAATGATTACTCTTATATGGAGAGACTGGGAAGTGCTGATTACTTCAAAAATGATTCTTTGTAGAAGCTTTTAGCGGGCAGGCTGTAGTCTTCCAATGTCATTCCTGACTTCATCTATGTGAAAAGTTAAAAATTCTTCTGTAATAAATGGAAAAGCAGCATGAGGAACTAGAATTTCTCCTTTAGTTATTCTGATTCTTGTGTCTGTTTGGGAGCCAGACAATGATTGTTTCTAGACTCCCCATAACTGCTGGGATATAAGTGAAATATACACATTTCTTAAATAATAATAATAATGTGTGGAGTCTGAGCTGAGAAGCAAATTGCTTTCCTGTAACATTTCTTTAGATGAATGTCCTGTCGCTGTGTAGATGTCTGTGTCAACTCACAGAACAGTAGCCGAGGCGATAAAACCAGTTCTCTGCGACAGATGAGCCCAGAGGGTATTCTTTCTCACCTGTGTTTCCTGACATAATGGAGTGGACCTGGATTGAAAAATTGCTTGAATGTGAAGTAGAAAAGAATTAAATTGCAGATAGCAGCCCAGCCAAGAGATCATCAGAGGATCTGTGACTGTCACTATAAAACAAAATAAAGTTTATTATTTGATTACTCTCTGTGGGGAAAATATTAACACCTGTTTGTTTTTTTGATATTCTGAGTTACTTTCTCAATGTAACATTCCTCCGTGTATGTATTAAAATGTACTGTTATTAAAGGTTCCCATGCTTGTTTTCAGTCTTGATATCAAATGCAATACACGGAATTTAAAGTTACAGTTTGAATCTTATAAAACAAATATTCTTCCCCAAATTATTTGTGGCAGGCAGTAATCTGAAATGGTTAGAAGCACAAGCTAAATAATATCGTCCTACTCTCACAAACATTATTAAACTCGAAGGAAATGACTTCCTAGTCTGAAAGCACACAGTAGGACTTTTGTTCATACATTAAATAAGTATTTATTGCACGTGCCGGACACCCTGATGGGTCCAGGGCACACGGAGGTGAATTGAGTGGGTGTGGAACCTCCCTTCAAGGAGCTTACAGTATAGGAGGAGGCATAGATGTTGAACAGTGACAGAGAATCCGTTAATTATAATGGGGATTTGTGGCTCAAAGGGAATGAGTCTGCATTTAATTGGGACCCTGGAGAGTGAAGTTCCATTTTTCTGTAGGTCATGATTCAGGCCACTGATGGTCCGAAGCAGGAGGAGGGAAGGGGATGTGGCCGGGGCATCCTCAGCGGAGCCGGATGTGGGAAGTCCTGCGCTCTCTGTTTCCCTCTCTGGCCGTGGGGGGTCAGGTGGAAGTGAGTAAGCACCAGGAGGGGTGTAACTCCTCTTCCAGGTTTTCGGGTGCTGTGGTGCTACACATAGCTTTGTTTATTTGCCATGGGAAATTAAATCCGAAGTTGCATTTCTGGTACCTTTGTAAGTAAAACTGCATGAGATCTAACAACCTGTTCACCATAGCCATGGAAGGAACTTAAAATAACCCGCTGGCTCCGACTCCGGTGTAGCTCAGCTCTCCAGTAGCTGCGATGAAGTGAGTTGGGGGTATCGGAAGGCCTCAGAGAATATGGGGAAGACCCACCTGGGCTTTTCTCACAGGTTCAGAGCCACTTCCAGCAAGTTTTTAGTGGATGTGGAATGACCTGATGTGTCCCTTGAGGCTTGCTGGAGGCATTAGGGAACAGGGACCCATCCTGTCTGTAAAGAAGGCTGGGGAACAATGACAGTTCTTTGCTCATTGGTCGTCCCACATTCATTTACCTGTTCAGACTTCCACTTGAGAAATCACTCCTGAGCCTTTGGATATGGTCTTCTGGGGCCAGAACCAGGGCCCCATTCTCCTCAGCTAAGCATGGCCCTGTGAGCCTCTTGCTGGAGTCTGGGTCCAAGGCCAAGGGTCATGGAGATTCTGCTGCCTAAGGTGCGTCCTGACCAGACCATTTCTGTTCTGACCACATTGTCATGGTCTGGCTTCCGGTCCCCTGACCCTGTGCAACTGCTTGCTTCTCCAGCCTCCCCCCAGTTCTTTAAACTGATATTTTCCCAATACATTTTCTGTGGTTTCACTTTCCAGATTGGTTTCTGTTGCATCTACTCAAAGGACCCCTGACTATCAAAGGCCTAGAGAGGCTTAAGTGGTTCACCCACCGTCATGAAGGAACAAGGGGCATAGCGGGGTGGAGGCAGGTCATTCTGCCTCTATTGCCGGGCATTCAGTGTGGTGGAAAGCACAGGACTCAGAGCCCGGGAATCAGAATGTGGGTCCAATCCCAGCAGCGCCTCTACCTCCGTGACCCTGTAGGAGCAGAGCCTGAGCCGTCAGAGATGCACTTGCTGAGAAGCGGACACTCGCACCAAGCCTGGAAGGACCCATATGATTGAGACGAAGGAAGGGAGTGGAAGGCTAGGTAGAAAGGACTTGGCAGGCAGAGAGCGCAGGATGAGCCGGCACATAGCATTTTAAGGAATGATGAACCCTTCACTTTACTGAGAAGGACTCTTTCAAGTGAGAAAAGTGACAGGAGCTGAGCATGGAGAGGCAGGTTGGGGCCCAGCTGCAGCGGATCTTGAACACCATAGTCAGGGTTTGGACTTTATGCCGTAGACGGTGCACAAGGAGGTGTTGGGTGGGCGCTCTCTCGAGAAAGTACTCTAGCGGCGGTAGAGAAGGGCAGGCTGGGAGTTCAAGCACCGCGAGACTGGAACTAGCGTGCTCACGATGGGAGAAGAAAGAAAAGACAGCACAGAAATATTGGAAAGTTAGAATGAGAGCCTCTGGGAACCTGGGGGTGGGGGATGGGGTTGAGGGAGAAGGTAGGGGTGATTCTATGGGAGATAATAAATTGTGTTGGTACAGTCAGGTCAAAAACAAAGTGGGTCAATGACTTCCGGTCATAGTTTGCAAACTGGCTGTGCTGGAAGTATTTGTATCATGGAAACCAGCAGAAGCAACAAACCAGGACTTCGTTTTTCCAGAGAGCTGGTAGATAAACATTTACTAGTACCCACTGTGTGTCCTAAATATAAACAGTCTCTGAAGGATACACAAGAGATTGGTAACATCAGATTCCCCAAGGAAGGGAGAATGGTGGCAAAGGTACAGATGTGAGATTTAAACGGCACCTTCTGAATTGTGTCCCAAGTAAATATGTTACTTCTTTGGCATTAGATATACTAGAAAACAGACAAAAACTGTGGCTGTAGAGTTTTAGGCCTATGTGACTGTGTTATTTAAGGTGCCATTGAAAACAGATGAGTAGATCTTAGGGAAAAATAATGGTTTGGGTTTTGAACACACTGAGCTTCAAGGGTATGGGTGAGATTAGGGGAAATGACCTGTAGGTATCTCAGAAGAGGGCAAAGCTGGTGATCACTTCTGAGAGTCAGCAGTTTAGCTGAAATTATGGGAGTGCAGGTTTCCAAGGGAGGCCCAGCCTACATCCCTTTTGGGCTGGTCCCAGGAGAGAGAGGGGAACACATGTGGGATCTTGGCGAATGCCAGCCAAGAGGTGGGTAGGGAAAGGGTAATTAGTCACAAAGGTAGGAGGACGGTATAATGATACAATATTAATAGTAGCTTCCTTTTATGGATGGCCTACAAAAAGCAAGGCACTATTCTCGGTGCTTTTTGAAAGAACGTCACCTGACTTAATTGTCAGAACTGCTCTCTGGGGTGGGTATTATTTCCATGATTGCTGGTGAATAGAGGAGGGCAATTCCAAAAACAAACAAACAAACAAACAAACAAATGAACAAACTAGAAAAGAGCTCCTGGAGGGATGTTCCTAGGGCATGACCTTGAAATGTAAGATATCAAAGGTTAGGACACTTCAGGGAAGAGGGAACTATGAGCAAAGACTGAAAGTGAGCTATTGAATGTAGGCAGAGGTGCGTGGGAGTTCGCCGGTGGTGCGTGGCTGCCCCATTCTCTGGCAACGGGAGAGCCACAAAATGTTTTCCAGCCGGGAAATGTGCTTTAATCCGTTTGTGTTCTTGAGCATTTTCTCAGCATTCATTGTTGGAGGCGAGGTCTGGTAGGGGACGGGAAACAGCACCGTGGTGCTTTGAGATACAGCACGTCGAGGGCCGTGAGCACACGGGTGCTCCGTCTGCAAACAGGAACTGTGACGGCCGGTGCCAGCTCTCTCCTACTTCTTGTTGTTTTCCTCTCTCGTGAAACTTTGCTCTCACGAGTCTCGTTTTCTCTGACAGATGTTTGGTCAAGTGGTTTCCATGACAAAGTCCCGATTTTAAAAACGAATAACACTGTCAGACCATTCTCTATTTCAGTGTCTTTTGGCTGTATTTTGCTTGTTTCTCTGCCTTGTTCTTTAGTGACAGTGTTCAGAGGGGAGAGGAGAGGGAATTTCAGGGGAATTTCAGAGGAAAAGGGGAAGGGTTTACAGGGGGAAGTATAAAGGACACATGGATAAAAGCTGGGTGGGTGGGTTGGGATGGGAGTAAAAGATAGAAAATTGTACTGCAACAACAATTAAAATAAAAAATATTAAAAAAATAAAAACGCATAACAAAACCTGCCACACATGGAAAAAAACCCCCTCAAAACAAATGGTTTACAAAACATGTTCCTCCTGAAGGTTACAGTGCACTGTAATCATTAACCAGTCTTTTCCTATCAAACAGCCAACTGACACACAGAGCTCTGAGACAGTTCTTCCGCACTGAGTAAGGCTAGGGTGGCGAGTATTGGAAATGATCTTTATTTAGCCTTCCAAGCGTTCTGGGCAGACTTGGCCCCTGTGCCAGCTCCTGCAGCTCCAGGGCTCCGAGGATGCCCACAGCAACTCTCTGTCCCTTGTCACAAACAGCAAATGGACCCGAGGAGGATAGTCAGAGCAGCTCTCGACATGCTGGGAACTATGGCAGCATCACCCGATTTAAAAAACTCCAGGCCATCTTGCAGCTTTTTCCTAGAACAACCATCGATCGCTTCCCTGTCTTAGCAAATCAGCTGGCAACATGAGCTGTGTGGCAGCCCAGCACAGGTGCATAGCTGGCCCGATTTGGCCTGGGTGGTTCAAGATAATCACCCGAGCTGTGGAGCCAGCTGCTTCCATTGGGGGGTCATTTTTGCTGCCACCAGCCACGTGGCCTCAGCGAACATTTTTGAAGGACATGTCTTGACATTGAAGCCCACATTTTCCCCAGGGAGAGGTTCACTCAAAGCTTCATGGTGCATTTCAATAGACTTTTTACTTCAGTTATAACACTGACTGGAGCAAAGGTGACCACCATGCCTGCTGGGTTTGAGAACGCCAGTCCAAATTCAGGGACACTACCAATGCCACCGTTTGCAGACATCCTGGAGGGGCAGTTCAGGGGATGGTCAGTGGGTAAGTTGGTGGCAGGATGCAATCCTGAGCCTCAAGCAGTGCTTCCACTGGCACTGCCATCTTTACTGGTGACTTTCCATCCCTTGAACCAGGGCATGTTAGCACTGGCTACAGCGCATTGTTGCCATCCAAACCAGAAATTGGCACAGATGCTACTGTGTCAAGGTTGTAGCCAATTTTCTTTATGTAGGCGCTGACTTTTTAAACTATCCTGTCTCTGGCTGCAGAGCAGGTCAGTGGAATCTATTTGGTTCACAGCAACCATCAGCTGTTTCACACCCTGCGATTGAGCCAGAAGGGCACACTCCCGGGTCTGCCAACTGTGGGAGATACCTGCTTCAAGTTCACCAGCACCAGCGGCAACAATCAGGACAGCCCAGTCAGGTGGGGATGAGCCTATAGTAATGATTTTGATAAATTTCCTGTGTCCTGGGGCATCAGTGATGCTCAACAGTACTTGCTGCTCTCAGATTTCAACAAAGAGCTATCGGCGGTGATACCGCGGTCACATTCAGCTTTCAGATTATCCAAGACGCAGGCGTACTTGAAGGAGCCCCTCCCTGTCTGAGCAGTGCCCTTATCAAATTTCTCTCTGCAGTTTTATTTTTATTTTTTAAATCCCACCACGTTTGTAGATCAGATGGCCAGCAGCGGTAAATTGCCAGCATCTACACGTGCAATGACAATGATGTTCGTACAAGTCTTTTTCATTCCCATTTTGGATTTGATTTAGTAGTGGTTTTACAACACCTGTGTTCTGGCAACAGACCCATTGCAAAAAAAAAAAAAAAAGCTGGCTCAGAAATTTCTAACATTTATGGTCCTGTAGCTTCAAAAATCAGTGCTCACCCAGACAGACTATTTCTACTGATGGCTGGTAATTGCATGAAGCAAGAACAATATTTTCTTCAACAAGTAGCCTTTGGTTTCCACACTTTTTTGTGTACTTTTTACAGAGTTTACAGACAAAGGCTTTGTGCCCAGGAGAACTCAGCGTTATGATTCCAGCTTCAATCTCCACACACTCAGGTTTCCTTTGGAAATACTTTGTGAGGGGATGCGAACTCGGGCCATAAGATGTTGTGCAGGCTGAGTCTGCGCGCAGAACTGATGGAAACTTTCAGTGTGTTCATCTGGTCAAGGACTGCACAGTGCTGAACGGTCGTCATTATTGAATTAATCACCCAAAGCCAGTTCTAGACATGACGTCAGCTTCATTAAGCTAAAAGAAGTAGTAGGAGACTGTAGACACTCCAAGACAGCAAATATTTCTAATTTTGTATCAATTACATGGTCTGTGATCATCTTCCAGCATGCTTCATTGTTTTCAGTTATAATACCAGCAATATCTCAATTTTTCTCTGACTTCAAACCTGAGTTTATATATCATGTCACACACCAAGGGAGAAAGAAAGGTGGTACTTGGATCCTCTAGTAGTATCTGCCCCTGCTGGGGTTCCTAGGCTGGGGGACATGGCCAGGAGGTCCCTGAGGGTATAGCAAGAGCTTGGGGTCCAGGTGGATCCCTCCGTCTGCCCTCCCGGGAGGTCCACAAAGGGGCATGCAGGTGCAGTGGGCGCCTTGCTCCTTTCCACCCACGACTCCCGGCACCCAATCTTAGTTGTTTTTTGGACTCAAGCTGAATTTGCCTATTGTGGTCATATATTCACCTTTTTTCATTTTATCTGTCATTAAATTAGGGGCTGGAGATCCTATTTTCCAGAAGATAGCAAGTAGGGAATCAGGGAAGTAGAAGTGAATTTTTTTGTGTGTATGATTTATACATGAGTCATAAAAGTAATGTTCTTTACAGCACACACATGAGACACTGAGTGTGTATCAGCAGTCCTCTGACCTTGGAACTACACACGTGTACCAACAGTATAAAATTTCACCCCGTTTAGCTTTTCAACACAGTCCTTCCCTAGACTACTGTTGTCTTAAGTTTGTTGTATGCGAGACATTAGGAGTAATGCCAATAGCAAGGTGTCAGATGTGAGGAAATGACACATGTGAGGAAAATAACAATAACTGTGGCCTAAACATGGTTCAGAAAAATGTCTGTATGGACTTCTTCATACTGACCCGCTTATACTCCTGACTTGTAATTCCTGTTTTTCTAGTCTTTGATCCCTGGCCAAAATAACATTCCAGTTTGTTTGTTACTCTGGGTTCTGCATCATTTGTTTCTTGATTAGGGACCTGAAAGCCTCTTTTGTTCTCTGGCATCTGCAGGTCGTACTTCAACGTGGTACGTACGTGACTGTAGGTGGCTGTTTGTATAAGATAGCTGCTGTTTCTGATCCATGGATAAGACACCTTTATCCGACAAGTGCTGGGTGACCAGAAGGACAGGATGCTGGAATTTGGGTCTTTGTGAAATGCGTGATGTGTGGTTCTGATTGATGCCCCGATTTTCCTTCATTGCTAAGAACTGCACAGATTAGTTGGGCAAAATAACCATGTTCTTGGGGCTTGCTCTGGCTAGTTAACTCAGGCAGAGGCTTGGCGTGTCAGGGACTTTCCCCTATCCTCCTCCTCTCTCTCAGAGGAGTTGTGCGAGAATTAGCCAAGTGTTAATAGATGTGAAGGGGGTTCTGGAGGACACGAGAGCCACGTGATTGCCAGCTGGGCAGGCAGCCAGCTGGAGGCATGTGGCCCCTTCGAATGGGATTCACAGTATGGCAGTCCCTGATGGCTTTCTGTGGGGTGGCGGTTTAAACTTCAGTAGCATCATCTGCAGGGCTTGTAAAAACGCAGGTTGCTGGGCCCCACCCCAGAGCTGCTGATTTGGTGGGTCTGTGGTGAAGCCCAGGATTCTGTGTTTCTGACAAGTCCCCAGGGGATGCAGGCTGCTGGTCCAGGGACCCCTTTGAGAACCCAAGCGCCAGCTCAGTAGGCAAAAGACTCTGAGTCTCCCTCCACCAGCCCCGAGTCCACTCTGATTCAGGGAAGAACTAGAGAATTCTGGTGATCATAACCTCCACATTTTGCATAGCATTTCCACATTTGTAAATCACTTCAGTATACTTTACTTCTCACAACAAAGCAAACACTTGTGAGGTAGGCAGGACGGGAGGGGAAAATCCAACTGAGGACTGTGAGTGGGGAAGTGATTTACCCAAGGGGCAAATGGCAGAGCCTGAGACATGCATCTGGATTTTCTTACTGTGGCCTGAGGGTAGCCTTTGTGTTCCTTGTCTTTAAAGGTAGTGGAAAGCTTAGAGGTCATGTGCTCTAATAACACTCAGTTTGTTTAAACCGCCCTTTATACTCAAACAGCTTTTCGTTTTGGAACAGTTTTAATCATTTTTTTAAATCTTCATCTGAGGATATGTTTACTGACTTTTAGAGAGAGGAAGTGGGGGTGGGGAGAGACAGAAGCACTCATGTGAGAAGCATCGATTGGTTGCCTCCCATACGCACCTGGACTAGGAATGGAACCCGTAACTTAGGTATGTGCTCTGACTGGGGATTGAACCCTCAACCTTTGGTTGAACATATGAGTCGATGCTCTAACGAACTGAGCCACCCAGCCAGGGCTAGGACAGTTTTAGACCTACAGAAAGGTTGTGAAGATAGTGGCAAGAGTTCCCATATGCTGCTCCCCGCCCACATCATTCCCCCTGTAACTACTACCTTACAGTAATGAGGTACGTCTGTCACAATTAAAGGAACCAATACTGATATATTACTGTTGGTGCAAGTCTACACCTTATCCAGATTTCCTTAGTCTTTACCTAATGTCGCTTTCCTGTTCCAGGATCCCATCCAGGGTTCAACGTCATGTTTAGTCATCATGTTTCTCCTTGGTTGTCACGATTTCTCAGGCTTTTCTTGTTTTTGATGAGCTTGACAATTGTGAGGAATGCTGGTCAGGAATTTTGTAGAATGTCCCTCAGTTGGCATTTGTCTGGTGTTTCTCTCATGATTAGACTGGGGTTATGGGTTTTGGGGGGAAGGCCACAGAGGTAATGCCATTTTCATCCCATCGTGTTGAGTGTACATCCTGCCAACTTGATGTATCTGTGCTGATGCTGACCTTGGTCCCCGGGCCGAGCTAGTGTTCATCAGGTTACTGCGCTGTGAAGTTACTCTTTCCCCAGCCCGCTGCGTGCAGCCCACAGTGAAGGAACGGGGAGTTATGTCCCACCTCAAGGGCAGAGGATCTATGTAGGTTATTTTGCTCTGCATGTAGGTTTGTCTATCCTTTCCCATTCATTGATTTATTTATTCAGTTAATCAGTGCTTATATCAGTATGGACCTGTGGATATTTATTTGGCTTACAATCCAATAGCCCTTCATTTATGTCAGTGTTCCAATTCTTCCAGCTTTGACTAGAAGGAGCTTTTGCAGTTGACTCCTGTGTCCCTTTGACATAAGCCCATTATTGTCTGTATTGGAAGTCCATCCTCACTTTCTGGCACTATAAGATGCTCTAGACTCACCTGGTATAATTTCCGTCTCAGTCCTAGAATCATATTTTTAAGGTTGGTCTTGATCCACTGACTTGATTTCACCGTCCACTCTCTGAGTCACTACCTGCAGTGGCAAACATTAATCTGTCACATGTTGAAACTAAGGAAATTGGCACCTGGGAAGGTGAAATGGCTTATGTGAGGTCACACACAGTTGTTTGCAAAGCCAGGGCCTGAGCAGGTCCAGATCTCGGTACCCTGGGCTTCTTTCTAGTCCTGTGCCTTCTCTGCCGATTTATGCTGGCCAATTCTGTCGTTCAGAACCTGGCTCAGCATCCTCCCCTCACCCACGTGTGCGTAGGTAATCAGATGCGAGCTCAGCTGGACGTGCTACTGTCTAGCCAGGATGGAGCCCAGCAAAAAGGGGCAGACAGTACGGGATAGATTCTTGTGGGTTCTGGTGGCCAGTCTGTGTTTTCCTATCAGAATATGGCTTTGGAATGGTGAACATGTTAAAAACCCACAGATCTGACTGCTGATGTCGGTCCTTTGTAACTGTGGTTCGACCACATGACTGGCCTCTGTTTTGTGGGGTCAGTGGGAGGCTCGTAGAATCCACGCACTCTTTATTTGGGGTTTTCTCCTTGTCACGGGGGAGGCGGAATGCAGTGAGTGTAAGCCGCACAACTCAAATTCTGCTTCCTCCTAGGAACTTCTGGGATCCGCCACAAAGACTGAGCTGAACACACTGGTTTTTGGGGTTCAAAAGGCCCAAAGAACTGAGTATCAGGATGTGGTGTGACTAATCAGTTACACCAAGAAGCTTATTTTCTTTTGTGGGAGGAAATAATTCAGTCTTCAAAAGGTCTGTAGATGCAGGGAATAATAAAGGACAGACTTATTTCATGTCCGCTTCTCAGATGTTCCATTTCAAAAGATATTTTTTTTGATTTTTTAATAATTGAGGGAGAGTGCTCTGGCTGAAGAATTATTCCTATAAATGGTTTTAAAGGAATATAGCAACAGTGGTGTATTAGGATGTTTTGTTTGCAAATAACAGAAACCCATCCAGCTCAAAGACAATTTAAAAGAAAATTTAATTGGCTTATGTTGCTAAAAAGTCTGCCCTGGCTGGTGTAGCTCAGTGGATTGAGCGCGGGCTGTGAACCAGGCATCGCAGGTTCGATTCCCAGTCAGGGCACATGCCTAGGTTGCAGACCATGTCTCCCAGCAACCGCACATTGATGTTTCTCTCTCTCTCTCTCTCCCCCTCCCTTCCCTCTCTAAAAATAAATAAGTAAAATCTTAAAAAAAAAAAAAAAGTGTAAGAGTAGGTGCAGTTTCTGGCACGGCTGGGTCTAGGGGTTCAAATCGTGTCTCCGGGACCTTGTTTCTTGCCATGTCCCAGACTGTTCTCTTGTGGCTTCACTGTCAGCCAGGCTTTCTCCATGTGAGTGCCTCTCATCAGCTACAGGCCTTTTCCTACGTGCTGACCACCTCTGTCCTGCTGATGATGGCTGCTTCTGATTGTCCCTGCCTTTGGTCATGCCCCTAGCTTGGCAGGGGTCAGGGGATCTCACAGAAAGACTGAGGTTCTGGTAGCAGGAGGATGGGGTGGCTGGACAGTAATGATGGGTCGCCGTCTTCTACAGTGCTGTGAGCTCTCAGGGTAAATTAAATGCTTGGCAAGTGAGTATGTGCTCAGCTCGGATGCTCTCCATGCATTTGTTTGTTTCGTCTTCATTCTGTGAGTTCTTCTAGCGAGACCTCTTAGTTATTCTTTGGTTAATGTACTAACCTGCCAGCCCTTGTTAGGCCCTCAGCAAGTCTTCTTGCTGTTTTTATTGCTAATTTCAATTATTCTTGGCTAGATGATGGTGATCTTCTCTTTAAACCTGTTCAACCAGGTTAGTGTTAGACAATTTATGTTTGGTTCTGGCTGAGCCGTCGGCATAAGTGCCTTTAATAAGCCTGCTTTGATAAAGGAGGTGATGCCCATCTTCCTTTTTCCCTTAATGCCCTTCCTCGCTCAGATCATCAGTGGTTAATTCAAATTGTTACTTCTGTAAGGGAGAACAATTTTTAAAAGAATCATTACATGAGTCAAGAATTACTAGTTCCAGATTTTTAAAAAATTTAATTGAAAGTTTGATTATTCAGATCTCTTGCTTGTTTTCATTGTTGCTACCTGCCTTCTGAAAATTTCACTATTTATTAGCACCTTTGCCTGAAAGTGGACGAGATAAGGCCCAGGGAGTAGTAAAACCTCAATGGCATCATTTTTCTAATTTCTTTCTGTAGGGGCTCCTTACTTGGCGATATTTCTGCAAAACCCGTTTTGTACAATGACTGACATGAACTGTGATGGATTATCTGTGAGTTTCAGTTAATCCTCCTTTTGGTACCTCCTTTTACAATAGGGCGTTGAGAATTGGCTGCAAAGTCATCTCCTTCTGGTGGGTGCCAAGACTTCAGATCTTTTCCATTCGCCTGTTTCTTGAGTCCTACTGAGATCAAGTTCAAAATGAATTAATTTCAAGTTCATAAAAGGGTAAGTATTTGGGTCTGTTCATCAGCCTCCCAAGTGTCTGCTATTTCTATATTTCATAGCCCAATAGAAAAGATTTTTAAAAATCTGCATCCATTGGCACAGAGAACTGAGTCTAATACATATTGATTTTTTGTCCATTTCTATGCTTATTTGAAGCATTGCTTGAGTAGTTGTGCCATCAATTCTTTTTCCCTTTTTTTAAATCTCCAAAGTATTTGCATCTGGGCTATGGTTAAGTTTCCCAAAACCCATTTTGATTAGATTTCTCATTCATTTAAATACTACGTAAGCAGGGCATGCCTTTGTATGGCGAGAATATTTTTAGAAGACTAATGAGGTGGAAGGGTTTGTGTTTCATTCCCTTGGTTTCCCTCTGTTCAGACACCTGCACTTGCCCCTAATTATTGCTCACATGACACTCTCTCTCTCTTTGTCTGTTGTGCAGTGTTTTAAAATAATGTTGGGAGGGAAGCTGGGCACTGAGGCACATATCTGCATTAGAATAAATAGTTGCTTTTTTTTTTAGTAGCTCAACAGAAGGCTTATTTAAGAGTAATTGCTATTTTGGTATAATTTTAAGAAGGTTTTGTTCCTTTACATCTTTTTCTGCAATCGTGGCTTGTTCCCTATAGCTGGTTGCCTCTGGTCACCTCCTTTTTTTGTTGTTGTTGTTTTTCTTAAACAATTGTGAACACCATTTGTGGCCTCTGGGTTACTTCAGGAATAGAAAATTGCTTTCTCTGGGGTCTTTTTTTAGTAGTAGGCTCTTGGGTCAAACAGTGCAAAGCAGTTGGGTTTGCAAGTGGCTAATGTTCATTATGACATTTAAAAACATTTATTCATGAAAGGTATTTTTAAAAATGTATTTTCCTTTGGAGGTTTAGCCTATTGCTTTTCTTTTACTTCAGGTAAACTTTTTATTGAAGTGTAATGCCCATGCAGGAAAGGATACAAAACACAAATGTAGTTGAATGAGTTTTCATAAGATGAACGCCAGTGTGTAACCAGCATCCGGATCAGAAACAGAAGATTACCCCTTCTTTAGAAGCCTCCTTATATTGTCCCCAGTCCCTATGCCCACTGCAAAGGCGGTCCCCTGACTTGTAAAACCATCAGATTAGCTTTGCCTGTTTTTGTCATTTAAGTTGCTCTTTGGATCAGTGAGATTCATGCATATTTTGGTGTGATGTTTTAGCTTGTTCGTTCTCTTTGCTGTTAGAATCCCATTGTAGGAATACCAGAATTTGTCTTTCTGTTCCACTATTGACAAACATTTGTGTGTTTCTGATTTGAGGCTGTTACAGGTAATGCTGCTGTGGACATTCTTGCACACAGCTTCCGGTGAGCACGTGTGTCTTTATAGACTGTGTAGCTAGGAGTACAGTTTCTGGGGCACGGCATTGGCATGTGGGTAGCTTTTGTTGATTTAGCCCTTTTCCCAGAGTGGTTGTGCCAATTTCCTCCAGCGGTACATGAGTTCTAGTTCATCTGCATTCACACTTGGCATTGTCTGGCTTTTTCTTTTCTGTTGGAGGCTTAGTGGTATCTTGTGATTTTAAAATTGCATGTCCTTGATTAGCAAAGAAGTTGATCACCTTTTCCTAAGTTTATGCATCATTAGTACCTTGCTTTAGGAAAGTACTTTGATCTTTGTTATGTTCTTTAGTTATTTAAGTCACAGCCACAATTTCAGTGTTAACACTAAGTAAAAACTCAAAAGAAGGATTTTATTAGCATTTATTAAGTTCTGATATGAACTTTTGGGCCCAAGAACAAGTGTCCAGGCCTTCACTTCATTTCATTATCTCCATCACTGGATTTACGACACTGGTTTGGGAGTTTAAGGAACGTCTATAATTAAAATTCACAGCCTTTATTTCTAATTTAGTCTTTCATCCCGCATTAATTGAGTGGGTGTGTTGGACATCATAAGGGATGCTAAGATGAAGACTTCAGTCTTGAACTTCGAGAAGCTCACATATGTACACAGCACAGTGAAATGATGCTATTACAAAGTTTTAAAAATGTGCCCTGGGCACCCTGAAAAAGGAGGGATTAAGTCCTATGAAAGGAATACAAGAGCATTCCATAAGCACTGAAAAGCCTTTGAACTTGACTGGAGGTGGAAGGAATGGGTATTTTCCAAAATGTGGCCCATTTGGGCCACAGCAGGTAGTTTGGAATGGCTGGATTATAGGATGTGCAGAAGGATATAGAAGAGGAAAGTCAAAGGGAACGAAATAAATTTTCATAATGCTCAAAGAGAGACTATCAATCAAAAAAGAACCAAAAGAACTCATTAGAAAAAGCAAATGGAAACACATGGAGATGCTATTTTTTACTATCCTGTTTGCTGAGATTTTACAACAATGTTTGACAAGAGGTTATATTGACAAATGTGTGGAGAAATAGTCTCTATTTATGGCTGAAAGGGGAATACATTGCATAAATCTCTATGGAAGACAATCTGGCATTCTTTCTCAAATTGAAAATGTATACTTTTGATCCAGCAATTCTCTTTTAGAAACGTACCTTATAAATAGCTTATGCATGAGCAAGCTGCTATAATGGTAAAAGATTGGAAATAACCTAAATGTGGAAGACCCAATGAAAAGAAGATGGGCGTTCCCTCTCTATTGATAATATTGATATGAAACAATCTCCAAGATTGTACGTTTTCAACAATATTTATTCTGTAGATATTTACTGAATGCTGATGAATGTGCCACACCCCTTGTGGGTCCTGGGAATACAGCAGTGAACAAAATTCTGGTCTGGGAGAGTCTGTGGCTTAAACAGATAAGAGTACCAGGGGCCAGGGGTTGTAATTTGATTTTATATAGAATGAAGAAAGGCCTCTCTAATAAGGTGACATTTGAGCGGAGACCTGAGGAGAGACAAACACAGGTTACACAAATGTCTGGGGAAAGAGTGGTTCAGCTAGAGGAAACAGGACATGCAAAGGCCCTGGGGCAGGGGAAATCTTAGTGTTTGAAGAATACCAGGGAGGCCAGTATGAGTTTGTGGAAAGAAGTGGAGAGAAGTAGCAGGGCAGATAAAAGAGGTGTGGGGTGGGCTTAGATGATGTAGAGCATATATAAAAAGAAAGGTAAAATGTTTGTGTATGCAGAAGGTCAGAGGGTCAGAGGATGTAGATGTAGGAGGTAGAATACACACGAGTGGTCAGATGTTAGAAGACAGTGGCGGAGTAATCAGGTGGATGGTACTTGAGTAATCACATAAACAGGAGCAGCTTTGTGGGAAGAAGTGCATACAGGTAGAGAGAAGAGGCCTGCACTGGCTTGTGCAGAGAAAGCACTTGTCTAGAAGCAGCTTTAAGCCAAGGGATAGGTGGATTGATCCAGGCAGAGTATGTGGCATGGGAACATGACTGAGACAGAACCATTCAGGTGTGTGCGGAAGAGAGGTTGGTCATGGAGACTGACCCTCCCTTCTAGGGAGGTGGGAAGATGGCAGGAGCAAGGACCCAGAGGTCACTGGAGCTGTCCTGAAGGCCAGAGCAGTGAAGGGGCATGGAAAGCTGAACGCTTGTCTGTGGTGGAGCTAGGATTCAAACACTATGCTGACTCCAAGTCAGTCTTTCCATTAAACTGAGAAATGTGTGAGTGCAACATAGGACGAACGCTTCTGAGAAAAGCAGAATGTCAGATTGCATACACAGTAGGAACCCAATGACAGAATAAATTAGATAGGTGACCAGAGAACATTTAGGGATGAAACGCAACAAAAATTTATAACAGTCATCATTATATGGTAGAATTACATATTTTCTACAATTTTTAAATGCAATGAACATGTATTATATTTCTTAATCTGGGAAGAGAATGGGCTTAACCTTCAGCCTAAGGGGCTTTGTTTAGATAAGAATTTCCTTTTTTGAAGACGTTGATGCTAAGGAAGATGATGGTACGCACACTGTCCACCTGTCCACCTGTCCACCTGTTACACTGAATTCCTTTTCTCTGATCCCGCCTGAGACAGTCCGCTGGTGCCTGGGGTTCTAACCTCTGTTGCTCATTCAAGGGCTTTGCCTATGGGTTCATCCCCTCTTTCCTGCGTTATCAGTTTCTCTGTCTCCTGGATTTTTCCCATCAGCCTCTAAATGTGCAGAGTGTATCCTGAATCCAATCCCTTGTCACCAAACCTTTCAGGTCCAAGCCCTCATCATCTCGCCTTTGGTCTAGACTAGTGTCCTCACTGGCCTCTTTGCCCCTCCGCTTCTTCCTGACAGCCTGTCCGCCCCACAGCAGCCAGGGAGAGTCACTAGATTGGACGCACCATGAGGGCAGGAACTCTGTGTCTTGTCTCACACTTCACCCCTAGAATGCCAGAAAAATTCCTAGCATATTGCAGGTGCTCAGTACTTTTTTGTTGCAGGAATAAATGAATCCTTGAATGACATAGTGGCAGCCAGGCCCATTACGGGAAAGGTTTAAGTGTGTTTTGCCTTATTAGTAGGCCTAACTGGTAAAACTAGTGTGCTACTAGCTTTAAGCAAACGCATGGATGATTGTGCTGTAATGTCGTGTTAATTCAAAAATAATTAATTGGGAGCCTCTTATGTGCCAGAAACTGTTCAAGTGCAGGGATCTGTGTAGCAGGGAGCAAAATAAAATCCTGGGTCTCATAAACTCTCTAGTGACCAAGGGACGTCATAGGTCTTTGAAGTCATGGTTATGGAAGGTGGGATCATGTTTTCCTTCCTCATCTGCCCAACTGCTTTATCCTTTATTCTGACTTATCCCATTGGAAGGCATACCTATCACATCCCTTTAGTACCATTGGCAAGAATCCTTGGTCATGGGACCACGTATCAGACCTAGTATATTTCTTACACTCTTTTGAAAAAACCCTTTCAAAGTGTCTTCCCGTATTATATTTTCTAGGTACCATAGTTTGGTCCCCACATTCCTGTTAAAAATCACCAGATTTGAAATTAAAGAGTGTGTCGGTGCAGGATGACTTTTTGTTTGTCTAGCGTCCCTGTTTGAACTTCTTTCTCCTTCACTATTTGGACAGAACCTCAGTTTCTTTGCAGAAAGAGGAGTAAGAAGCATTGCAGGACTTGCTGTTTTGTGCCCTCCCCGCACTGCTCTGATTTGGGTGAGAGAAGGCCAGGCAGCCAGGAATACTATCGGTGGAATGGTGAGAGCGCTGTTTGTCTAAACACTTCGCTGGGAGCAGACATGTCCAGGTAAAATGGGTCCCAAGTGAACGTGTTTATGTGGATTCCAGGAGTGTAAATGATTCTCGGCGTAAGAGTAGCTGTAATGACATTCGTAATTATACAGAACTTTGCAAGCTATTTTGGTTTGATGCCCTACCTTGTGACTGAAAAATTTTGACATCCTTATGGGGAAAGGTTCAGAAGGTAACAGTCTCTCTTGGTACACAGAATAAATAATAACCTCATGTCTAAAGATACCTTAATTTGCAAAAAGATTAATCCAAAGTGTTTGACTAGAAAGACTTTTCCTGATAAAGCAGCTAGATGATGATTTCTAGGGTTCCGGATGGTGTTTTGGCTTGAGTGACAGTGTATTTTGACATCATAGCTCCTTTGTTTGTCTTCGTGAAAACTGCAGTTCTCGGGGAAGGGAGAAGAGCGCATCACCTCGAAAGAGGAGGAAAAGTCTTGGACGGAAAAAGCTCTGTGTGATCTCTCCGGGGCTGTCATCTCTGGTGTCACTCAAGCCCTTTCTCTGAGTCTGTTTGAAGGTCTGTCCCAATGACTGAGGAAGCATTTCAGATTGCCTGTCACTGTGATTGAATTGATTATCAGGAAGGTTATTTTCTTCACGAACTGTTTTGTTTCACAGTTTGTAGCAAGGGTTATCCTGGGGTGCGTGCCGCAGCCTTTTAGTTCATGCTGTTGCACAATTAACACAGTGCCAGATGGCACGGACCGCTTATTAAATGGAGCCTCAGTTGTGCATTGGGGGAAAGTGGCTTGAAATTTCCTTTTTATTTGTTCAGTCAGCATTTATTAAGCATCAACTATGCCAGGTCCTAAAATAGGGAGTGGATATAAGTCTATAGCTTCTGATTAAAATGAGCTTCCTTCCTTGGCTATGGAATGCTTAATCAGTGGTACAATCTGACTGCTTTTTAACAAGCTTAGTCCTTTTTCTCTTCATCTATTTGGTTTTCATACTGAGAATAATAACAAGTACTCAATAAATTCCTATTTAAGATGAAGATTGAAAATTCGGTCATAATTCAGCTGTCATGCACTACTTTCATAAGAGACATTTAAACCCACATTCTGAGCAATCTTTCCTGCAGGGACAGGAAATTAGAACTTGCTGGTATAATTTTCCCTGAAGGAAACCCCAGGGAAGAGGTGCTTGATCTGGGGAGATGAGGGCTGACTCCCTGGCAGAGCTGACAAACCGTGGGCTACCGGAATCGAGCTGTTGGATGAGTTGCCAGAACCATTAGAGGGATGAACCAAAACTACTCCAGTGCAGGTTTAATCTTTTCA